>JALMGF010000058.1:3740000-4265000 GCA_023333645.1 Sceloporus occidentalis
AAATATACAGGTTCTGGTATATGTCACTGTCAAACAACCCCCCAATACGTGTTCAGCAACATCTCCTGAGTACAGCGATACCCCACATGCATGGGTTTGTCAGATTGTTTGGCTGGTAAAAGGCTACTTTTGGGGCATGCGTAATTCAGGTGGTCATTTGGTCATTCTGCCTCCATCTCCTCTTTGGAATATCTTTGAAGCCGGTTAACTCAATTTAACCCCATCAAACCATATATTTTTGAAAACTAGACACCCCAGGGTATTCCAAATGCTGTTATTTTAACCCTTTCCATGCACCAATTATACAACCACACTTTGTCAAACTTTGAAATAGTAATTTTTTATTTTTTTCACACAAATTGTACTTTAGTTATACATATACAGGTTCTGGTATATGTCACTGTCAAACAAAACCCCAATGTGTGTTGTTTGAGATTTAAAATGCCACATTTGGGAAGTGCGCTTTTTTTCTCCATTTTGGTCAGTCTGTACCTATGCCCTATCTTTCAGCTCGGGCACTCCATCAAGCCATTTTTTTATATTAGACACCCCTTGGGTATTTGAAGTGCTTTTATTTTTTATTTTTTTCAAGTCTCCGTTTAATAAAAGATCAGGTATACAACAGTGTGTTACATCCGAAAACATACCAAAAGACACAGGTATAGTACAGAAGCACAATGCACTGCAAAATAAATCACGATGAATCAATGGTCATAGGCAAACGATATATCGGTTCACAGGGCGATAATCAAGCATGACAGAGATCATCATAACACGGAACAAAAGGGAGAAGTATACAAAAGTACATAGTGTGGACCAGAGGTGCTCAATAAACAGGGTATATAATAGGAGATCGGTGTCCAACAAAGACCCCCTCAACATGATGCGTATGGTAAAAAGGCACGTACGTAAGCACACGGAGATGTCCGTACGGAGAGAGCAAACAAAAACAAACAAAACAAAATCATGAACACAACATAAAAATCAGAGTCAGATGGCGCGTGTCGCTACAACCACATAACACCCAAGTGCTAGCGAAGCAGCCGAGGGAAGTGCTTTTATTTTAACTCTTTCTATGTTGAGATTTTTGAGAAATTTTAGCACTTGCTCAAAATAATAAACTTTATTTTTTATTTTTTTTATTTTTTATTTTTTATATTTTTTTTACACATTTTGCTGGTACTGGATGGTTCCTCTGGTGACATCACTGCATAATTATTTTTAAATGTTAGCACATTGACTTGCATGGTTGAATGCAGTACCTGTATTCAACCTGCAAGTGGAGCCAGAGTTCTCTAGAGGGTCTGGAGACCATCTAGCGAACTTTTAAAACTTGATTGTTTTTTTTTACAGGGCGGCCGCCATCTTGCTGATGGTGAAGATCACCGGAGGTGGCTGCTGTGACCGCTCTCTGGAGCGGTCACAGCCCATCTTGAGGTAAGTGTTTGGTGTCCCTGAATGCCTCCTGATCGAGGCATTCCAGCAACACCATTTAAGTTTAGGAGGTGATCGTTGATCGTTGACAGACTGGTGGTAGAATTAGTGCATGGAAAGAGTTCAGATACTAGCATTTGAAATACCCTGGGGTGTAGAGTCTTCAAAAATATATGGTTTGATGAGGTAGATTGCATTGGCCAGCTTCAAAGATACCCGAAATGGCACAAGGGGGAAGAATTACCAAATTTGGAAAAAATGGTTTTGAAAGAGCAAAACACTACTTGTTATTTATTGTCCCACAATGTGCAGAAAAAAGCAAAAAAAACATAAAAACATTGGGTATTTCTAAACTCAGGACAAATAGTAGAATCTGTTTAGCAGTCTTTTCATTAGCTTTTATAGATGAGTAAAATATTTTCAAGTAAAAGTCCGGAAAAGTCCTTTTTTCTCTCAATTTTTCACCGTATTGCATGCAAAAAATATACAACTTGTGTGGGTTCAGTAAACAGGAAAGAAGAAAATTACAGTTAAACACGAGCACCACAGAAATTGTCACAAAGGGTACAAAAAATAAAATCAGCCATTTTCACGAAGGGGTTAAAAGTGGTCCAAGGAAGGAAAAATGGTGAACTGGCTCATTGATGCACGTGAGGGTGAAGGCTGTCCCGTGTGATCAAATCCAACAGATTAGCTACTGTAGCCCAAATTGCTGCAAAAGTTATTGGTGATTATGAAGGTATCAGAACATACAGAGCATTGCAGTTTGTTGCGTATGCTGCCGAATGTGTCTACACCAAGTAATGGAAGAAGGTGGCCTGGCCTGATGAGTCACGTTCCCTTTTACAGCATGTGGATGGCTCAGAGTGTGTGCTTCGCTTACCTGGAGAACACATATCACCAGGATGCATCCATGGAGGCCCCACCTCATAATTTACAGAATCTGCTGCTAACATATTGTTGTCAGATACCACAGCACACCTTCAGAGGTCTAGTGGGGTCCATGCCTCAATGGATTAGGGCTGTTTAGTGGGCTTGCACAATATAAGGCAGGTGGTCATAATAGCTGATCGGTGTAACCTGCAGTTTTGACTTTCCCCCTTTTATACATTCCTAACTCTCCCCTCTCTTTTTTCACTCAAGAAACTTAATTTGATTTGTTGATCTCATCTCTCTCTCTCACAACCTTAAACATCTGTTTTGCAGTTTTAAAACATGCACCTGTGTTCTAGCACGTTCCTATGCGTATGTGAGGGTTTGTGTTTTTTTGCTAATGTGAATAGATATTTAGCGAATCTGCAAGATGGACTTTCTGGATGGCTAAGGGAATTTTTATATTTTTCCATAGTTACCTTTATGTGGCAGCCTTATAAACTGCATATCCTTTACATATGGAAAACAATGTAACAAAATGCCCAACAAAATATATGCTTTATTTGGAATCATCAGCAAACCGCTGGGATAAAAAAACACTTCATAGAAGTATACTTCTAAGTTTGTTAGCCAAATTAAAGAAATATTGTTTATTATTATTATGCTCTAAATAAACATGTCATCCTTGTTTTTGGGTAGCTTATTAATTATTACTTATTAATAAATAAATGAATTAGAATACAAATCTAACAAAACAAGTCAATGTTGTCTTCAGCTTAGATGCTTAGAAAACACTGTAGTATGACATCTTATCATAATTTTGAAATATAGATTCTTCAGCCCAGGGCTTGACAAATTTGTTGTGAATCTAGGTGCCAGCTAAAAAAGTTAGGAGCCAGGATTTTTTTTAAACTAACAGTTGGTCAGGAGTGATCTGATCATCATCAGCCCACTTACTAAACTCACAGCATTTGACCTGGAAGCACCCTGGACATTCAGGTCAGTGCTGTTTTTTGTTTTAATTATTTTTTTGATAATTTCTTTTAACTCTTTCGATGCTGATGTTCCATTGGAGCACAGCATTGACTGATATTTAGTCCCCACAAGCTTGGTTTTCCTGCAATCGCGGTTTCAGCCTACAGAATCACTCCGTGGGAGTGATCACAGGCTCGGGGGGGGCGGGTTCTGAGTGGCTGAGCTGGTCTGCCCAGACTCCTGGGCAGACAGCAGCAGTGCCCCCGCGATCACTGTGATTGTGGCGACATGGGGGCATTTTTGAGGGATTTAACAGGCTGACAAACACCTAGGCGCCAGGACAAAATTCTCAGTTGCAATGGCGACCTGGCGCCTGGGATTTGTCGAGCCCTGCTTCAGCCAACATTTCTCAAACTTTGTAAGCAATGTATAAGCCCCCTCCCCAACAACCTTAGTGATGATGGGACATGGAACCTATCACACTAGAAAGAGAAGCATGTCAGGGATGCCAACTGTCCCCTCTCCTGTTAAATTTCGACCTTGACACACTGCTCAGAGTCAGGAACTTCAGTTCACAGGGATAAAGACCGGATCAGAGGAACTCAGGTTAACAACATTTGCAGATGATGTGTATGTCTCAAATCCAATAAAATCCCTCCCAGCCATTTTAGACTTGCACCTGATCAAAATGATTAGCTTCCCAAAAATTATATTCCTTCTACAGCTGCCAGTTTTACTAACAAAAGAGCTGACGACAAGCTAATTAAACCTTCCACCAAATTGGTACCCTGAACTGGCTAACTGAATATATTCCTTATAAATGATGTGGTTACTAAGTACTGACATACTGATCTTGATCTTGCAGGGTGGCTAACAGCGTATCATCCCTTGCATGGTAGCCACAATACTACCTTCCATGGTCCTGATCCATGGAAAGTCCTGCACTTTACAAGTGCCACACAAGTTAGCTGTACCTCAGTGCAAGTGTTTGCTGTCTGATGTCCCACCTCAAGAACTCACGACACAGCCGCTTAAATTAAAAGAGAAATAAGGGGCAGAGGGAGGGAAACAATTCCGTGTTCTAAATTATCTAAAGAGCTGGCACCTTCCCACTGCTTCATTTTAAAGTCTAGCACGACCTCAATTAAAAGCTCCACCCTCATGTACCACCCAAGACTTTTACCCAAATTTAAAGAACCCTATATTGTGTATGACAAAGTCTATACTAAGTAAAACAATCTTACCAGTGATTCCTTCCAAGGCTGATATTGAATATGTATCACCCCCATTATAAAAGGGATATAGTAAAGTATAGTTTAACGCAGTGGCGTCGCTACTAGGTTATCCCCCCCTGTTGCCCCCCTGCCGAATTTGGAACCACATGTCCCGGATTCCCCGGGACAGTCCCTGAATGGGACTACATGTCCCACGTCCCGGGCAGTTTCAATCCGGGACAATGCATCATTGTCCCAGATTGAGAGCTCTCCTTAGATGGTGGATCACTGCCAAACTTGGTCCACCCACCTCACTGAACGGGGACTGCCATCACCCACGAAGGTTATTGAGCCGCGCTGGCCAGCTGACTCAATTCTATTTCGGATTGACTGGGGTGGATTCTTAAAATATCGCCCCCGTCGATTTGAAATTGAATTGAGTCAGTCGGCGCTGCTCAATAACATTCGTGGGCGGCGTCAGCACGGCTCAATTACCTTTGTGGGGCGGTGCCAGCCCCGTTCAGTGAAGTGGGTGGAGAAAGTTGGCAGCGGGAACTCAGCAGAGTGCACTGTTAGGGCACGTGTCTGCTCTTCAGTCAGGGAAGTTTACAAACTGGGGGCATGGTTGGCAGTGGGAGGCTGGGACAAAGATGGCTATGGGAAACTGGTGAGAAACTCTGTCCCCAGTTTCCCATAGGCATCTTTGTCACTAAATAGCTTTCCATAGTCCCATGTTTAGTGACAAAGATGCCTATGGGAAACTGGGGGCAAAGGCAAACTCTGTCCCCAGTTTCCCATAGGCATCTTTGTCACTAAATAGCTTCCCATAGTCCCATGTTTAGTGACAAAGATGCTTATGGGAAACTGGGGGCAAAGGCAAACTCTGTCCCCAGTTTCCCATAGGCATCTTTGTCACTAAATAGCTTCTCATGGTCCCATGTTTAGTGACAAAGATGCCTATGGGAAACTGGGGGCAAAGCCAAACTCTGTCCCCAGTTTCCCATAGGCATTTTTGTCACTAGTTTCCCATAGTCCCATGTTTAGTGACAGATGCCTATGGGAAACTGGGGGCAAAGCCAAACTCTGTCCCCAGTTTCCCATAGGTATCTTTGTCACAAAATAGCTTCCCATACTCCCATGTTTAGTGACAAAGATGCCTATGGGAAACAGGGGACAGAGTTTGCCTTTGCCCCCAGTTTCCCATATGCATTCCAGGTATGCTGGAAAAATGCAATAACTCAATTATGCAACCATTGTGAAAAATAAGATAATGTAGAATGAAGCTATTTACACAAAACCATGTTGAATCCATTGCCTTATGTCCAGCTGAGCTTTCTGTGTGTAATTGTTTTGTTGTTTTATTGTGTGAGCTCTAAAAACCAAGTGGGGGTTTATCTATACCTTTAATGCCGTGTTTTTATGTGAATTCCAATTGATCTATACCCACAAAGCTGGGTTTTTGTGTTATTCTATAGATCCATATCTGCTATGCTATGTTTCCATACAAGTGAATTTCATTTGATCTATACATGCAAAGCTGGGCTTGTATGTTAATGTGTTGATCTATACCTGCTATAGGCAGCAGGGTCTAATATATATATATATATATATATATATATATATATATCGGTGGTAGGGGCTAATAGTAATATATATAATAAATAATATATTAAAGAAACTGCCAGTTCTTTAACTGCCAGTTCAGCTGTTATTTTGAAATCATATTTAAATTTCAAGTGATAAGTACTTATTATGTAGTTAAAAATGCATGTCTAACGCATATATGTGATGGGGCCATCACATAAATCAATAATAAAGGGAGGGGCTCGCTGGGGGCATTAATACAAATAGTGCTGGCTGGGGGAGATCCAGTGGGGGCACCACATTAATCTATACTAAAAAGGGTGCTGGCTGAGGCATCAATACACAACAGGCATCCTGGTGTAGATGTCTGTGTCATAGATTGTGTCCTGCTGTTGGTGTATTTTGGTTATCACTGTAGCAGAGCCTGTCCTGGTGTGTGTGTTTGGGTGTTGGTGTGGCAGAGCCTGTCCTGGTGTGTGTTTGGGTGTCGGTGTGGCAGAGCCTGTCCTGGTGTATGTGTTTGGGTGTCGGTGGGGCAGAGCCTGTCCTGGTGTGTGTGTTTGGGTGTCGGTGTGGCAGAGCCTGTCCTGGTGTGTGTGTGTCTGGGTGTTGGTGTGGTAGAGCCTGTCCTGGTGTGTGTTTGGGTATCATTGTGGCAGAGCCTGTCCTGGTGTGTGTGTGTGTTTGGGTGTTGGTGTGGCAGAGCCTGTCCTGGGGTGTGTGTTTGGGTGTCGGTGTGGCAGAGCCTGTCCTGGTTTGGGTGTCGGTGTAACAGAGCCTGTCCTGGTGTGTGTGTCTGGATGTTGGTGTAGCAGAGCCTGTCCTGGTGTGTGTGTGTTTGGATGTTGGTGTGGCAGAGCCTGTCCTGGTGTGTGTGTCTGGATGTTGGTGTAGCAGAGCCTGTCCTGGTGTGTATGTGCGTGTGTTTGGATGTTGGTGTGGCAGAGCCTGTCCTGGTGTGTGTGTTTTGTGTGTCAATATGGTAAAGCCTGTCCTGGTGTGTGTGTCTGGGTGTCGGTGTGGCAGAGCCTGTCCTGGTGTGTGTATCTAGGTGGCGGTATGGCAGAGCCTGTCCTGGTGTGTGTTTGGTCATCTGTTTCCTGGCACTTAATTTACAGTAGGAACTATTTAATTTTTACTTATCCAGAGATAAAACACCCTCCTGAATTTGTAGTGACTTCAGGGGACAAAACTTTCAAAGCCCAGAAATCATTTAGTGGAAAAGTTAAGGTATTGTGTTATTTACTCAAGGATTAGTCACACTAAATTGTGGATTCAGGCTTCCCATGTTGAAGTATTATGTTAGTCCAATAACAAAAGTATCATTCCATAGCACATTACTTTTGGGAATATTATATATATATTTTTTTTAATTTATTTTTTTTTTCAGTGGTATGATTTAATGGTGGAAATTATTAATGCCCCCCCCCAGTTTTGACTGTGGTATCTTATGTGCCCCCCCTATATATTGTTTCTAGAGTCGCCACTGGTTTAATGCCTTTCCCACGCTCAGTCATGTAACCTTTTCATCAACGCTTAATTGAAGGGCTTTTCTTTTAGCCCTTGTTTACATTATAGCATCCCTCATGGGACATGTGATTGACTGGATTAAAAATAAGGAGAAATGTACTAACACACACATGTGCTGCTGCCTAGCTCTTTCATATTTATGCATTCCCCTTATTGGTAACCCAGAGTTCCAAAAGGGGTCTGCCCAACCCATATTTGGGAACTGGTATCAACAAGGACTACTGAACAAATACTGCAAAGATGCACAAAAAAATATCCTTCCACTCAATTTCAATACTTTTCCTCTCTGCAAACAGGGAGTTATATTAGAGCAGTCACTTTCCATCTTACCCAAACAGACTGGAGTAATGACAGAGACAATTATAAATGCCCAGGAGCCTTTTCACGTAATACGAATGCAATACAACAACAAGGTTGTCCCATAAACAATAATATTTGTTAGATACTGGCAGTTCTGGCTACAGCATGGACAATTGTCGTGCAGTTTTTGATTGACAGTGCACCCTGGTCTAAAAAAGTATTTAACCCATTAACGATCACTGATGTGCCAAGCACATCACGCAAAAACAGTCACTTAATGACCAATCACGTCCCTGGCACGTAATGGCATTAAGTAGAAAATGATCTAAGATTAGACAATACGAACAGTGTAATTGGAGCTTATTGACACCACTGGAAGATCATTTGCATTACTACAGCACCGGGACTTTGAAATAATGTTGCAGCTAAGTACCATTTTTTTATGTCTTTTTCAATACAGTATGTTACTAATTGGCTCCAGAGAGCAACCTAAAAAAAAATACCTTACTTTTCCACACTTAACCCTGAGTGGTAAGTGCGTTTCTTTTTGTAGTTTTTAAAAATATACCGCATTTGCTCGATTATAAGACAACCCCCCAAAATCTGAATATTAATTTAGGGAAAAAAGAAAAAAGCCTGAATATAAGACGACCCTATAGGAAAAAAAGATTTACTAGTAAATGTTAATTCATGTAAACAATTTTTTTAATAAAAGCTATGATTGAGAAATATTTTTTTGTTTGTTTTTATTTCCCTTTATTTTCCAATCTGACCCCAGGCTTGCCACTCTGCCCCAGAAATGCCTTATACCCCCTATGTGCCACTGTGCCCAATGATATGCCTTTCGACCCCCAATGTGCCACTCTGCCTCCAGAAATGCCTTATATCCCTATATGCCACTCTGGCATTTAGGGGGTTAAAAGGCATATTATGGGGCAGTGTGTCATATAGGGAGATATAAGGCATTTCAGGAGGCAGAGTGGCCTATAGAGGGTTAAAAGGCATTTCTGGAGGCAGAATGGCATTAAGGGGGTTAAAAGGCATTTCATAGATTACTCTGCCTACAGAAATGCCTTATCCCTCTCATTTAACACCCCTCCCCCCCAAAGTTACCAGTGCTTCTGACTCCCTGGTGTGTAGTCGGGGCAGCAGGTGGACATCTACGCTATTCACGTAGTCAACTTCCGCTGTAGTCGGAAGCAGCAGGGGTTGTCTGCGTCCATCGCACATACACCCTCCGGCTGTCAGTGAGAATTCCCCAGGGAAGGTCTGCGCGATGGACACAGACAACCCCCGCTGCTAACGGCACCTCCTTCCGGCTGCAGCAGAAGTTTCCTACGCGGATCGCGTAGATGTCCACCCGCTGCCCCAACTACACACCAGGGAGTCAGAAGCACCAGCAGCGGAGGTTATCAGAGAGGAGGATCCAGGTCCCCTGGAGCGCTGCGGGGATCTGGATCTTAGTCTCATAGTCAGAACTCTATTTGACCTCTATTTTCCCGATTATAAGACTAGAGGTATTTTTCAGAGCGTTTGTTCTGAAAAAATACTCGTCTTATAATCGAGCAAATATGGTATATGGCGTAATGGGGTGAATTGAATAGGCCCAAATAGGTTATGGGCAGAATAGGTCATATAAAGTAGCAAAACGCTACTTGTACTTATTGTCATTTTACATTTTATTGATTTTTCTATTGTATTTTCAATTTGTTGGTGTATTTTGGTTATCAGTGTAGCAGAGCCTGTCCTGGTGTGTGTGTTTGGGTGTTGGTGTGGCAGAGCCTGTCCTGGTGTGTGTTTGGATATGTTCAGAAATTGGTATCTGAAGAAAGCCCTTCTTGTTCGAAAAAAACAAACCAAACAATGTACAGTGGATATAAAAAGTCTACACGCCCCTGTTAAAATGCCAGGTTCTTGTGATGTGAAAGAATGAGACAAAGATAAATCATGTCAGAACTTTTTCCACCTTTAACCCCTTCAGGTCTGGTACTTCCTGGTCATAGGTAACCGGTAGACCGGGACATACCAGGTACGTCGCCGGCAATAAGCGGTCCCGCGTCGCACTGGACGCTGGGATCGTGAAGGGCTGGCTGCTACTGACCGCTGGGCGACCCCAGCGATCGTGTAGCAGCCAATCGCCGTCAATTTCATGCACATGATCAATTTTGAATATTGACAGATACAATGTTTGTAAACATTGTTTCTGCCTATATTACCCTGTCTCCCTCCTCCTCACTCGTGGTTGTGAGTTGGAGAGAGACAGAAAACGTTGTGCTGAGCGATTTGTATTAAAGTCCCGAGCAATTTGTATTAAAAAAATATATATATATATATTTTTTTCACTGCTGATCAGTGTTCTGATCAGCAGTATTTGACCCTAAGGGGTTCATTTTTTTTTTTTCTTAAAATTGTGGGTGGGTGGCTTAGTTAGTGGGGAATTGATTAGTTAGTGGGGAATTTTATCAGTTAGTGGGGAATTGATTAGGTAGGGATTAGGGTTAGGGTCTAGGGTTAGGTAGTGCTAAAAAAAAAATAATAATAAAAAAAAAATTATATATATATATATATATATATATATAAAAAAAATATGGATAGGTTTTATATGGTGGAAGAGGCATATAAAATGTTGGCGTGAGACTCTGCCACTGACACTGCGTCAGACTCTGCCACTGACACTGCATCAGTTTTTGATGTGGGCCAGTTTACCAGCAGCTCTGATGATGCTGCACCCCTAGTTAACGGGAGCTGTCTTGTTTCTTCTACTACTACTACTCCTGATCCCTCTGATGAGTGGATCCCTGCAGCTGGCACATTTCCAGATGTTCCCCCCCTTCACTGCCAATTCCGGCATTCATCCGGATGTCGCAGAATTTACCCCATGCCAGTTTATGGAGCTGTTCATGGGCAATGAGTTTTGGGAGGTGTTAGCTTTCCAAACTAACCTGTATGCTGCCCAAGAATTTAGCAATAAAGACAAAGCAAACAAGCAAAAGGCATGGACTCCCACTGATGTGTGCGAGTTAAAAACATTCTGGGCACTCACCATGATAATGGGGATAATAAAAAAGCCCACTTTAAAGTCGTACTGGAGCACAGACCCCATTATTTCAACCCCAATTTTCTCCAACACCATGAACAGGGGAAGGTATGCACTCCTCCTCCGCTTTTTACATTTTTCAATGACAATACCCAGTGCATTCCCAAAGATGACAGGCTTTTTAAAATTCGCCCCCTTATTTCTCACTTCCAAACTAAATTTGCTGCCGTTTATACCCCCAAGCGAGAAATTAGTATTGATGAGTCCCTAATGAAATTTAAAGGCCGGTTAGGGTTCAAGCAATACATTCCCTCTAAACGCTCCCGGTATGGGGTAAAATTTTATAAATTATGTGAGAGCAGTAGTGGCTACACATATTCCTTCCGGGTTTATGAGGGGAAAGATGCCAAGCTTGACCCACCAGGTTGCCCAGACCATCTGGGCATAAGTGAAAAAATTGTCTGGGACCTTGTTTGCCCCTTACTGAACAAAGGGTACCACTTGTACATGGACAACTATTATACAAGTGTCCCTTTGTTCAAGTTGTTGTTTTGCATGGACACCTTGGCCTGTGGCACCATAAAGGCAGAGCAGAATAGGGGTCCCAAAACAGATTAGAGAAACCAGATAAAAAATTGGGGCATCCTTAGCTTTACGCCAACAAGAACTTTTGGCTGTAAAATATAGGGACAAGAAAGATGTGTGCATGTTAAGCACAATTTATGATGATGCCACTGTTCCTGTTCCTGTCCGGGGCAAAACTCAGGTCCGAAGAAAGCCTACCTGCATCAAGGCCTTTAATAGGCATATGGGGGGAGTGGATTTGGCCGATCAATTATTGCAGCCATACCTCATAATGAGAAAAACCAATACGTGGTATAAAAAGGTAGCCATTTATATAATGCAGATTGCAACTCACAATGCCTTCTTACTTTTTAAAAAAATACACCCTGCCAAAAAAAACAAATTTTTATCTTTTCAGTTTTTGTTACTCAAGGAAATCTTGGCTCCATCTGAACAAGGCCCCTCAGTGTCTCTGATAATTCAGGAAGAACATTTCCCTTTCAAATTTCCTCCAACCTCCAAAAAATCCAAAACACAAAAACGGTGCAGGGTGTGTTATGCCAAAGGGCACAGGAAGGACACAGTATTTTACTGTTCTGGTTGCCCTGATAAGCCTGGTCTGTGCATTGGCAACTGTTTTAAGGAATTTCATACAGTTGCCAGGTACAAAAAATAATTTCATTTTTTCTTAATCTTAATTTTTCTTAATCGTTCTTAATCTACTGTTCTTAATCTACTGTTCATAAATATATACTATTTTGGGGTACTTTACAGTGGGGGCTTCCAAAATGTCCCAAATGGGATATGGGCCCAGTAAACCAATTCCTGAAAACTTGCGCATGTTCCAGTTATGGCCTCATGGCTTCCTCAAAAAATGCATGAAGCATGCATGTGAGGCCTTGTTGGAATCGGGGGATCTTGGTGAACAAAATATGGTGTTTTCTTCCACTGTTGCACTTATGATGTGCAAGAAATTCAGTGCAACAATGAAAAGTATGCGTTAAAAACGCAATAAAATAATTTCCCTGTGAAGTTTGGCAGACATCAGTGAAGAAATGGCTAGCTGAAAACTGTAAAAACTACCCTAGTTGAACACCTTGACTTGTCTACTGTTCATAAATATATACTTTTATGGGGTAATTTACAGTGGGGGGCTTCCAAAATGTCCCAAATGGGATATGGGCCCAGGAAACCAATTTCTGAAAATTCCAAATGTGAAAACGAAAATGCGCATGTTCCAGCTTTGCCCTCATAGCTTCCTCAAAAAATTCATGAACCATGCATGTGAGGCCTTGTTGGACTCATGGGATGTTGGTGAACAAAATGTGGTGTTTTCTTCCACTGTTGCGCTTATGGTGTGCAAGAAATTCAGTGCAACATTGAAATGTATGCGTTAAAAACGCAATAAAATAATTTCCCTGTGAAGTTTGGCAGACATCAGTGAAGAAATGGCTAGCTGAAAACTGTCAAAACTACCCTAGTTGAACACCTTGACTTGTCTACTGTTCATAAATATATACTTTTATGGGGTAATTTACAGTGGGGGGCTTCCAAAATCTCCCAAATGGGATATGGGCCCAGGAAACCAATTTCTGAAAATTCCAAATTTGAAAACTAAAATGCGCATGTTCCAGTTTTGCCCTCATAGCTTCCTCCAAAAATACATGAACCATGCATGTGAGGCCTTGTTGGAACCGGGGGATGTTGGTGAACAAAATGTGGTGTTTTCTTCCACTGTTGCACATATGCTGTGCAAGAAATTTATTTTAACATTGAAATGTATTTGTTAAAAACGCAATAAAATAAATTTTCTGTGAACTTTGGCAGACATCAGTGAAGAAATGGCTAGCTGAAAACTGTCAAAACTACCCTAGTTGAACACCTTGACTTGTCTACTGTTCATAAATATATACTTTTATGGGGTAATTTACAGTGGGGGGCTTCCAAAATCTCCCAAATGGGATATGGGCCCAGGAAACCAATTTCTGAAAATTCCAAATTTGAAAACTAAAATGCGCATGTTCCAGTTTTGCCCTCATAGCTTCCTCCAAAAATACATGAACCATGCATGTGAGGCCTTGTTGGAACCGGGGGATGTTGGTGAACACAATTTGGTGTTTTTTTGTGCAGTTGCACATATTCTATACAAAATATAATATAAAATCTAAAGCAACATTGCAACATTTGCAAAAAAAACAAAAAAATATAAAAATACCTCAAAATTTGGCGGTAATTGGCGATAAAATCCCTGTTTGAAAAGTGTCAAAATTACCCTAGTTGTACACCTTGACTATTATCTACTGTTCATAAACATATAATTTTGGGGGGATAATCAGTATCTGTGACAACTATTGCAGTTATTAGACTACCATGCCAAATTTGAAAAAAATTACATTTCAAAAACATGATGTATGCCTTGCAATATTTGCCCTATACTGGTCAAAATAGATAAAAATCCTGGCCATGTTGGGTGGTTTCCAAATCAGGACAAGTTAATGAATATATTTGGGATAATTTTTTCCCATTGGTTCAATGTGTGTACAATTTGTATGTATACAAAACTGTATATATAACTTTTTCCAGTTTATTTCAAACAAAACAATGTACTACCCAGCTTAATATGGTTTCAAATGAAAGCCCTACTTGTGCTGAAAAAAACAATATGTGATGTGTGTGTGTGCACCAATTGATAAGAGAAATTACAGTTGAAGAAAGACATGGCAAAAACACAAAAACGGCTCCGGTCCTTTAGCGACACGTTAGTATCAAAATCCTGGTCCTGAAGGGGTTAACTCGCTGCGTTTTCAACTCTACCAACTTTTACATTACAAATTTGATTTCCTTCTTAAGAGGACTAAAACACAATTCTATTGGCAAGGCAATAAAGCTGGCAAGTTTCAAAACGAAAGCGGCAAAATCTAAAATTCCCTTTATATTTGATAAACAAGGACGTAAAGTGTTGAACCCACAAACGATCACAAATACACTAACAGATTATTATACGGACCAATACAACTTACACCTAGACCCAAACACTCCCCAACCAACACCACCTTCCTTCTATTAATGAGCACACCTTACTCCTCCTAAATAACCCCATTTCCAAAGACGAGGTATCATCAACGAATCAGCCGAATAAATCTCCGGGTCCAGACGGACATACAGGGGAATACTATAAAAAATATAACCTATCCTCGACATCACACGTAAGATTCACCGATTGGAACACTCGCACAAACTCACATTGGCCCCTGAGATTCTGACCCAATTGCATGCTCTGCGGGAACAACTGGCCTCCCTTCTAGATGGCACTACAAAACGCCATTTTCTTTTGACTAGAAAATTGTTCTATGAATGGGGGAACAAATCAGGTAAATTGCTGGCCAGAGCTTTGCGTGCCAAAAGAGCCTCCTCTTATATCCCCAAAATTAGATCCCCAGACGGATCTCTTCACTATGAATCCCATGACATTGCCAAATGTTTTCACTCCTATTACACGGCCCTTTACGATTTAACACCCCCGGCCGCCGGTTCCCCTGACCACTTACGTCGCATTGAGGATTATTTAAGGGAATTTTTACCCCAGCGTTTAGACGGGGACGCGTTAGCTTTTTTAAACGCTCCTGTTACTGGGGATGAGATTCAGACAGCGTTAAAATCCACCCCCCCGTGGCAAATGCCCTGGCCCAGATGGCTTTACCACTGGGTACTATCGAAAGTTTTTTCCTGTTCTGGGCCCGCATTTAGTCACTCTCTTCAATACTTTGGCCGCTGGAGCGCAGCTTGACCCCCAGTCCAATGTCGCCCACATTTCGGTCATCCTCAAACCGGACAAGGATCCGGAATTGTGTGCTAATTACCGCCCCATATCCTTTATTAATACGGACATAAAACTTTTAGCTAAGGTGATGGCTCTTCGTTTGCAACGCTACATCCCCTCCCTTATTCATAGGGATCAGGTCGGTTTTGTGCCGGGCAGGGAGGCCAGAGACAATTCGATCCGCACACTTAATCTCATCGCGTATGCACACGCCCACAACGTACCTTACGCCTTGGTCTCTATGGACGCCGAAAAGGCGTTTGATAGGGTTTCCTGGGTGTTCCTGTTTAGGGTATTGCAGAAGTTGGGCATCCAGGGCCCTTTCCTCAACCTACTCACCGCCTTGTATGCTAACCCCTCTGCTCACATAAAAATTAATGGCATCCTTTCGGAGCACTTTACCCTGCGGAATGGCACGCGACAGGGGTGTCCTCTCTCCCCATTATTGTTTATTTTGGCGATGGAGCCCCTGGCTCAGGCGCTACGGGATAATGATTTGATCACTGGATTAACCAGTGCTTCCACCACCCACAAAATTGCCATCTATGCTGATGACATGCTGTGTATGATCACCAATCCCTCTGTTTCTTTGCCCCACATCATTTCGGAATGAAAACGTTTTAATACTATTTCTAATTACCAAATTAATTTACAGAAATCGGAAATTCTTGGCGTCAACATTCCTGACGATTTGCGTTCGCACCTGTCCCATTCTTTTCCTTTTAAATGGAAGGACGTGGCCTTTAAATACTTGGGTTTATGGATCCCGTCCGATCTTTCCCAGGTTATTCCACTAAATTTTTTCCACATTATTGGCTACCGTAACCCAAGACTTACGCAGGTGGTCCGTACCCCATATTTCCTGGTTTGGCCGTATAGCGGTAATCAAAATGAACATCCTCCCAAGATTTCTGTATCTCTTTCAATGTTTATAGAAAGAGTGAGAAAAACCAGTATAGGGAGTAAGATAGTGAATAATAGAAATAATCGGCAATAATGACTTTCCTTTCATGTCTGGAACCACAGCTGCAACCCTTAAGCAACACTCTCCAGGTGTTGAAGTAATACTGCAAAAAGTCCACTAGGGGGCGCTCGTGTGTGCCATTCAATGAAAAATAAAACAGAAAAAAATTATATATAGTGTAGAAGTATAAAAAAGTGTACTGTGCCCTGCGTATCGCAGATTTCCCACTCACAGTGTGTTGGTATTGTTCAGTACATCATGGCGCTGGTCTTGGGATCCATATACGTGAGTGTATGCCGAGGAAAAAACAGAAAAGCATCCAAAAGTGTATTATGTATAACACTGCATACGCAACAAATGGAGATATACTTACACTTAAACAAGTGTCTAGATGCCCGTAATGTCTGGTGATGATCCGGTTGTATCCGTATGTTTTTCTATTTGATGGATCCAACGATCAAATATCAATGTGTGTGTGGTGTATCAAAACAACCACTATCCACATAGAAAATATATTAAAAAAGAAATATTTATTTTCAATTAACAACCAGCTTGATCCATATTGGGTACAGCTGTAAAAGTATTTAAAAGTTTTAAAAGTACTGGTACAGATAAAAAATATAGTAAAAAGTCCTAAAAAGTTAACTCAACGCGTTTCACCATATAGGCTTCATCAGGAGTATAGACTTACGCAGGTGGTCCGTACCCCATATTTCCTGGTTTGGCCGTATAGCGGTAATCAAAATGAACATCCTCCCAAGATTTCTGTATCTCTTTCAATGTTTGCCAGTACTTTTACCCAGGAGCTTTTTCCGTGCCTGCCATAGGGTTTTTACGCGCTTTGTATGGGGGGAGAGGATTCCTCGTCTGTCCTTTAATCACCTGTCTCGGTCCAAAATGCACGGAGGTATGGCCCTCCCGAACCTAGAGTGGTATTGGTTGGCGTCCCACTTACGTAGAGTGGTGGAATGGTCGATAGCGGTCCCCAAGCTCTGGACCCGACTGAAAATCTCTTTTTTTGTCGCCGATATCTCGGCGGCCCCTTGGTTGTCACATGGCTCCGGGGGTTGCACGCTCCCTTATCACCCCACTATTTCGGCCACCTCGAAGGCCTTTCGTAGAGTAGCGAGGGGGACTGCCCTCACCTCCATCCCGAGCCGGCTTCTCCCACTGACACACAACCCTGATTTGCCTATACATATCCCTCAGGACGTGCTTCGGTTCATTACTTCCACACGGACAGGGACCTTGCGGCTTTGCCACGTCTTGCAGTCGGGCACGCTCCGCTCCCTTGCAGACCTCTTACACCCTCGCGCACCGTCCTTCCAGTTGTCCTTAGCATACCATGGGCTCAAGCACTATATTTCTTCTTTATTGCCTGACACCCGGCTCACTAGGCCTTTATCGGGCTTTGAGCAACTTTGCCTGTTGGGTTCTGAACCCGCTCATTTGCTATCTCGGCTATACGCTCTGTTGCAGGAGGCCTATGGGCACTCTAAGCCCTTTTATTTAAGTCTGTGGGAACGGGACTTACAAATCTCCTTGTCTGATGCTGATTGGGACAAAATACTGCAGCTCACTCACAAAGGTGCCATTGCCAGTCTGGTCCAGGAGTGTAACTACAAGCTCCTATCCCGCTGGTCCAAAGTTCCAGCTGAATTGCATCGTTTTATCCCCCAGGTTTCCCCTCTTTGCTGGAGATGCGGAATCCAGGACGGCACCTATAGACACATATGGTGGGACTGCGCTGATATCCGTCCCTTTTGGCAGGCTGTAGTGAAGGTCATTCAGGATATTATAGATCCCGACTGCGTGGCCTCTTCCCAGGGTCTCCTCTTACACCACACACACTCCTCCTTCACCTCCTATAAAAAATCATTGGCCATACACCAGATTCAGGCGGCGAAGGCCATTATCCCCCGATTCTGGAAAACTCGCGGCCCCCCCCCCACTATCTGCTTGGGTAGCGAGGGTTAACTTTCTCTCTCACATGGAGGACCTGGTGGCCTCTGCTCAGGGCCGTGAATATGCCAATGGGCTTAAATGGTTCCCATGGTCGACTTTCGTCTCCTCTCCTCGTGTATTGGACCTCTATCTTCCGCACTAGCTGCGGCCGCCTCACGATGTGGCTGGTGGATCGATGCTACGTTCGGGATTCTCCTAGTCTTCTGCTTTCGGGCCCTTGGGTCTGCGCGAATCTACATTTTGTTTCCAGATGTGTTGTTTCCTTGGAGCATGGTTATATTCTTTTGTTTGTTTGTTTTTTTCCACTCACTGTTTATTTTGGAGTAACGACATTGTAACATGTGTATTGCTATAATGTTTATCTTGATACTTTAATGCTCACTGCATTGCTGTTGGGTCATATTGTTGTTACAGATAATGGTGGCTCGGTTTCTTTACCTCTGCCTATCGCAGTTTTCGATGTATTCTCTGGCTATGTGACCCATACTTATATGCTCCTGTGAAACTGTGTACTTGTTATGGAACCCGAATAAATATATATATATCAGCAAGAAACGCTTATGGCTTAGAATGAATATAAGCTGGCTCTGACCAGTATAAAGGGTTAAACCTCACGCAAGTATGCGAGTGACGCAAGTAGCAGGACGTAAGGAGATTTAGTGTCAGTTAAACAAATAAGTACTCTACGTTTTACTAACCGCAAAGATATCCGGCTAGCCTTATGTTCTAGTGATAGGGAAGTTGTCTAATATTGAGTAATGTCTGTTTATAGCAGTTTTCTGCTTATGTCCGCATAGTTTTAAGGATTTTTTTTCTCAAATCTCCGTTTATTGAAAATGCATAACAGCAACAACCAGTAGATGTAGTACAAAGAGTCACATTATGCATAGCATGGTACAAAACAAGGGAAAATGCAGTACAATAGATCCAGGAAATTAGAAATATAATTGAAACAGAGACGACTGAGCAGCTGGACCGTCCAAAATACGACATACCAAGGCCCAGAAGGATCGAACGCGAAAGGAGGGCAATATAGGTCCTAAAAGTAAAAAAAATTAAACAAAGGCCATGTGAGATATGCATAAACGGAGATACAAAAAGGAAACAACAAGAAACTAAAACAAAAACAAAAACCAAAGCGCACGCTGCTATGTGTGTGACACAGATAAAGGCACTTGCTGAAATATACACATAACCAACACACACCCGACACGGACCCAGAGCAAAAAAAAACAAAAAACCAATGAGCCGAATTATGACGAGAAGCCGCCAGGCAGGTTCCCAACCCGCAGGTAAGAGCTCGGGCGGAGAAGATCAGAAGCAGATATCAATGAGGCTGGAGGTGGACAAGAAGGTCACCCAGGGAAGCCAGGTCACATCATGGGTATATTCCTTGCCCCGTGAAATGGCCATCAAGCTCTCCATGTGATAAATAAGGTTAACCCTAGCTAACCACGCGTCAATGGGAGGGGAACCCTGGGCCTTCCAATAGCGGGGAATGACCGCCTTAGCGGCCTGGATGAGGTGAATAAGCAACGACCCCCTATAAGTGTGAACCGGGGAGTCCGTGTGGTGAAACAGAAGGGCAGCGGGAGAGGCTACAAAGTTAGGGTCTACAACTTCCCGTATCACCCGCACCACCGCCGACCAAAAGGGACGAATATCCCTGCAGTCCCACCATAGATGAAGGTAAGAGCCATTAGAGGCACCACACCTCCAACACAAGGGGGAGACCAGGGGAAGGAAACGATGCAAATCCAAAGGAACCCTATACCATCTCGACAAAAATTTGTAGGAGCACTCCTGTATTTTGCTAGCAATGCTGCCCCTATGAGTGAGCAGTATCATCTTATCCCATTCCTCTTCGGTAAAAGAGACCTCTAGGTCCCTTTCCCAGAGGCTCAAGAAAAATGGCTTGGTGGCACACTGCGCCTCCAGTAGCTGGGAGTATAGGTATGAAAGCAGATGGGCCGGCTCCTTATCTAACACACAAAGCTTTTCCAAGTTGCTTAACTCCCTCGTAATCTGGGAATTTGGGAGCAGGGTAGATACATAATGTTTAATTTGGTGATGTACAAAGAGCTGCCAAAAGGACGGGGGAGCTTGACGAGTGAGGTCACGAGTCGGACGGAAGGCAGTGCCCTGTAGGATCTGGTGGATCCTAACTGGACCAGCGTGAGGTGGTGGGAACAGAACACGTAGACCACCACGGGTAGTGGGATCTAGCGCAGGATTATGCGTGAGGGGCAACAAAGGACCCGGGACCGAGGTCAAGAGTCCGCGAGAGGCCACACGTTTCATAACGCCTAAAGTGGCGGATATCAAAGGGTGAGCAGGGATCGATATCTTCCTGAAGCGATCCGGAAGCCAAGGGACCACCGCAAGAGAGCAAGAGGAAAAGGAGTTCTCCAGGGGAATCCAAAGCTTAGGCACGTTAATTGACCATTCCACCAGGCGGCGGAGATGGGAAGCCATCCAATACCATTCGATATTGGGGACCCCCATACCACCCCTGAGTTTGGGCCTGGACAGGTGGGAAAGGGAAAGCCGAGGAGACCGACCAGCCCAAATATAGTTCCGGAAGATTTTGTGACATTTACGAAAAAACGCCTTAGGGAGAAAGATTGGTAGGCACTGTAGAACGTAAAGAAACCTGGGGAGGATGTTCATCTTAAGGACACCCACACGTCCAAACCAGGAAATGTGTGGGACGGCCCACTTGCGAAGATCCGCAAGAGTGGCTGAAAGTAATGAGTCAAAATTTAAAGACTGAAGTCGGGAAATATCAGAAGGAAGCCACAGCCCCAGGTATTTAATCGCGGAATCCGCCCATTTAAAGGGGAGCCATTGAGTAATAGACGTTTTGGTCGGTTCCGGAATATTGAGCCCCAAAATCTCCGACTTTTGTAAATTAATTTTATAATTGGAAAGGGCCGCGAATATGTCCAACTCCTTGACTATGTGGGGAAGGGAAACCTCCGGGCGAGTGACCATGCAAAGCATGTCATCCGCAAAGATGGCAAGCTTATGAGTATGGCCAGCGACCCCAAGTCCGGAAATATCAGCATTCACTCTTATGGCCTGCGCCAGGGGTTCCATAACTAAAATAAATAGGAGTGGGGAGAGGGGGCAGCCCTGCCTCGTGCCGTTGTTAATGTCGAAACCGTCAGAGAGGGTACCATTTACTTTGACACGAGCCGAGGGATTGGCATATAAGGCCCTGACCATATTAAGAAAATGATCCGGCAAGCCGATAGAGTCCAGTACCCGGAACATAAAAGGCCAGGAGACCCTATCAAACGCCTTTTCGGCGTCCATCGAGACTAGAGCATATGGTGTTCTGAGCTCACGGGCCAACGTCAACAGATTTAATACCCGGATGGTATTATCCCTGGCCTCCCTCCCTGGCACAAAGCCCACCTGGTCCCTGTGGACCAACGATGGGATATAGGATCGAAGGCGTAAGGCCATAACCTTCGCCATGAGTTTGAGATCAGTGTTGATAAGGGAAATGGGGCGATAATTGGCACAGAGTTCGGGATCCCGCCCCGGCTTAGGAATCACAGCAATGTGTGCCACGTTAGTATGAGGATCCGGGACAGCACCATCTGCTAAAGCGTTGAAAAGAGTGGTTAAATGGGTGCCCAGGACCGGAAAGAAACGATCGTAATAACGGCTGGTAAGGCCGTCCGGGCCAGGGCTCTTGCCTTTAGGGGTCATTTTAAGGGCCGCCCTCACCTCGTCACACGAGATAGGGACGGATAGAGCCACTCTAGCGCCCTCCGTCAGACGCCTGGGCAGATATTTCGCTAAATATGTCTTGATGGACTCATCATGGTGGGTGCGGCGGTCAATCGAGGGGGGCAAATTATATAGGGAGTGATAATACTCCCGAAAACATGTGGCGATAGCCGAAGATTCAGACAACAGGGTACCATGGTGTCGTATCTTTGGGATAAACACGGCGGCTCGTTTGGCCCTCAAAGCCCTAGCTAGAAGCTTACCCGGGCTTATCGCCCAATTCATAGAAAGCTTTCCGCGCCAGGAGGAAAGAACGCTTCACCCTAGCATCTAAGAGGGATGCTAATTGCTGCCTAAGAGACTGCAGACGGGGTAAGATAGTCGGGTCTAGGGAGGCTTTATGAGACCGTTCCAGCAGAGAGATTTGTCTATGTAGCGACAGCATGGCAGCCAATTTGGCTTTTTTCTGCAGTGAGCCTAATTTAATGAGGTGACCCCGTATCACAGCCTTATGAGCCTCCCACACCGTGGGAAAAGGGACCTCACCTATGTTATTGTCTGAAAAATAATTTTGTAAATGCAAGGAAAGGTCGGAGAGAGAGGTGGGGTTATCAAGGAGATTTTCGTTCAATCTCCAGCTCCAGATCCCACTCCGGGACGAGGAAAGACATAGCGAGAGGTGGACTGGTGCATGGTCGCTGAACGAACGAATACCTATGTCCGAGGAATGTAACTGTAGCAGATGGTGGTGCGATAAGAATAACATATCTATCCGGGAATACCGGTCATGGGGGGGGGGGGAGAAAAGGTGTAGTCCCTCGTGTCTGGATGCTGGGACTTCCAAGCGTCTACCAATTGGTTAAGGTGCAGAGCCCTACGAACCTTCTTAATATGACGGTATGGGATATGAGAGACCCCGGAGGAAGAGTCACTCGTAGGATCTAAAGGCATATTCAGATCCCCCCCAAAAACAGCCAAACCCTCCTGAAAATCACCAAACCGAGACAATATACGAGACAAAAACAATGATTGGCCTCTATTGGGTGCGTATACATTGCCCAGAGAAACCAATTGATTGTCAATGTAACCTTTGAGGAAAATGGCTCTGCCCTCCGTGTCCCTCCAGATATCCATCAGACGAAATGAGAGCTGCTTATGCAAGAGGATCGCAACGCCCTTTGTTTTTGAATCTGAGGAACTAGAAAAGTAGCTATATGAGTAGTGATGATTAGTCAATTTAAATTCCTTCGAGGACTTAAAATGCGTCTCTTGTAAAAATGCAACATGAGTGCGAAATGTGTGAAGAATGTGTAACAATTTAGATCGCTGTTGTGGTTTGTTCAAACCTCTCACATTAAAAGAGGTAAGTTTAAGGCGATCAAGTGTCATCTAAAAGGCAGCTGGAGGCAAAACAGCGGCGCAAAAAAAAAGAAAAAAAGAAAAACATACATAACCCGGAAAACCCAAAAACGACAAAAGAACAAAAACAAAACAAAACAAAACAATGGGCCAACAAGTGAGTGCAAGACACATCAGGGGAATAATGAGCCATTCGACCTGTCGATAGGTCATGAACCAGAACTTCGGTTCTGAAAAGAACCGAAGCGGCCGGCTCTTTGGGGTAAAAGTGGCGAGAGAGAGCTTGTAACGAATGTTGTAAAAGAAATGAACGGATGAGCAGTGTAGAGCAACGTGGAGCAGTAAGGGGCATCTGGCCCGCTAAGGGACCGAAATAGAGAAAAGAACATGTGACAATGTAACGGGCTAGGAAGGGATAATACACATGACCATCATATCCAGTGACTCAAACATAGCGGCAGATAGAGAGGAGCAACAAGAGTGACATAACAGGTAAAAAATGAATGAATGAATGAAGCCACTCAGTAGTGAATGTGTATGCAATATGCGCCCGTGAGAGGACATGGCCGCAATAGTGTAGTGAGGAATACATGTACGTGTACGTGGATGCATAACCATATCAATGTGCGCAGACGGGCATAATCTCGATGTCGGGCAGGTTATGGAGTCACAACCACCACCCGCTGCAAAGGTAGAGAGTGGCATCATCGGAGCGAGAGCGGGCACATAATAACATGCAAACAAAATAAAATAAAATACCGGAGGAATCCAGAAAGAACAACCTCCTGCCACACATAAAACAAAACGAAGCCCGAAGGCCAAATACCGTGACCGGTATGATGCGATGATCATCACCAAAAAAAAAAAAAAGAAAAAAAACGCGCAATGAACAGGAACAAAAATAGGCCAAAGTTGACGTCCGCAGCGGTCCGATGCAACGGAGTCCGGGAAACTTGGAACATCACAGGAACCAGTTCCTCAGCGGCACCTAAGCGCAGCGAACAGGCTCGTGTGCGAGAGACGCAATCTTCGTTCCAGCTCCGGGTGACAGCTTACGGTAAGTTGCAGTGTAGAAGAGTTTGTAGAAAGATGTAGGTCATGAAAACCTCACGATCGCTGGTCATCTTGCCGCCGTTGCCGCTTAGAGCGTTGCGGTCTGGGAGACCAATTCTTGGCAGGGTCAGAGAGGCAGGCTGGAGCTTGAAACGAGTATTCCCAGTCAGGGACCTCACAGTGAGGAAGGCTGAGGGCTTCAAGAAAACCGTGCACATCTCCGTGTTGGCGAATGACGTGAGTGTCGTTGTTTCGGCGCACGATTAGCGCAAAGGGAAAGCCCCATTGATAGGGGATGTTTGCCTCACGGAGCGCCCTCGTAATGGGTTGTAACAGCCGACGTGACTGTAGCGTTACCGGCGATAAGTCCTGGAACACCGAAATGGAGTGTGAATTCCAAACAAAGGTAGGTTGGTTGCGGAAGGCACGAACAATAAGTTCCTTGAGAGAGAAATCTTGTAGACAACAGATCACGTCCCTGGGAGGCATATTTCCGGAGGGCTTTTGGCGGAGAGCCCTATGAGCCCGATCAAGTCGGATCACGGAGTCCGCAGGTTGCCGCAGGACCGAGTTGAACATCGCCTGGAGCGTAGATGGCAAATCCAGGTGGTCTATCGACTCCGGAAGGCCGTGCACACGGATGTTGTGCCTTCGGCCTCTGTTGTCTAGATCCTCTATCTTCCTGGACAACTGTTGAATTATAGTCGATTGATGGTTCAGGTGGGAGGTCAGGGAGTCAACTGTATGGAAGATACGTGGCTGGTCATCCTCCAGCGCCGCCACGCGACCTCCAATATGGCGGATGTCAGCTTGTATTTCAGTGAGACTGGATCGTATACCTTGGGTCGCTTTTTCGATGATGAGAGCGATATCCCCCTTCGAAGGTAAGGAATCCAGCTTCTCCCGCCAGGTCCGAGTCGGCGAAGTATTTGGAACCAGTTCCCTGTCCAGGTGACCGTCATCAGGGGCCTCGCTGGCCACGCTAGCCGCAGGAGACGGCGGCCTAGTGCTGGAATCGCAGGAGTCCTGATCAGACGGGACATGAAAGAAGGAGGTAAGTAACCTCTTTTCCCTAGATCCCGAAGGTTTCGGGGTGCCACCGGGTTTGTTATGTTTGCCCATAGTAGCGTGAGGAGCTTAACCGAAGCAAATTTGGACCAGATGCCGAGGAGCTCCGGGTTCAAGCGTCCATCTTGGTCGCGAGCAGGCCACGCCCCCCCTAGTTTTAAGGATTTAACCAATTGTTGTGATGTAAGTGTTGAGACGTCCTTTTTGATCACTATATAACCTATATAATTTTGGACCTGACCCAGAGTGTGTTGTGTGTCTTATTTCTCTCTCCGTGCACGTACATTTACATTCATATAATTTGGAGCAGTTCAACAATTGAAGAAAGGCTTTATTGGAAAGCATCCAAAACATTATCACATAGATTCAAAATATCAAACGGTACTCGCCAAGGATGTCCCTTATCGCCCCTCATTTTCGCTCTTGTGATGGAGCCCCTAGCTGAGAAAATAAGAACTGACCCCACAATATTAGGTTTATTGATAGGCGGGAAGGATCATCGCATCGGATTGTTCGCCGATGACATCATCATAGCTTGTAGAGACCCATTGTCATCCCTCCCTTCCATACTTAATATTTTAAGAGATTTTGGAGCCATTTCCTATTACAAAATTAATGAAAATAAATCCCAAATTCTTAATCTCGGTCTACCCCTTAAAACGGTTAATATTCTTAAATCCAGGTTTCCTTTTACCTGGGCACTAACTTCACTCCCTTACTTCGGTATAAAATTGACATTCCCGTGCATGCGTCTTTTTGACGTAAACTATGCCGAATTGCTAAAAGATATGAAACACACAATCTCACATTTACCTTCCTTGGGTATCTCCTGGTTGGGTAGATTAGCTGCCATCAAAATGATGATCCTACCCAGAATACTATATATGTGCCGCACTGTCCCAATCTATCTCCCGTTAGCCTACATTCAAAAGCTGCAAAACATTATAATGCAATACATTTGGATCAAAAAGAAACCAAGAGTACGGGCAGACACCTTATACCTACCTTTGCGAAATGGAGGTGTTAGCTGCCCCTCTATCCTCCAGTACTATAGGGCTACTCTATTGGATCAAACTAAATATTTATGGGACCAGGACGTCTCTAGATTATGGGTAGGCATGGAAATGACGGAGTCGAGCCCCTTTCGACTCCGTGATATTTTAAGTGCAGCCTATTTGTTCCACACCGCTCTGTCATACTCTCACCCTACTTTAAGAGCAATATCACAACTATGGCATCGGTTTATAGTTCCTAACAAATTGTTCCTAGCCAATCCACTATCTTTGCCTGTTAACACTCTGGAAGCAGCAATCCCTGATTTAAATTTATCAGCCTGGATCATCAGAGGTATACAGCGTATCTCGGACATCTGGGACGGTGACACCATGGTTTCCTTTTAAACCCTCCACAACAAATTTCAACTACATAACACAGACTTTTATTAATACCTACAAGTACGCCACGCCCTCCAATCACTCACACTACACCCCAACCAAACTGACTCTGACTTGCTCAAGTGGCTGACAAAACAAACACCATAAAGGTATTTCGTGGTGCTACTCCCTGCTAATTAAGACCTATCTAGACATTTCAGACTCCTATAAAATCAAATGGGAATCCGAGCTTAACACTCAATTCACTGCAGATCAGTGGCAAATTGCACACACGGTCATATTATCAGTGTCCAAATGCATCAACCATTTAGAAACTTCAAAAAAAACTGCTATATCGATGGTATCTTACACCGTCGCGACTAGCACAATTCAATCAGACTCCAAATACTTGTTGGAGATGCCCAGATGTAGGCACATTATTACATATTTGGTGGAAATGCCCCAAAATACTTGCACTTTGGAGGAGACTAAGTAGATTTTTATCGA
Source organism: Sceloporus occidentalis (assembly GCA_023333645.1). Classification (NCBI taxonomy): domain Eukaryota; kingdom Metazoa; phylum Chordata; class Lepidosauria; order Squamata; family Phrynosomatidae; genus Sceloporus; species Sceloporus occidentalis. The sequence continues at coordinate 3,767,362 of JALMGF010000058.1, forward strand.
CCCTATGTGGGTTTCCAGTCATACTGGATGCCCCTTTAGTATTACTTAATATTAACACTGATCAATACTCCTACTCCATAGAACAATTACCGTATTTGCTCGATTATAAGACGAGGTTTTTTTCAGAGCAAATGCTCGTCTTATAATCGGGGTCGTCTTATAATCAGACCTCAAAGTCTGACTATGAGACGACTAAGATCCAGATCCCCCGCAGCTGCAGGGGATCTGGATCCTCCTGTCTCAACCCCCCCGCCCCACTTACCGGTACTTCAGAGTCCCTGGTGTGCAGCTGGGGCAGCGTGTAGATGTCTACACGATTCGCGTAGACAACTTCCGCTGCAGCCGGAAGGAGGTGTGGCTAGCAGCGGGGGTTGTCTGCGTGCATCGCGCTGACCTTCCCCGGCTGTCAAAGATCAGAGTTCCCTGCACCGATCTCTGACAGCAGGGGAATGTCTGCGCGATGCACGCAGACAACCCCCGCAGCTAGCCATGCCTCCTTCCGGCTGCAGCGTGATTCTACACGCTGCCCCAGCTACATGACAGGAGACTCAGAAGTACCGGTAAGTGGGGCGGGGGGGGGAGTGTTAAATGGGGGGCATAAGGCATTTCTGGAGGCAGGGTGCTCTGTGAAAGGCCTTTTAACCCCCTTAATGCCACTCTGCCTCCAGAAATGCCTTTTTAACCCTCTATACGCCACTGTGCCTCCTGAAATGCCTTAAACCTCCCTATATGCCACTCTTCCCCATAATATGCCTTTTAACCCTCTAAGTGCCAGAGTGGCATATAGGGTTGAAAGGCATATCATGGGGCACAGTGGCATATAGGGTTAAAAGGCATATCATGGGGCACAGTGGCATTTAGAGGGTTAAAAGGCATATCATGGGGCACAGTGGCATAAAGGGGGTATAAGCCACTTCTGGGGCAGATGTGCATAATTGGGGGGCAGGTTGGAACATAGAAGGAAATAAAACCAAAATATTTTTCTCAATCATAGCTTTTACTAAATTGTTTAAATGAATTACCATTTACTGGTAAAACTTTTTTCCTATAGGGTCGTCTTATATTCAGGCTTTTTCTTTTTTTCCTAAATTAATATTAAGATTTGGGGGGTCGTCTTATAATCGAGCAAATACGGTATTATGCATGCACTAATCTCAACGCGGTATAATATTACTAAACACTGGAACACGAATTTGATACCTTCTCTTAAGGCAGTCATACAAGGAATAAATTCAAGATTTCATCTGCCCAGAACAAGGACAATGACTTCTACTCCAGGTGGGACATATGGCTAACAGCACACACAATACAGTTCAACTTATATAACCCTTATACACCACAAATCAGTTGCCATCGCAAGCTCTTTCCCCATACATTGATGTATCACAAGACGATCGTATATACTCATATTTATGCTTGTCTGGAATATTTAGGAGTGTGAAATTTAATTATTATTTATTTTTGCTTTTTTTTCTCTTCTCTTTGTGTTGTTATTCTTTTCTGATATGTTTGTTTTATCTTAAACAGTATGATCATTTCTACTTATATACCATCTATGACTAATACGTTACTACCGCATTACCTATGTACATGTATACAAACTTGTCATTCCTTTCTTAATTGAAAATCTAATAAACATTATGTTATAAAAAAAAAAAAAATGTCCCAAATGGGCTTTCTCAAAAAACCATGAACGATGCATGTGAGGCCTTGTTGGAATCATGGGATGTTGGTGAACAAAATGTGGTGTTTTCTTCCACTGTTGCACTTGTTGTGCAAGAACTTCAATGCAACATTGAAATGTATGCGTTAAAAAAGACACTATAAAATAATTTCCCTGTGAAGTTTGGCAGACATCAGTGAAGAAATGGCTGGCTGAAAACTGTCAAAATTACCCTAGTTGAACACCTTGACTTGTCTGCTGTTCATAAATATATGCTTTTATGGGGTAATTTACAGTGGGAGGGGGGCTTCCAAAATGTCCCAAATGGGATATGGGCCCAGTAAACCAATTTCTGAAAATTCCAAATTTGAAAACTAAAATGCGCATGTTCCAGTTTTGCCCTCATAACTTCCTCAAAAAATGCATGAACCATGCATGTGAGGCCTTGTTGGAACCGGGGGATGTTGGTGAACAAAATGTGGTGTTTTCTTCCACTGTTGCACATATGCTGTGCAAGAAATAAATTGCAACATTGAAATGTATTTGTTAAAAACGCAATAAAATAAATTTTCCATGAACTTTGGCAGACATCAATGAAGAAATGGCTGCCTGAAAACTGTCAAAATTACCCTAGTTGAATACATTGACTTGTCTGCTGTTCATAAATACAGTGGGGCAAAAACGTATTTAGTCAGCCACCAATTGTGCAAGTTCTCCCACTTAAAAAGATGAGAGAGGCCTGTAATTTTCACCATAGGTAAACCTCAACTATGACAGACAGAATGAGACAACAAAGTCCATAAATCACATTGTCTGATTTTTAAAGAATTTATTTGCAAATTATGGTGGAAAATAAGTATTTGGTCAACAACAAAAGTTCATATCAATACTTTGTTATATACCCTTTGTTGGCAATGACAGAGGTCAAACGTTTTCTGTAAGTCTTCACAAGGTTTTCACACACTGTTGCTGGTATTTTGGACCATTCCTCCTTGCAGATCTCCTCTAGAGCAGTGATGTTTTGGGGCTGTCACTGGGCAACACGGACTTTCAACTCCCTCCAAAGGTTTTCTATGGGGTTGAGATCTGGAGACTGGCTAGGCCACTCCAGGACCTTGAAATGCTTCTTACGAAGCCACTCCTTTCATTGCCCGGGCGGTGTGTTTGGGATCATTGTCATGCTGAAAGACCCAGCCTCGTTTCATCTTCAATGCCCTTGCTGATGGAAGGAGGTTTTCACTCAAAATCTCACGATACATGGCCCCATTCATTCTTTCATTTACACGGATCAGTCATCCTGGTCCCTTTGCAGAAAAACAGCCCCAAAGCATGATGTTTCCACCTCCATGCTTCACCGTAGGTATGGTGTTCTTTGGATGCAACTCAGCATTCTTTCTCCTCCAAACACGACGAGTTGAGTTTCTACCAAAAAGTTCTACCTTGGTTTCATCTGACCATATGACATTCGCCCAATCCTCTTCTGGATCATCCAAATGCTCTCTAGCAAACTTCAGACGGGCCCGGACATGTACTGGCTTAAGCAGGGGGACACGTCTGGCACGGCGTAGTGTGTTACTGATGGTAGCCTTTGTTACTTTGGTCCCAGCTCTCTGCAGGTCATTCACTAGGTCCCCCCCGTGTGGTTCTGGGATTTTTGCTCACCGTTCTTGTGATCATTTTGACACCACGGGGTGAGATCTTGCGTGGAGCCCCAGATCGAGGGAGATTATCAGTGGTCCTGTATGTCTTCCATTTTCGAATAATTGCTCCCACAGTTGATTTCTTCACACCAAGCTGCTTGCCTATTGCAGATTCAGTCTTCCCAGCCTGGTCCAGGTCTACAATTTTGTTTCTGGTGTCCTTCAACAGCTCTTTGGTCTTGGCCATAGTGGGGTTTGGAGTGTGACTGTTTGAGGTTGGGGACAGGTGTCTTTTATACTGATAACAAGTTCAAACAGGTGCCATTAATACAGGTAACGAGTGGAGAGGAGACTTTTTTTTATTATAAACGTAAGTATACAAACATAAGTAATATACAAAGGGGAAAAAATTACATCGTGATTCATCAGCAACAGAATAACAGAATATACATAAATGTACACCATATTGCCTGAATATAATTACATAGTACAAATGTATATGCATCGTAATGCCCTAGTGTCGCTACGACAAGATCACGGCGTCTCATACAGTCTAAAAAGTGTTTAAGAGATCTTTAGGCCCCTCATTCACACCAACATACACTCCAGCCATACTCAAAAGGAGCTCAAATCCATTTTGTAACTATCAGAATTGGGGTTATTTAGTTTGGAAAAAAGACGGCTTAGAGGGGACTTAATAACTATGTATAAATATATAAGGGGGCAGTACAGAGATCACTCCCAGGACCTATTTATACCCAGGACTGTATCTATAACAAGGGGACATCCTCTACGGCTGGAGGAAAGAAGGTTTCTACACCAGCACAGACGGGGGTTCTTTACAGTAAGAGCGGTGAGATTATGGAACTCTCTGCCAGAGGAAGTGGTGATGGTAAACTCAATAAAAGAGTTCAAAAGGAGCCTGGACGTGTTTCTTGAAAGCAATAATATTACAAGTTATGGATATTAGATTAATAGGGACAGAACGTTGATCCAGGGATTTATTCTGATTGCCATATTTGGAGTCGGGAAGGAATTTTCCCCCTGGTATGGGGCAATTGGCATCTGCTTCATAAGGGTTTTTTGCCTTCCTCTGGATCAACACAGTAGGGACACAATATGTATATAGGTTGAACTTGATGGACTTTGGTCTTTTTTCAACCTTATGAACTATGTTACTATGTTACAATGTTCCTTATACCGATTCCTATGCATATCCTTCTTCATGGTCATTCTTTGTTATAAATTCCTAGGAACAGTTATTCGTCATGTGACTAAAAGGAAAACAATAGAAACTGATTTTTTTTTATAATTGGATATATATGTGTGTTTCTCTCTTTTTCCCCTTTTTTTTCTTTTTCTCTTTTCCTTTTTTTCCCCCCCTCCCTCCCTTTCCTTCCTTTTTATTTCCTTCTCTTATTTCCTATTTCTTCTCCTCCCTTTTTCCGTTTTATAGGTTTTATGTAATAGGATATTTATCAAACCAGGGTTTCCAAATCTTATTGAATTTATGTATTCTCTGTTGTGCTTGGAAAAAGCCTTGCTCCATTAAACATTGATACTTTATTTGACTAATTACATTTTCGATAGGTATTATTGTTTTTTGTTGCCATTTCCTCGCAATACATATCTTCATTGCCAGGAGGCACTGTATTACTAAGGCTCTTTGGTTAAATGTTAAATTAGACAAACCTAAATGCAATAGTGCTTTATCAGGGGTCATGATAATATCTGTGTCAATAGTTACGGAAATTAATGCAAATAAATCCTTCCAAGACTGTAAAATCTCACTGCAGTCCCACCATATATGTCTAAAAGTTCCTTGTTCCTTATTACATCTCCAGCATACTGGAGAGTATTTCTGATGATATTGAGCTAATTTAGTTGCGTCAGGTACCAACGGAACATAATTTTATAATGTATTTCTATCATATTCAGACAGTGGGAGACTTTGTTTATTTCCACAAGGCTATCTATCCATTGAGATTTATCACATTGGATGCAGAGGTCATGATGCCATGTATACATTACATTAATACATTTTGGGGATTCAATTTCCTCCATTAACAGGTAGCACCTCTTTAAACATTTATTAATTAACTCGAGTGAAAACAATTCATTAATCTGACGATTTATTATCGGTATTTTTTACCAGAAAATAAATTTGACCTTATATAATATCTAATTCTTAATACATTGTAGAATTCTTTATTGCCAAAATTAAACTTCCCGGAGAGTTGTTGAAACGGTTTTATATCTCTTAAATGTAGTATATAATTAATTATTTTGTTTCTAAATCCACTCCAATTCCTAAGACTCAACTGGGGAATATTATTCTGAAGAATTTCTAATGGGGCTGTAGGAATGATTTTGTTTTCATACCTATGCTACGTTTAAATGTGTTCCAAAATTCCATGGTACTCTTGATTGTAATGTGGAGGGTTTTAGTCACATTAATTGATCTATCATAACGCTGCCATATAAGGCATTCTAAATTACGCCTTTTCGGCATCTAGGGCCAGGAATACGGCTGGGATTTTATATGATGTTACATATTCTACGAGGTCAATGATTTTGCGGGTGTTATCATTTGAATGTCTACCCTTTACAAAACCAGTCTAATCCCTATGTATTAACTGGGGAATTACCATTTTCAAACGCTCAGCAAGAATGGCCGAATATATCTACGTACCCGATAAGTGATATTGGTCTAAAATTGGCCATTATTGTACTATCTTTTCCCGGTTTTAGTATCGGAAGAATAGATGCTTCTAACATACCATTTGGGAAGCACTTATTTAATTTTATTTCATTAAACATATTGGTTAGTTGAGGCACTATTAGTTTAATAAGCTTTTTATAAAATAAGGCTGTGAATCCATCCGGTCCAGGCACTTTATTAATCTTCAATGCCTTTATTGCTCTATATACTTCACTCTCCTTAAATTGCATATCTAGCAGTTCCGCTTGATTCTCAAGGATTTTTGGTAGTCTAGAATCTAAAAAATATTTCTTAATGATATCATTATCTTGATTCTGAATAGGTAGATTATACAAAGATGAATAAAATGAAGCAAATGCCCGTGCAATCTCTTCAGGGCTATATAGATACTTATTCCCATCTTTAATTTTTAATATTCTAGCTTTTAAATTGCCCTTTCTTAGTTGATGGGAGAGCATTTTATCCGCTCTATTACCTGCGTAGTAGAATTTTTGCTTCATTTTAATTATGTTATAATTTGCTTTGGAGATAAGCGCTTCTTGAATTTCCTTTTTAATTTTTATCATGTTCATTATGGATAGATTATCAGGAGAGTCCTGATCTGTATTTCTTATTAATTTCTAAACAAACAGAGTCATGGTCCGACCACACAATATTATTTATAGTAATATTTTTACAATCTTTTACTGTTTCAGCTTTTGTCAATATTATGTCTATCCTTGAAAAGCATTTATGTCTATGAGAAAAGAAAGTGAAGTCTATGTCATTTGGTCTAATAGTCCTCCATATATCATATAATTGAAATTTTCCTAAAGTATCTCTCAGAGCTCTTGAAAGTGCATCTTGTCTATAATTACTAATGAGATTTGCACTTCTATCTATTTCACAATCTATAACACAATTGAAGTCACCCATACATAAAAAGGTTCCTTGTATATAGTTTTTAATTTTCTGTAAAGTACTATTAAGAAAATTAATCTGCTTTGTATTAGGTGCATAGATATTTAATATTGAAAATACTCTATCGTCTAACTTGCAGACAATAAAAACGAATCTAGCGTCTGTATCCTTATGTGTGTATTATTTCAACCTTGATATTATTAGAGGCAATTATAGCGACCCCTCTTTTCTTTTTATGGGATAAGGAAGAATATTCTATTAATGAGTATCTTTTATTGTTTAGTCTATGTATATCTTTATTAGCCAAATGTGTTTCTTGGATACAACAGATATCAATATGGTCATTAAACAAATGACTATATAGAGCGTGTCTCTTCTGCGGGGAATTTAGTCCCTGTACATTTAACGTGATGATCTTAATCAAATCCTTCATAACCACACCATTTCACATCTTCAGAAAAATTTGAGCTCCACAAACTAAATTTCACCCATTCATACACATTCATACCACACAAACAATCATTAATAGACTTCAAAGTACTAAGTAATAATCGGAGACACTTAAAGTCTCCGATGTCATAGTACGTCCATATGCTAGCGAGAAATCAGAACGAGTGGAGTATATTTAAAAAAACAAAAAAACAAAAAAAACACCTGTATATAAATAATGTGCCTATTTGTATTAATAAATATTTAAATATTATTAAATAAGAGTTTCTTATACATATTCCATCTATGTGTATGTGATATCTGATAAAATCTTTCTATATAATTTTGTGAAAATAATACCTAGTAAGGTCTTTCTATGTGGTGAGTTAATTTCAATATTAATACCGTTTTCCTTACATTACATTCATACATTCATTGTTCCATTTAAAGGTATACTTTCAATCAAGTTCCACCGGCATTTGGATAGTGCCTTCTTGATTCAGTTAAGAAAGTATTTAAATAAACTTAAATGTGAATTATTTTTCATTATTCAATTGTGTATAAGTACTGCCTGTTTGTGTTAATAAATATTTAAAAATAAAAATTTATTTTTCATTTTCCATCTATGTGTATATACCTGGTAAGATCTTTTCCAGTAATTTTCAATTATTTAAATTAATTAAACATTCATTCAGTCAAGTTCCACCAAAATTTAAATAGTGCTTTCTGTGAGAAAAAAAAAAACCAAAAAAACCAAAAAAACCCACTTTATCTTATTGTTTGCTACCCCGAGCTTTGCACCTATTTCAAATTATCACTTAACCATTGCTTAGCTTCTTCTATAGTGGTCAGCCTAATTTCCTGATTGTCGAACCTTATAATCAATTTAACTGGAAAGCCCCATATGTATCTGATGTTTCTATCCCCCAGAGTCTTAGTTATTTCTTGAAAATGTCTTCTGTTTTGTCTAGTAGCCATTGAGAGATCCTGGAAAAAAATATGTTTAAACTTTTCTAGTTTGGGAGCATAAACATTTGAGGCTCTCAAAGTTCTTTGACGCGTATAGAAAGTGGAGAATCGTATAATAATGTCTCTTGGTTTTGATTCCGGAATGTTTTTTGGTTTTGTAATTCTATGGACTTGTTCTATAGCATCTTCTCTTTCAGCGTTATTTATTCCCATAACGATGAATAGGTCTTTCAGGAAGGCTCTAATCTGATCTTGTTTTATCTCTTCTGATATTCCTCTTAATCTTAGGTTTTTTCTTCGTGCTCTTTCTTCAGCCTCATTTAATTTTTGTTCTAAGGTGCATATCTTTCTTTGTAAGCTCTTCCTTTATAGAGCTTATCTCAAATTCTAGATAATCATGTTTTTGCTCATATGTTTTAAGGCTATCTTCCAATTTTTTAAATTAATTTTTCCATTCATTATTTAGTTTCAGTAACTCTTCTTTAAATAGGTTAAGTTGGATTTCCATACAATGTTGGAAATAGTCTCTAGTAATCATTTGAGATTTTTGTGAGCTTGGGCTGAGAGATTGCCTATGTAATTTGTCTATAGTGGTATCAGATAAACATAACAATTCCTCCGTGTTTTTAGGAGCCTGTGGAGAGAACAGTGTACTGATCTTTTTTTCTTTTTTTGGATCAAAATCTTGCTTTTCCCTTTTTTTATATCTTGCATCATCTTTTTTAGAAGCCATTTTAACACTTAACTGACCCTTAATCAATGTATTCCAGTACAATCAATCTGATGCGTTTTCTATCCTCGTTGTACGACATTCATGACTTCAATATATATAGCATGGAGTTAAAAAGAAAAAAGGATCCAATTTGCCTGTATATACTGTATACCGATCAGTTAATAAAGATTTCAAATATACTATATATTAATGATTACTCACTGGAGTCGAGTTTCTGCGTTCTTAACTAATTGCGTGTCTGTATTAGGTTGTTCTTATGTAGAGTTATGTAAAATGTTGTAGTTCAGATGCTTTGTTGTAATATATAGTCCGCGGTTTCTGCAGCTCTCGATTCGCATCTGCTTCACAACCACCTCAACAGACTCTCGTTTAGTTACAGTCTCAAGTCTCGTTTAGTTTTAGTCTCCAGTCTGTTCCATCGGGCGTCGTATGTCAGGATGTGTGATGAGGGTTTCTAGTACTCTCTTATCTCCGCCGTAAGATCAGCAAGGTCGGCTATCCAAGGTGCACTCTCATTCGGATACCGCAATCGTAGCGGTTTGTTGCGTGCTCCATTAATCTGCCGCCATGTTCGGGTAGCCGCGTGGTCACCTACTCCATCTCGCCTGTTCCTCCTACGCACCTCCTCTGTGTGTGCGTATCACGTCCCCAACAGAGGAGACTCTTAAAGAAGATGTTACAGGTCTGTGAGAGCCAGATATCTTGCTTGTTTGTAGGTGACCAAACACTTATTTTACCAAGGAATTTACAAATGAATTCATTAGAAATCCTACAATGTGATTTCTTGTATTCTTTCCCCCCATTCTGTCTCTCATAGTTGAAGTGTACCTATGGTGAAAATTACAGGCCTCTCTCATCTTTTTAAGTGGGAGAACTTGCACAATTGGTGGCTGACTAAATACTTTTTTGCCCCACTGTATATACTTTTATGGGGTAATTTACAGTAGGGGGCTTCCAAAATCTCCCAATTGGATATGGGCCCAGTAAACCAATTTCTGAAAATTCCAAATTTGAAAACTAAAATGCGCATGTTCCAGTTTTGCCCTCATAGCTTCCTCAAAAAAATGCATGAACCATGCATGTGAGGCCTTGTTGGAAAGGCCTCACATGGGGGAAAGGCCTCAACATAGGGGATGTTGGTGAACACAATTTGGTGTTTTTTTCTGCACTTGCACATATTCTATACAAAATATAATATGAAAGCAACATTGCAACATATGAAAAAAAAAAATATATATAAAAATACCTCAAAATTTGGCAGCAATTGGCGATAAAATCCCTGTTTGAAAAGTGTCAAAATGACCCTAGTTGTACACCTTGACTTATCTACTGTTCATAAACATATCATTTGAGGGGGATAATCAGTATCTGTGACAACTATTGCAGTTATTAGACTAAAATTATTATTAAAAAAAAATTACATTTTAAAAACGTGATGCATGCCTTGCAATATTTGCCCTATACTGGTCAAAATAGGTGAAAATCCTGGCCACGTTGGGTGGTTTCCAAATCAGGACAAGTTAATGAATATATTTTGGATAATTTTTTTACAGTGTATACAAAACATTTTTTTTATTTTTTCCCCACTTTTTCCAGTTTATTTCAAACAAAACAATGTACTACCCAGCTTAATATGGTGAAATGAAAGTCCTACTTATGCTGAAAAAAACAATATATGATTTGTGTGGGTGCACTAATTGATAAGTAGGATTTACCTGACATTTGCTTAGTTGCATCCCAGAGCTTAAGCCATGGTCCGCAGAGAGCTTCCAAAGAATCAGAGAGATCTCATTGTTGAAAGATATCAGCCAGGAGAAGGGTACAAAAGAATTTCCAAAGCATTAGATATACCATGGAACACAGTGAAGACAGTGGAGAAACTATGGCACAACAGCGACACTACCAAGAACTGGACATCCCTCCAAAATTAATTAAGACAAGAAGAAAACTGGTCAGGGAGGCTTACAAGAGGCCTACTGCAACATTAAAGGAACTGCAGGAATTTCTGGCAAATATGGGCTGTGTGCTACATGTGATAACAATCTCCCGTATTCTTCATTTGAATGGGCTATGGGGTAGGGTGGCAAGACGGAAGCCTTTTCTTACAACGAAAAACACCCAAGCCCGGCTGAAGCTTGTAAAACCAAACATCAAGTTCCCCAAAAGCATGTGGGAAAATGTGTTATGGTCTGATGAAACCAAGGTTGGACTTTTTGGACATAATTCAGGCGTCGGTTAGGAAGCTGAAGATATAGAGGAAGTTAACCTTTCAGCACGACAGTAACCCAAAGCACACATCCAAATCCACAAAAGCATGGCTTCACCAGAAGAAGATTAAAGTTTTGGAATGACCCAGCCAGAGCCCAGACCTGAATCCAATTGAATATCTGTGGGGTGGTCTGAAGAGGGCTGTGCACAGGAGATGTCCTTGCAATCTGACAGATTTGGAGTGCTTTTGCAAACAAGAGTAACCCCTTAACGCCCAATGACAGCCCAGGCACTTCAGACACAAATGGTAAGGTAACGACCAACGACATGCCTGGCACGTCCTTTCATTAAACAATCACTTTCTTCGCTTAAACAGTGTTGCTGTAATGCCTGGATGTCAAGGCATTCAGCAACACCGAGATGGGCATCAGGGGCCATGTCTGGCCCCCCCCGGGGCGTCAACATCCGCCATACACTGTGGACGCCCGTTTTGAAATGGTGTTGCTGAAACGCCTTGATAGCAAGGCATTCAGCGACACCGAACACTCCGGAGTGTTCCGGAGATCGGTCACAACCGCCACTGCGAGTGATTTTGCCACTCGCAAAATGGCAGCACGTCCTTTAAAAAAATTTGGGAACCCTCTTGAGAACTCTGGCTCCACTGCAGGTTGAATACAGGTACTGTATCCAATCATGCAAGTCAATGCTTTCTAATCACAATGTGATTAGTAAAATATTAAAAAAAATACTTAAAAAATATGGAAAAAATTTAAAAATAGCTAAAAATAATTATGCAGTGCTGTCACCATCAGAATAACCACCCAGTTCCAGTAAAATGTAAAAATAAAGTCCAAAATAAAGTTTATTATTATGAGCAAGTGCCAAAATTAGCGCTGTATCTTGCCAAAAATATTGACATGGAAAGAGTTAAAGTAAAAGCATTTCAAATACCCAAGGGGTGTCTAATTTTGAAAAAAAATGAATGGTTTGATGGGGTAAATTGGAGTGGCACACTTCCCAAATCTGGCCTTTTAGCCCCCAAACACCAGACAATCCCATGCATGGGTGGTATCACTGTACTCGGGAGATGTTGCTGAACACATTTGAAATACCTTGAGGTGTCTAGTTTTCAAAAATATATGGTTTGATATGTGCTACTTGTACTTATTGCCCAGTAACTTGCAGAAAAAAGCAAAAAAACCACAAAAACATTGGGTATTTCTAAACTCAGTAGAATCAATTTAGCAGTTTTCTTCATTAGCGTTGTGTTAAAACAGCCTGGTCCTTAAAGGGTTAGGGCGTGCACACTTATGCAACCAGGTTATTGTGAGGGTTTTTTTCCAGTTTGTTTTGCAATTGAATTGTTCATGTTATAGGTCATTTTAAAGATGGAAACATTTCTGACATGATTTATCTTTGTCTCATTCTTTAATATCACAAGAACCTGGCATTTTAACAGGGGTGTGTAGACACTGTAATTTTATATCCACTGTATAACTTGTGTGGGTACACAATGCGAGAGATGAAAATTATAACACGAGCACCACAAAAGTGTTAAAAAAGCCTTGGTCACAAAGAAAAGGAAAAGGAAAAAAAAGTCCGGTCCTTAAGGGGTTATATATGCATAAAGCTCTGCTACCCTGGGAGATGTTTTGATGTCACATGAACATCTAGACTGATTAGGCTGGTAGGAATTCATGGGCTGTTATTTGGGTGACTAGTGGTGCCTGGTTTTCAGAGGCTCTTATAACCTCTTATGCTTTTTGTGGTTTTACTGCAGGGAAGAACATCCTTGGTTCCCTTCTGGATTGGTGATAATCAATCTCAGATGCATTTTCTCTAAAGAGAAGTTAAAGTTGATTAGGATGATGGTATGCAAAACACTTCACGGAAACCCCCTAAGGCTGAGGACACATGGCTGTATGTTTAGTGATGGGAAATTCGGATCATTAAAGTGAATCGGATCATTTCGATTAGTTCACTGAAATGATCCGATTCATGATTCGAATCTTCGGATCACTCAGTGTGACTCAGAGGAGTTACTGTTTTCCAGTAACTCCGTGCAGGCACACTAACGATTGGCCCCGCCCCTTTCATTATGAATCCTCCCCCCTGCCTCCAGTGATGTCAATGAAGGCAGAGAGTCGTTCAAAGATTCGGATCTTACAGGGATCCGAATCTTACAGTGATCCGGATCACTGTAAGATCCGGATCATTGTAAGATCCGGATCTTTTGAACGACTCTCTGCCTTCATTGGGATTCGAATCAGTCAGAGAATATCACCATACTGTTATAAATAAATACATTAATAATCACTGCCCCCAGGATTTACATTCCCCTTTACCTGCAACTGCACCTTAAGCTAACTTTATTAAATGAATTAAATTAACCCTCACCATTAAATTAACCCTAAACACCCCATCAACCATGTCTGCCCCTAAAATTAACCCTAAACACCCCATTAAGCATAACTGCCCCCAAATTAACCCTAAACACCCCATTAAGCATAACTGCCCCCAAATTAACACTAAAGACCCCATCTCTGAATGATTTGAATCTCTGTAAGATTCGGATCCTTGTAAGATCCGGATCCCTGTAAGATTCGAATCATTTGAATCTTCGGATCATTCGAATCTTTGAACGACTCTCTGACTCTATGAGTCATCGTTCCTCTGTGAATTAATGAGCTGTAACCTGACCCCAGAGTCTGTGTCTGAGTGCTCTGCAGATGACTCACAGCTCTAGGACCAGGTTACAGCTGCATGATTCACAGACTGAACCGCTACAAATGAATCGTTCAGTCTACTGAACCGATTCATCCGGATCACTAAAAAGAATCGGATCAAATGAACGATTCGTTCATGATCCGGACATCACTATGTATGTTTGAGTTTGGGAGGGGGCACTGATGGAGACTCCTTACCTGTCTGCCCAGTCCTCTCTTATGTCTAAGTCATAGCACTAACCAGACTCCCATGAACTAGCCGGCTATGGGGGCTCTACATGCACAGAAACTCTCTGACCGGTACCTAGCCGTAAATTCATGGATCCTTTGCCCCACTACATCGCTCTTTTGGGGTAATACTGCGCTCGTGGTGGGCAACACTCGGTGGTGGTTATAGAGAGGGAGCTCGTTCAGGAACCCTGGTTTTATTACCAATTTTAGGACCAGGGTTTACCCAGCCGCGGCTATGGAACTCTGGCCCGGTTACCGCACACACTATTCCCGGGGATATTTCCAACGCTGTCGCTCAGGGTCCAGATGTCGGATCAAGTCGCGTTTTGAAATCTAACATCCTCGGACCCTGGGCTCTCCATTGGTACCCTCTTTGTCGGATGGGCTTGCTGGCCATAGAACTGTATGAAGGCACCAGGCTGTCTGAAAGTGATGGGATTATGCTCCTTATCCAATTATGTTTCTGTGCATAAATAGCTGTGCTTGTTCCAAATAAACTAAGTCCCGTTTTTACCTCAACAATGCTGCTGTCTGATGCTGCTTGGGGTAGGCTGCTGTAATAACTCATTGTACACGCGTTGAATACGCTAAGCCGTGGCTAGCCACAGCACCAACGCAGATCCGGTGCAGCAGCATCCCCTTTCTCTCTACAACACTGGTTCTGTCTGGCACTGAAGGGTTAACCGATTGTGTCCTGGCAGGAGTACCCAGTCGGGGTACAGGGCCTCCCATCACAACTACCATCTATACTGTATGTTTGCCATTAACTTTTGTAATTTGTTTTTCAGAATCCCCTATTGTGCTAAGGTGAGCCCTGGGACACTGGTACATTTCTTGGGCAACTTGTGTGAAGGAATCTTGGTTTACTGTTTGACATAGTTGTTATTCTTGTGGCTTTATAAGGAAAATATATAAGCGGAGTCTGGTATGCAGGATAATACAGGAGGGGTTAACTGGCGGGAAGTCCAGAGAGCACTGTATATATACCGTAGTAGAAATCCGTGAGACAAGCCAAGGTCAGGGTCACCAGGATAGGAGCAATATCTGTTAAACAAGCTGGAACACACGATACAGGAATTCAGAGTAAATACACCAAGCAAGCAACTGCAGGGTAAGCTAGCTATTAAATGTTCCCGGGCATGGTGACATCATCGTGAGCGCGCACACCTGACATCCACCAGACAGCAGAAATTCTCCTGCTCCAGTGTGCATGCAGCGGAGGTCTGAACTCGCGGGTATTCCGGTGAGTAGCTGTGGACAGGGTACTGACAGTAAGTTCAGAATGGTGGTCGTCTCCTCACCTAGTCCTAGCCTTTCATGTGTATGTGTTGGTGGATTACATAGGAAAAGATTGAACAATTGATTTAATTTGTGTAATTGTGTAATCAGGGAGGGTCTTGCAAAATGTAACAATTGGGTGAGGAAAGAAACATAGAAAGTGACGGCAGATAAGAACTATTAGGCCCATCCAGTCTGCCCCACCTCTGAGTACTTTCCTTAGTACCTGCCCTTATCCTATATCTAGCTTGGCCTTATGCCTATACCATGCTTGCTTAAATGTCTTTACTGTATTAACATCTACCACTTCTGCTGGAAGGCTACGCTTTCCGTAAAGTAATATTTCCTGATGTTACCATTAAACCTTTACCCCGCTAGCTTATGACTATGCTCTCTTGTTGTGGTAGTATTTCTCCTTTTAAATAAACTATCTTCCTTTATCTTGTTGATTCCCTTTAAGTATTTAAATGTTTCTATCATATCGCCCCTGTCACGTCTTTCTTCCAGGCTATTTATGTTAAGATCCTTTAACCTGTCCTGGTAAGGTTTATCCTGTAATCCATGAACCATTTTAGTAGCCCTTCTCTGAACTTTCTCCAACATATCTATATCCTTCTGGAGATACGGTCTCCAGTACTGTACACAATACTCCAAGTGAGGTCTCACCAGTGATTTGTACAACGGCATGAGCACTTCACTCTTTCTACTGCTAATGCCCCTCGCTATACAACCAAGCATTCTACTAGCATAACCTGCTGCTCTACTGCATTATCTACCTACCTTTAAATCCTAAGAAATAATTACCCCAAAATCCCTTTCATCGCACATTGAGGTTAGGACAGTATCAAATATTCTATACTCTGCCCTTGGGTTTTTATGCCCTAGATGCATTACTTTGCATCTATCCACATTAAATGCCAGTTGCCACAGCTCTGACCATTTTTCCATTTTACCTAAATCATTTGCCATTTGGCTTCTTCCTCCAGGAACATCAACCCTGTTGCAAATTTTTGTGAGATACCTTTCCATCAAAACCATCTGCAATATCACTAATAAAAATATCAAAGAGAATATATGCCCTTGACTACAACTCTCTGTTGTCTGTCACTCAGCCACTCCCTAATCCATTAAACAACATTGTGATCTAAACTCAGAGATTGCAGTTGATTTAGTCTTCTATGTGGCACAGTGTCAAAGGCCTTACTGAAATCCAGATACGTAACGTCTACTGCACCACCTTGATCAATTACTTTAGTCACCCAATCCAAAAAAATCAATAAGATTCGTTTGGCATGATCTTCCTGAGGTAAACCTATGTTGTTTTTGATCTTGAAACCCATGTGACTTTAGATGTTCAACAATCCTTTCCTTTAACATTGTTTCCATTAATTTCCCGACTACAGATGTAAGACTAACTGGCCTGTAGTTGCCCGCAGTGGCGTTGCTACAGGGGGGCAATTGCCCCCCCCTAGGTTATTCCTTGCCCCCCCGCCGAATTTGGAACCATCCAGCGGATTGCCCAGGACAGTCCCGCAATGGGACTTTAAGTCCTGGGCAGCCTGAAACGCTTTTTTTTTTTTTTTTTTTTGGACGTGGAGGAGAGAGAGGGGCGCCTAGCAACCGCTCGGCCCCCCTCACTCTCCTCCACGAGGCCCTTTACCTCCGCCGCAGTGCCGGCGTTTCATACTGAGCGCCGGTATATGACATCATATCCGGCGCTCAGGAGTGAAGACAGAAGCCTCGTTCTCCTGCCCCAGGACTTTAAAGGTGAGTGAAATACAAAGGGGGTGAGTAGGGAAAGAGGAGGGAGAGGGGTTAGAAAGTGATAAGGGAGGGAGAAGGGGTAGAAAGTGATAAGGGAGGGAGAGGGGGTACATGTTAATGAGTGAGTATGAATTAATGTGTGGATGCATTGTGTGAATGCGTGAGAGTATGCATTAATGTGTGAATGAATTGTCTGAATGAGGGAGAGCATGCGTTAATATGTGGATGAATTGTCTGAATGAGGGAGAGCATGAGTTAATGAGTATGTGTGTATCATAGAGGTGTAATTGTGGAAGGGCAAAGATGGCACTCACCGGGCAATTCTCTCTGACAGCGGGGGAAGGTCTGCGCGATGGACGCAGACAACCCCCCCCTGCTAGCCGCTGCCCGGACAACACACCGGAAGTCAGAAGCACCGGTAAGTTTTTTTTGGGGGGGGTGTTAAATGGGGCGCATAAGGCATTTCTGTAGGCAGAGTGCTCTGTGAAATGCCTTTTAACCCCCTTAATGCCACTCTGGCTCCAGAAATGCCTTTTAACCCTCTATACGCCACTCTGCCTCCTGAAATGCCTAATACCTCCCTATATGCCACTCTGCCCCATAATATGCCTTTTAACCCCCTAAATGCCAGAGTGGCATATAGGGGTATAAGGCATGTCTGGAGGAAGAGTGGCACATAGGGGGTCAAAAGGCATATAATGGGGCACAGTGGCATATAGAGGGTTAAAAGGCATATCATGGGGCCCAGTGGCATTTAGAGGGTTAAAAGGCATATCATGGGGCCCAGTGGCATATAGGGGTTTAAGGCAGAGTGACAAGCCTGGGGGCAGATGTGCATAACTGGGGGCAGGTTGGAAAATAAAAGGAATTAAAAACAAAATATTTTTCTCAATCATAGCTTTTATTAAAATAAATAGTTTACATGAATTAACATTTACGATAGGAAACTTTTTTCCTATAGGGTCGTCTTATATTCAGGCTTTTTTTCCTAAATTAATATTCAGATTTTGGGCGGTTTTATAATCAGGGTTGTTTTATAATCTAGCAAATACGGTAATACCTGCAATGCTGTTTCCATGTATTTATTTGATCTATACCTGCAATGCTACGTTTTATATATTGTTATTGTATACCTGCAAATACAGGATTTGTATGTCTGATTCTGTTGATTTGATATATACCTTCAGTGCTGAGATCACAAGTGAATTTCAATTGATCTATGCATGCAAAGCTGGGTTTGTGTGTTAATGTGTTGATCTATACCTGCTATCGGCAGCAGGGTCTAATATATATATATATATATATATATAGGCAGCAGGGACTAATAATATATATCGGCAACAGGGGCTAATATTTAGATATATATTTATATCAGCAGCAGGAACTAATATTAACGAAACTGCCAGTTCAGCTGTAATTTTGAAATCATGTTTCAATCAGTCTTTACTTCAGAGATAAGTACTCATTATGTAGATAAAAATGCATGTCTAATGCGTATATGTGATGGGCCATCACATAAATCAATAATAAAAGGAGGGGCTTGCTGGGGGCATTAATACAAATAGTGGTGGCTGGAGGTGATTATACAAGAGTGTGGGGGCACCACATTAATCTATACTAAAAGGGTGCTGGCTGGGGCATCAATACACAAGGGTCAAAAACACTAAGGGGGTATAAAAAACAATGCAGTGTGAAAAATCCATCCTGATGTAGATGTCAGTGACGTAGATTGTGTCCTGCTGTTTGTGTGTTTTTGGTTATCAGTGTACCAGAGCCTGTCCTGGGGTGTGTGTGTACGTATAGGTGTTGGTGCGGCACAGCCTGTCCTGGTGTGTGTGTTTGGGTGTCGGTGTGGCAGAGCCTGTCCTGGTGTGTGTTTGGGTATTGGTTTGGCAGAGCCTGTCCTGGTGTGAGCGTTTGTGTGTCAGAGCCTGTCCTGGTGTGTGTGTCTGGGTGTCGGTGTGACAGAGCCTGTCCTGGTGTGTGTGTCTGGTTATCTGTTTCCTGGCAGTTGGAATTATTTCATTTATACTTATCCAGAGATAAAATGCCCTCCTGAAGTTGTAGTGACTTCAGGGGACAAAACATTGAAGGCCCTGAAATCATTTAGTGGAAAAGTTGAGGTATTGTGTTATTTATGCTATAATATTTATTTCAAGGATTAGTTGTACTAAATTGTGGCTTCAGGCTTCCCATGTTGAATGACCGAGTATTATGTTAGTCCAATAACAAAAGTATCATTCCATAGCACATTACTTTTGGCAATATTATATTATATTATATTATATATATATATATATATATTCTCAGTGGTATGATTTAATGGTGGAAATTATGAATGCCCCCCCAGTTTGACTGTGGTATCTTGTGTGCCCCCCCCTATATATTGTTTCTAGAGTCATCACTGGTTGCCCGACTCCTTCCTCCTGGCTTTTTTGTGAATGGGTAAAACATTCACTAATTTCCAATCCCCTGGGAAGACTACCAATGATTTGTTAAATAAATTAGTTAACGGTTTTACTAATACACCACCAAGCTCTTTTAATAACTTGGGGTGTATCCCATCAGACCCCATCGACATATTTACCTTTACCTTAGACAACTGGAATAGAACCTCTGCCTCCATAAACTCACATATTTCAAATGACTCTTTTTTTCCTAACTGAGGTCCCATTCCCTCATTTTCATGTGTAAAAACTGAACAGAAATATTCATTGAGGCAGTCAGCTAGACCTTTATCCTCTTCTACATACATTCCTTTTGTTTTTAATCTAACTAATCTTTGTTTTACTTTCTTTTTCTCGTTTATAATTCTAAAAAATGTTTTTTCTCCCTTTTTTATTGACAGGGCAGTTCGCTCTTCTGCATGTGATTTGGCAGCTCTTATAACTTTCTTAGCTTCTTTCTGCCTAATTTTATAGATCTGTCTATCTTCCTCACTTTGGGCATTTTTGTATCTACTAAAGGCTAACTTCTTGTCTTATAAGTCTTGCCTAATAAAATGTTCTGTTATCTTCAATAACAACTTTTAAATAATCCCATTTCTCCTGGACTCCATTTAAGTTGCCCCAGTCTGATAATGACTTCTCTACACATATTCTCATTTTAGAAAAGTCAGCTTTTCTAAAATCTAAAACTATCGTTTTTGTGTGGTGTGACTCAGTCACTGTTTGTATATTATACCACACAGACTGATAATCACTAGATCCCAAACTTTCACCTACCAGAAATATCAGTCAACAAATCTCCATTTGTGAACATTAAAGGTGGCTGCACCTTTTGTAATGTGGGCATGATCCAGCAGGCACTGTAGGAGGGGATAACCCTTCCCCTCCTCCACGTGTTTGGTGACAAGGGTTAACCCCAAGGGATGTATAGTCACATAGTTATATAGGCTGAAAACACATGCGTCCATCAAGTTCAGCCTTTCCTATATCGGTTATGTTGATCCAAAAGAAGGCAAAAAACCCCATCTTGACTCTTTCCAATTTTCCTTCTTGACCCCAAAATGGCAGTCAGATTTCTCCTTGGATCAATAAGCTGTTTCCCCATAATTAAAGATTATATCCCCGAATATTATGTTGTTCCAAGTATACATCAAATTGCTGTTTAAACATCTGTACAGACTCTGATAAAACGACCTCTGCAGGCAAAGAATTCCACATCCTTATTGTCCTTACTGTAAAAAAAAAACCCTTTCCTCTGCTTTAGACTAAATCTCCTTTCTTCCAGTCTAAACACATGACCACGTGTCCTATGCATAGTCCTGTTTATGAACAGATTTCCACACAACGGTTTATATTGGCCCCAAATATATTTATACAATGTTATCAAATCGAGGCGCCGTTTTTCTAAACTAAACAGATTTAAATTTGTTAACCTTTCTTCATAACTATAGTGCTCCATTCCTTTTATTAATTTTGTAGCCCACCTCTGCACCCTTTCTAGTGCTATGATATCCTTCTTCACAATAGGTGCCCAAAATTGCACAGCATATTCAAGGTGTGGCCTTACCATTTATACAGAGGCAAAATGATATATTTATCCCGGAGGAATTGGGAGGATGGGATAATTAATGGGGGGGTAAGAGAGAGTTTAAAAAATGGCCCATAGACATGGGCAAGAGCCTCTTTGGAACTATTACAGCAGCAATGTGCCATTGTTCCTGTGTGTGTCCGTGCATGTGTCTCTCTTTTCTCTTACCTGCAGGTGCTGCTAGAATTGAAGAGATCCATCAGAGAAGAAGCCGTGTATTGGTTTGGTTGCCAGTTCGAAGACCTGGTACCTTCACTGAAGAGCCTTCTGGTAGGCCCTGAAGATAAGGATGTCCTGTGACTGGATGGTGTGAGTCTGAAGCATCTTAATCTACACGGCAGGATGAGCTACCTGTTGCTCTTACTCCCTGCATGGCGGTTGTATCATCTGGAAGTGCGATCATGATAGGGCCCAAGGTGGACTGTGGCACAACCCTCCAGCCTGGTGAGTCTTTAGGATGCTATCTTTGTCCCCTAACCTTTTCTAAAATTATTTTCTGTTTAGAGCTTGCATCCCAGGCTTAGGGGTCACAGAGGGGAGTGACTGGGGATGTGGGGAGAGTTGGTAGTGGTAGTAATATGGATGTTTTTTCCAGTATGAAACACTTTATTCAACAATGAAGCTGGGTCACGTCAGGTGTCTAGGACCAACAGGTCCCAGTTGTCAGGCGGTGTTTTGGGGGTAGATGGTTACACAGAGCAGCTATAAAGCAGTGTGTGGTGTGGTCTAGTTCAGCCTAGGAACCCACAAGTGAGTTAGTGCCCCCTGAAAGGCAGCAGAGCCGTCTTGGTTGCAAATACGAAGGCAGAACTTTTGTTGGACCTTGGTAGAAGCTAGATTTCTATTTCTTTGTTTGTTATGAAGGTCTGCTGGGGGAGCATTGACAAATTGAAGTTAAGAAAAAGATTTAAGAAAGAGGAAAGAGGAAGAAAAGCATAGACACTGGTTGATTCCACATATGTTTAGCAACTGCCTGCAAGCCTTCACTATCATAGGGGGAAAAAAAACCCTGAGAACTGCACTACTTTGTTTTGCTGTCAGGAAAGCATAGATGAAGCCTATAGAACTGGTGTGGGAATTGGCTGTTTAAGGTAAGATGAGCAGTTTAGTCAATGCAAGGCAGTTCGGACATCTTTGCATTGGGAAAAGAAGGAGATTAACATCACTGTGGTTAAAAGTGATGCCCCCGAGCAGATCTGGTCCTTTTTTGGTGGCAAACTTTCCACTGGCAGGGAAACAAAAATAAGGGAGTGTGTTGGCAGTTCAATGACAGCCAATGTTTGTGGGGCACATCTTGCCCATGAGCCATGAGCGTATGCTTAATGTTTTAAGAAAAATGTCAGCCTAAACAGGGAACTGCTAAGCATGTAGGAACACCTAAAAATCCTCACTATCCCCTACGCCACTTTCTCCCAAATAATATAAAACTTGAAATACTGGTAAAAATAATGCATGTTTAATACATTAAATATAGAAAGAAACAGCTAATCTTTGTAACAAAAAACTTCATCATCCACAGAGTCACTTTGTCCCCTCCTTCACTAAGCCATCTCTCTCTTTCACTTACTCCCTGTAGTTCAGGTATAGATTAAATAAACAAAACATTTAAACACTGCAGGTATAGATCAACCGAATAAGACACAAAAACACTATTTGCAGGTATACAATAATAATGTATGGAAACATAGCATAGCAGATATAGATCAACAGAACACACAAACCCAGCATTGCAGGTATAGATCAACTGGATATCACATGTAAACTCAGCACTGAAGGTATAGATCAACTGAGTAAGACATACAAACCCTATATTTGCAGGTATACATAAATAATGTATGGAAACATAGCATACGATACAGATCAACAGAATACATTAGGTAGAGAGAGAGCCCTGCTCGCAAGCTTACAATCTTGAGGGAATGGGGTGACAAACATAAGGAACAGAGAAAGGGTGAGAGGTAGTGTGGTGGTTGTATCAATTAGGTTCTAGCAGCTAAGATGGTATGCTTCTCTGAAGAAGTTGGGTGAATGCTGAAGGTTCAGTGGAAGTAGATTCCAGAGATATGGGGCAGCCCAAGTGAAATCTTGTAGATGGGAAAAGGAAGAGGTGATAAGTGAGGAGGAGAGCCTTAGCCCATGGGAAGAACGTGAGTATTGAGTAGGAGAGTATTTGCTTATGAGGGCAGAAATGTATGGAGGAACAGTGTTATGGAGGGCTGGATTTTAAACTTAATTCCAAAGGTAATTGGGAGCCAGTGGAGGGTTTCACAGAGTGGGGGAGCAGAAGAGGAGAGGCATGCAAGCAAGATAAGCCTAGCAGCAGTATTTAGGACAGACTGTAGAGGAGAGAGTCGAGACAGTGGAATGCCAACCAGAAGAGTGTTGCAGTAGTCAAGACGGGAAATGATAAGTGAATGAACCAGAGTTTTTGTGGATTCTTGGGTGAGGAATGGGCTGGTGCGAGAGATGTTTTTTTAGGTGCAAGCAGCAGGATCTGGCAAGGGACTGAATGTGAAGGAAAGGTTGACCCCAAGGCATCGCGCCTGGTTAGTAGGAGAGATAGTCGTGTTCAGAGAGTGGAGTGGAGATGGAAGGAGGGAAGATAATGAGTTCAGTTTTAGAAAGATTAAGTTTCAGGTAGCATTGTGACATCCATGAAGAAATAGCAGACAAGCAGTTGGTAATAAGGGACATGAGAGATGGATAGAGATCAGGAGAAGACAGGTAGATTTGGGTATCATCTGCATATAGATGATACTGGAGGCCAAATGAGTTGATTAGTTTGCCAATAGATGAAGTATAAAGAAAGAACAGCAGAGTGCCAAGTACTGAAACTTGGGGGACACCAACTGAAAGTGGAAGAGGTTTTGCCAGAGAAGCTGACAGTTATGAGGAGATCCAGGAGAGAGCTGTATCTCGAATGTCTATAGAAGCAAGTGAGTGAAGAAGGTGGTGGTGGTCAACAGTATCACAAGCAGCAGAGAGATCCAATAGTATTAGAATGGAGAAGTGACCTTTTGCTTTGCCAGACAACAAGTAATTGGAGACTTTTGTTAGAGCTGTTTCAGTAGAGTGAAGGGGTTTGAAACCAGACTGTAGTGGGCCAAGGAGGGAATTAGAGGAGAGGAAGTTATTAAGGTGATTGTACACAATCCGTTCAAGCAGTTTAGAGGTAAAAGGAAGCAGAGAGATAGGGTGGTAGTTAGACAAATGGGATCTAAGGAAGGATTTTTTAGAATGGGTGTGGCACATGCTTAAAGACTGTTGGTACAGCTCCAGATGATGAAGATTAAATAGGTGGGTAAGTGATTGACCAAGGGATGGACATAGAGACTTTGTGAGGTGTGATGGGATGGGGTCAAGGGGACAGGTTGTTGGGTGAGAGGAAGAAAGAAGAGTGGCTCTCTCTTCTTCGGTTGTAGGGGAAAAGGCAGTTAGTATGGGATGAGTGGAGAGAGTGGTGGTGGGTGGTGTAGGAGGGGGTTGTAAAGAAGAGAGGTCTTGTCTAATAGTCTCGATCTTGTCTTTGAGGTGGGTGGCACGATTTTGGGCAGTGAGAGAGGTTTGTGTTGTGGGTATGGAGGGACAAAGAAGGGAGTTGAAGGTAGAAAAAAGGTATCACGGGTTGGAAGAAAGGCAGGATATGAGAGTGGAGAAGTAGAGCTGTTTGGCAAAGGAGAGGGCAGAGTTGTAAGTGCAAAGCATGAATTCATAGTGAGTAAAGTGTTCGCTGGATTTGGATTTTCTGAAGTGGTGTGCAGGCGTGCGGCAATACTTCTGAAGAAACACAGGTATAAATTAACTGGAATTCACATAAAACCCATTAAAGGTATAGATAAAACCTAAATTACAGGCATAGATCACAGGATCGCAATCCCCAAAGGCCAGCCCTGGCATCCACATTCCACACATGGAACCTGACCAGCACCCAGATTACACAAACAGATTTGTCAGGGCCCGGGTAATCAGGTTGGGTAGGAGCCTCATTGCAGGGGATACCTGGGGTTCTGTCTGCCCACGGCAATGCATGGTAACCGAAGGATAAGACAGACAAGCACAAAGGAATACACCACAGGCAGAATTCCAGGAAAAGTTATGTATTGTATATTATGGCAGGACAAGCAAATACAGGTTAAACAGTCTCTTAGGAAGAAACCGGACGCATGGCAGGAAGCCCTCTGAAAAGGGGTGTATGGCAGGAAGCCCACTGGCAGGGCAGATGGCAGGAAGCCCTCTGAAAGGGGTGCATGGCAGGAAGCCCTCTGGGCAGGGCACAAGGTAGGATGCCCACTGGGAAGGGCACAAGGTAGGAAGCCCACTGGGCAGGGCACAAGGCAGGAAACCAGAAACCCTACAGGTACAGGTGCAGGGCCAAAGCAAAATGGTCCACAGACTTCAATGCAAAGGCCCTGACTGAAGGGCAAAACTGGATTAAATAGGCAGGCTTCAATCCAGGAAACAAGGCTCAGCTGGATGTAATGATTAGGGCTGGGTGCTCCAGAGTGAGAAGGGTTACATCCAGGTAAGCAGAGAAAGCTGGTCGGCTCTTTAGCCTACAGGGTACTGACTGACAGGGTGGAATCCTGACAAGATTACAGTCCAGAGTGAGCCAACTTTGTCCTAAACAGCCCAGCATGAACCAGCTTTGTCACTAAACAGCCTAGCATGAGCCATCTTTGTTCCATAAACACCAAAAACACCATCTTGGTCCCCAAGGCTCAAAACACCCTGCTTGAACCATCTTTGCCTTTCCCTAAATCACATCCATGATACACATATCCATTAATGCATTCTTACAAATCATTCAAGCAATTCATCCACACATTAACTCTTCTCTTACTCAATCACACAATTCATCCACACATGGATTCATTCATTCTCTCACTGATTCACACCATTCAACCACATACTAATTTATTTTCTCTAATTCTCACTCTTTATTTTAATATTCTTACTTTCTATCCCTCTTTCTCACTATCTACCTCCTCTTCCCCTTCTTACTATCTACCTCCTCTCCCCTTCTAACTATCTACCCCATCTATCTACCACCTCTATCTACCCTCTCCCTACCCCCCCCTATGTATTTCGCTTACTGTGCTGAAGTCCTGTGGTGGGAGCGCGAGGGGCGTCTGGGTGCCGTACGGCGTTTCGATTGGGGGGATTCCTACGGCCCTGGGGGGGGGGGATGTCTTTATTATTGGTCCCCTGCATGATTTACTGGGAGGATCTAAAAATAGAAGCGATGCTCAGTAGGTATGCAAGTTGGTTTTTAAATCCTGTTTTCTTGCAAATAATTTAAAGCGTACTTTTTTGCAACTGCAAATAGTTGCGGAAAAAAATTCAGTTGGGACTAATTAACGGTTCCCCTGCTGTATCCCAAGTCAGGTCAGTTAATGATGGTAAAGTTTCTTATACAAGGTGTGATAGAGGTGTACGTTTGGTGAGGGAGGCAGGGCGTGGGAGCTCTGATGGCAAAAGCTGACATAGAGTCAGCTTTTAGGCCGTTACCAGTTTACCCAAAGAGCTTTAGATTGCTAGAGTGTCATTGGGAAGTTGGGAGTGGAGATTCTGGCATGGATCTGGAAAGAGGTTATTGATGGGTCATGAATCAGGTGATGCATTCACTGGAACCTTCTGTCCTCTCAGCGTATGGCAAGTTTTGGCAGGATTGGGAGTTGCCTCTGCAAAAGGTGGATAGCCTGGTATCCCAAGGGAATACTTGCCTGTGTAGTTGTATGTATTAAGCAGGGAATTTGAACATTGGGTCTCAGTGGGGTGTGTGAAAAATGCTTGGTGGCCCTGACTTAACTATGGAATTTTTGGTTACTCAGGCAATGAAGGTATATTGGAGGGACCGTAGGCGCATGGGCAGCAGACGCCCTGTTGCTTTTAAACTATTTGGCGAGCTGGATGGGGGTTGCTATTGGGAGATTTGTTTGTGCATGATTCTATCTCAATCTCAATTAGTTAATTAAAAGTCAGATATGATTGGGAGGGGTTTAAAAATAGTTTATTTGCCATGGCAAGGTCTGAGCTATGTCCAACTATGCTCTTTTTTAGGGGCTCATTATCAAGGTTAGGGCTCGCTGTTGGTGCATAAGGCCAGGAGTTTGCAGTCTCGTTTTAAGTTCCTTGCAGTTTTTAGAAAGTGCCTAGTGGCATGTTTACCCTGCCCAAAATATTTTGCACATATTCAATTAGGATAGCAGCAGCCACTCATTATGCCATGATTGGATGAGGAGGCCATAAGGTGCATCGAAAGGTGGGAGTCTGGGCCCTTTCGGGGTTATGTGAGGACTCATTTAGTGTAACTGTCAGTTTTCGTTGTTTTTAATTTGTTTTCTTGCATTGTGTTTTGTTTCATAGGTTTATCTGGATGCCTTGTGTGGATTTTAGGGGATTCCTATGTCTACTTGGCTATGTGTAGGACTGGAATTCCACCTTCTGGGCTTGCATCTAGCACAGGTGCAGGTCAGATATCTAGGTTTCCAGGGGTTGAGATGGGAAGGTGTTTATTCCAAGGCAGAGTGGCAGGCCGAGTGGCACAGGGTTTATGTTAATATATGCTGGTGGTAACGACTTATGTTTTAGGCCAGTGATAGATATACAAGCAGTTGGGGTGCAAAGAACATAAAAAAAAAAAAATAAAAAAAAAAAAGGGAAAAAGTAATAGTGTGATATTGTTACAATTGAATTATACTAAGATAAGAATAAGTTCCACTCACAAACTTAACAGAAACATTAAGTTCTACTTACCGAGAGCTTCTTTTCCCTGCCAATCCCTGGTGACACTGATGAGAGACTCCTCCTCCGTACCTGAGATAGGGCAGGACTCAAAAGGTTAAAAGGCCCCTCCCCTCCTAGCACCCTCAGTGAATACCAAAGACCACACAGGAACACAGAACTGCTGCAAAAAACATTTATTGAAAGGAAGGGAGGGAACCAAACGTGTCACCAGGGATTGGCAGGGAAAAGAAGCTCTCGGTAAGTAGAACTTAATGTTTCCCTGCCATCCCAGGTGACACTGATGAGAGATATACCAAAGAAGAAGGGTGGGAAACAAAGAACCTCAGGGGGAAAGAATAGCCCCAAGAACCGTACGACCGAACAGCGCATCCTCCTGCGCCATCTGATCGAGTCTATAATGTCGTATAAAAGTACTTAGAGTTCCCCACGTAGCCGTCTTGCAGATGTGTTCAGGCGAGACGAGACATCGTTCAGCCCATGAAGTGGAAACTGCGCGGGTAGAGTGGGCACGAATCCCGGGAGGGGGAACCCTGCCAGCTGCGGTATAAGCCAAGCTGATAGTTGTCACAATCCATTTTGCCATTGTACGCTTAGAAATGCTAAGACCTCTACTGGGACCAGAAGAGGCTATAAACAAACTAGAAGATTTGCGCAGAGGCTGCGTACGTTCCAGATAAATTGAAAGACATCGTTTTAAGTCCAAAGTATGCAGCGCTTCTTCCTCCGCCGATTGAGGGGATGAGAAGAACGTAGGCAACACAATTTCTTGGTCCCTGTGAAAAGCCGTCTGAACTTTGGGTGAGAATTCTGGGGGCAAAGCGAGGATGACCTTATCCGGAAAAACCCGCAGGAACGGTTCCTTTATCGAAAGGGCCTGGAGTTCACTAATACGCCTCGCAGAGGTAATGGCCACCAGGAAGGCCGTCTTCAGAGACAACAGGTGTAGGGAAACTGATTGAAGAGGCTCAAAAGGTGGTAACATGAGCCTGCGAAGGACCAGGTTCAGGTCCCAGGGCACCATCTTGGAGACAGGGCGAGGACGAATACGCACCATAGCCTTGGAAAAACGCCTGATGACTGGAACAGAAATCAAGTTGAAGCCAAGTAAAGCACTGATGGCAGAAATCTGGACCTTGATGGTAGAAGGCTGAAGTCCATGGTCAAACCCCATTTGTAAAAATTCCAGGATGGCAGCCGGAGAACTGTCTGAAGGATGAATTTTCCTGGATCCACACCAGCTACAAAACTTCTTCCACACTTTAATGTATCTGAGGGATGTGACCTTCTTACGACTGCGACCTCCAAGCCGTCAGCTGAAAAACCGCAGGATTTGGATGAAGGAACTGACCCTGGTGAAGCAGGTCTTTCCAAGCCGGGAGCCGTAGGGGCGGTGCGTGGCTGAGTGCGACTAAGCCCGCGTACCAGACACGTTTGGGCCAGTCTGGGGCTACTAGTATAACAGACGCCCGGTCGGCCTTGATCTTCT
The DNA here is from genome assembly GCA_023333645.1 of Sceloporus occidentalis. Lineage (NCBI taxonomy): Eukaryota > Metazoa > Chordata > Lepidosauria > Squamata > Phrynosomatidae > Sceloporus > Sceloporus occidentalis. The sequence continues at coordinate 3,796,893 of JALMGF010000058.1, forward strand.
GCAGAACCTTGGATATTAGAGGAAATGGAGGGAAAACATAGGCGAGGCTGAAACTCCAAGTTTGGGCGAAGGCATCCACTGCCAGTGGCTGGTCCTGAGGATTGAGAGAAAAGAATGCTGGAACTTGAGCATTGTCCCTGGAGGCCATAAGATCTATTTCGGGCATTCCCCACCGTTGGACAATCATGTGGAAGGCTGCAGGATGCAAAGCCCATTCGTTGTTTTGAACGGAAGTCCTGCTCAGAAAGTCGGCTTGGGAATTCAAAGACCCCTGTAGGTGAACCGCGGACAGAGTCATTCGACGTGATTCTGCCCAAAAGGAAATCCTGAGAGCTAGGCGCAGCAGGCGAGGACTTCTCGTACCACCCTGCTTGTTGATGTAGGCGACCACCGCCCGATTGTCGGAACAAAGCAGGATGTTCTTGACGAAGAGCCGCTTTTCCCAGTGATGTAGGGCATTCTCCACCGCCAGCAGCTCCAGGCAGTTTGAGGGAAGGAGCTGAGTGGCAGGCGACCAGAGACCTTGAACAAAGCTGTCCCGATAAGTGGCTCCCCAGCCTGTTCTGCTCGCGTCTGTGGTAAGGAGCTCCTTGGATGACCAGGCCCATCGTCTTCCCGAGGCCAGAGTGTCTCGCAGGAGCCACCAGGAGAGGGATGCCTTGACATGCGGAGGAAGACGAACCAGTCTGTCCAGGGCGAATGGGTTCTCCTCCAGCAGATGAAGAATATGGTTCTGAAGGACCCTCATGTGAGCCAGGGCCCAGGGAACTGCATACCTTGCTGAAGTCATCTTGCCGAGAAGAGACATACATAGCCTTAGTGGACTCTTGCGCGCAGAAAGTACCTTGCAGGTTAGGGAATAAATACCGCTGATCTTGCTTGAAGGAAGAAAAGCCTTTCCCTCGCAGGAATCCAGGCGAAGGCCGAGGAACACCAATTGTTGAGCAGGAACGAAGTTGGACTTTTCCCAATTTAGAATGCAGCCGAGATCCTGAAGCGTATGGACCACCCGGGAAAGGTGAGACTGAAGGAGAGCTGCTGAATGAGTGTGAATCAGCCAATCGTCCAGGTAAGGGATGACCGAAATGCCCTGGCGTCTGAAATGGGCCACCACCACTGCAAGGAGTTTTGTAAATACTCTGGGGGCTGGAGACAGTCCAAATGGAAGGGCCTGAAATTGAAAATGTCTGATTCTTGAACCCCAAGGAATAGCTATCCGCAGAAACCGTTGATGGGAGGGGTGCATAGGGACATGAAGATACGCATCCTTTAGGTCTATGGAGACCATGAAGTCTTGAAGGTTTAGAGAGTCCAGGGCCGATCGTACAGTCTCCATCTTGAACCTTATGAAACGAAGGTGACGGTTCAGGAAACGCAGGTCTATAATGAGACGAAACCCCTTTGGTGTTTTTGGAACCAAAAAGACACGAGAATAAATCCCTTGACCCTGTTCCTGCAGGGGCACGGGAATAAGGACTTCTGTATCTACAAACCGTTGGACGGCAGACAACAGGAATCCCCGCTGTTCCAGGTTCTGAGGAAGGTGGGAAATCAAAAACTGGTCTGCAGGCTTGCTCTCGAACTGTAGTCGATAACCCTGGGATATGATGGATCTCACCCAGGAATCTTGGGTGATGAAGAACCAATAGTCTATGAAATGCCGAAGTCTTCCTCCCACCGGGATGCCTGCCGAGTCATGCAAAACCTTTGGGGTCCTGGGCCGCTTTGGGGAAGGCGAACCTGTCATGTCTACCCCTTTCACGATGAAATCTGCCCCGGAAGGCATGTTCCCTTGCAGGACGAGAGAAACCGGAACCATAGCCCCTGGACTGGCCTGGAAAGTATGGACGAAAGGACTGCCGCCTCCTGGCAGCAGTTCTGCGTTGTGGCATCCAATGTTTATCACCAGTCGTCTTCTCAAGCAGGGACTCCAGCTCCTCGCCAAACAGAGACCCTCCTTTAAAAGGGATATTAAGCAGTCTGTTCTTTGAGGCATTGTCAGCCCCCCAGGCTTTAAGCCATAAGGCCCGTCTGGCCGCCACCGAAAGTGCAGAGGCCCTGGCTGACATCCTGACATTTTCAATTGAGGCATTGCAGAGAAAATCCACAGCCAACTTGATAGCAGCAATGTTCTTGAGGATAGTCTCTCTAGGCGTCTTTGCTGCAACGTCTTCCTCGATCTGTGACAGCCAGATTTTTACAGCTCGAGACACTGAGGCAGATGCTATGCCAGGTTTAAAAGCAGCAGTGGAAGCTTCAAAAGATTTCTTAACGGCCGCTTCAGCCTTCTTTTCCATTAGATCCGAGAAATGAGAGCCATCCTCCAGCGGCAAGGAAGTCTTTCTGGAAACTTTCATCACCGCGGTGTCAACCAGCGGGGTTGCACAAAATTTGGCAAAGTCCTCCTCAAACGGAAAAAGGCGTTTCACCCGCCTGGACAGGTTAACTCTCCTCTCTGGATGGTTCCATTCCTGCTTAATGATGTCGGATAAGGCAGGGTGCACAGGAAAAGCAGGTGACTGCTTGGAGAAGCCGGAAAATAAGTGATCCCTCTTAGGTGTCGCTGTATCCTCCAAGTTCATGGCAGACTTAACAGCAGAAACGAGGGTATCGATTTCTTCCACCGGGAACAAAAAGGAGCTTTCCTCCCGGATTTCACCTTCCTCTGAAGAATACTCCTCCAGCTCCGAGTCAGAGAACTGCTGGTAACCCAGGAGAGATGGTTCCCGTACTGCCGGAAGATGGGAAGGAGCAGGAACTGACCGACGAAAGGCAGAAAAGGTGGACTGCATCTCTTCCTTAAGCCAGGCTAAAAACTCTCTCCCACCAGAGGCTTCAGAATCCGCCACGGACTTTAAACAGGCGGAACAGAGCTTTTTCTTAGCATCCTGAAGAGGCCTGTGACAACCAGAACACTGCGCATGCTTAGTTTTAGCTAAAGCCTTTTTAGGCCGCTCCTCAACAGAGGGAGGCTCAGAATTATCTGGAGCAGACATAATCAGACAGAATGCAACAGCACTGTTAGAAAAATATATAACAATCCATTCTCAACTCACCATACCGCTTAAATAGCTCCAAACCAGGCTGCAAGCTGCAACAGCAGCAAATTTGGCGCCAAAATTTTGAATCTGAATGAAAACGAGGCTAGGAACGCATACCGGACATGCCTAGCAATCCTAGCCGGAAGAAGCAGAGACGCCATCTTGAAAAACGCCGAGACGCCGGACCGCGGCGTCTAGGAATGCAAAAGGCACCGGCAGAAGAGAAAGCAGCGGGAGCTGAGGGAAGGAAGCCGGACGGACCACCACACAGCCGAGGTGAGTATGCGCCGGGCAGCGCGGCACCAGCCATCTGGCTACGGTGCAGAAAATACCCCCACCCGAGGGGGCTTAGCCCTAGGGAGAACCGGCTCAACCTAGAGCCGAATAAAAACAACAAACGGGAGACGAGTCCTCCCTACCTGATGTAGGGCAGGAAAAAACACTGAGGGTGCTAGGAGGGGAGGGGCCTTTTAACCTTTTGAGTCCTGCCCTATCTCAGGTACGGAGGAGGAGTCTCATCAGTGTCACCTGGGATGGCAGGGAAATGTCGAGTCCATCAATCACTGTAAAAGATTTCCTTTAATGACTTCTTAAAATCTAAAAAGCGAAGTAAAAACAGACCGCAATGGTGGGGGTATCTCTGGTCAAATGGAGGCAAGCAAAATTGCAGCGTTCCAAGGCACAGTTTTGGATGGCTGTGCAATAAAGCCCAAATGTTCCAGAGTCCACACAACGTCCAAAGAAGTCTCATAAAAGTAATAAAATTCATTTGAAGATCTATCTCTCTCAACGCGTTTTGCCTTCGGCTTCCTCAGGAGAAATTAGACATGTATTCCGTATGTGTCCGTGATGGATTTTAAACTTTTCTGATCATCGGCTGTTTCCGGATTCCTGAAGTCACCTCGTAGGACCTGCGATCCCGGCGTCATCCTGCGTACGCCATCCCGGCGTCACCTCGTTCCGTGCGGCGCCGACCCATCTTTCAGTTCTATATGCTCGAGAGATGTTGGACGGAGATGTTTCAGGTAGGTGGAGTGTCTCGAATTCCATAATGTTCCCAACATGAGACATCGCATATTGTCCGGAACAGTTATCAAGATGTACGGGACAGAAAAGCCAGACAGAACGGATCATCGATGGGCAACAAATTGATGTTGTTAAATAAAAATAAATTAAGTAGAAGAATGGAAACTGAAAATAGACTAATAAAGTGCATTTTTTTCTCTCATAATAAAGTCCATTATTTCTTCTCTAGTCTTGTGATTCTCTTTCCTTTCTCAAATGTGAATCATGTGTATCACCAAGAGAATATATATTAATCTCTTAAGAATGTATCAATGTTTATAAATTCACCCGATGTGATTTTTAATATAAATAGGGATTTCATAGGAGGCCAGGAAAAGATCTATATATCTTTAAAGGATATTTTCCCCCCCATGAATTAATTCTATTTTAGGAGATATATCAATTTATGTTGGTTCCAATTAATCCATAAATGCTAGGATAGCCAATTCTGTATTAAGACCATCTTTTTTTATGTTTCTGAAACTTATATATCCACTGCGTTTCTTTTTTAGCTAATGATTGTTTTATATTGCCCCCTTGCTAATGTGGAATTGCAATATCTATGCCAGGGGCGTCCAACATGCGGCCCGTGGGCCAAATGCGGCACTCATCATGCCTAGGTTCCAGCATTTACTGGTTGCCTGGGTATAAAAAGAGTGTGTTTGCTGTTAGCAATCACACTCCTATCATTCCAAGTCATATTGTTGAATTTTTTTGTCCAATTGTGGTGTGTTACTTACTTTTAATAGAAGTGTGGTTAACACACCAAAATTGGACAAAAAAAATACAAGAACAATATTCATTTATATATGATTGTTGACAGCAACCACACTCCTATCATGCCCAGCCAACCAGGACATGCTGGAATCTGGGTATGTCTGAGATTGCTGTTAACAATCATAAATTATATATATATATTTTAACATTGTTATATTTTTTGTACAATTACTTTTAGGTGTGTGGGGGGGGGGGGGTCATTTTCGGCTAAGTGAACCCTGAATTTTCGGTTTTGGTCCAGAATTTTCATTTCAGTGAATCCCTATGAACTATTTCATTTTTACTTATTCAGAATCCTGAATTCGTAGTCACAAAACTTTCTAGGCCCAGAAATCAGTGAGAGGAAAAGGTGTCATTTACTTTATTTTAATCTGCATATTTTATTAAAGGCCATATTTTCTCACAGAGAAAAATGAGTGCGGCCCTTGCACGTATACAATTCTGATGAAGTGGCCCACTGCAGAAAAAACTGGGACACCCCTGATCTATGCCAATTACTCTGAATTCAGGGAGAGAGAAAGGGTCACAATTGTTACAATGTCTAGGGACACTGTTTTTGGCTTTTATTTCGTATTCCTCCCAGGTGCTCAAGGCCTCTGACCTTTAACTCCCTGGAGGTACGACCCATATATTGTGCCCTGCATTTGCATTTATGTAAATATATAACATTAGTGGTATTGCAGTGAATAAAATGTTTGATTTTGCATTCCTTTTATGTATTAGTGCATCTAAAACTAGTAGTTTTCTTTTTTTGTAAATGGCAGGTTTTACATTTTTTACATTTTACAAGTTTGCATTTGCCGCATCTATGGAACCCTGGAGTCCTCTGGGATAAAAAATGGGATTCTAAGCTTTCCTTAATTTTTGGTAAGGCGCTGGGGGCTAAAATAGATTTAAAATTTTCAGTTTTCCTATATATTATATATATATATATATATATATATATATATATATATATATATATATATATATATATATAGGTTGACTAGGTAGATGGTCTTTAAGAACATTGTCCTGTTTCAGGATAGGCCAGCATTTATTGATAGCTTTTTTAATTGCAAAGGCCTTATTGTTATATTTTGTTAAAAAAGAGAAATCAAAGTTCTTATTTATTCTAGATTTTTTAGTATTATTCAAAAAGTCTTCTTTTTCTCTTTTATTGATTTGAAACTCATATCCAACAGTTCTTGTGGATAATGCAAATTTAGTTAATAAAAGTTGACTTTGGGGGGCGTGGCGAGCGACGAACCAAGATGGACGTGTAGAGCTCTTGCTCCTCCACGACGCCCTTACTATTATTTCGCTGATAATTAGCATTTGGTCTGCCTAAAACCTCTACCACGAGTAGTACTCAGACGGAGGATGACCGGGAGACCCCGCAAAGCCTCCAAGCAGAAATCGGTGCACGATATTTTCGCAAAAAAAAACCTGCCTCTCCGGACCTTCCTACGCTTGCAGACGGGGACAATGCGAGGCCTTTAGACGGCATGGCGACGTTGGCCTGCACCAAACAGGTTATCGACGAGATCAAGGACCTTGTCCACTCCGTGAAGAGAGACCCGATGGACCACATCCACAATGAGATCAAAGATCTCAAGCACGACCTTCATGACATCGGCACCCGCACAGACGCCTTGGAAAAAACGCAAAAGATTCTCCAGCATGCTAAGCATAAGATGGCGAGAGAAATTGAGCTGTTGCAACAAGATGTCCTGACGCTCCAAGACGCACAAGAAGACGTGGCAAACAGGTCGAGACGATCAAATTTTCGACTGCGAGGCATACCAGAAACTTACCTTAACCTGGATGAAGCTTTGCGAAAGTTGCTCCAACAACTTCTTCCTCAACTCTCACTAGACGGGGTGCAGGTGGACCGTATTCGCAGGGCTCTGAGGCCTCGGTCTGGTCCTAACAAGAAGCCACGAGATGTCATAGTCGAGCTCCAGGATTACATTCTCAAGGAAGAGGTGATGAAAGCGGCCAGATTTACTCAATTTTAGTAGTGCTGTCTTTCTCGCTATTTTTTTTTTTCCCCCCTCATCTCGGGCGTGCTCGTGATGGTACTTGACTGTCCTGTGCTGAGTGTCTCCCACTCTTCGCACCCATCACTGCACACATAACACCGGCCCTTGTCTTTTTACTGTAATGTGCTTCTTCGCTGCACTTTTGCTTCTTTGGGACACCACTGTGTTGCCTAGCTCTCCCCGGGTCACATACCCAGAGCTCCACGATGTCACATATACAGCTCTCCCACTGTGCTTTCTACACAAACGTAGGATGGGCTTAAATTTTTTTTTTTATTTTTTTTTTCCCCTCGAGAGTGCTCGGGATGGTACTTCACTGTCCTGTGCTGGGTGCCTCCCACTCTTCGCATCCATCACCATACCGCCAGCCCTCGTCTTTTTAATGTGACGTGCTTTTTCGCTGCACTTATGACTCTTTGGGGCTTCGCTGTTTCCCATCACCTCCGAGACCGCGATGTTTTACCTGTAGACCCCTTCCACCTCTTGTGTGTAGGAAGCTCTTCCACCGAGCTTCCTACACACATGAAGCTGTAGGGGACATGATACCATAATCATACCAATACAAAAGAATTTTGTATCCTTAACCATAAATAAAAACTCAACAAGTAAATTGGATGAATCAGGCCGTGGACTTTTTAGTTTTACCAAACATACAAATACTTCAATCATAACTTGAAATTATAAACTGATATAATACTTTAACCAAAACTTAACTCTTGGCACAAGCCCAAGAGCACATCTTATTAGCATATCACCTTACCAACCGCCCTATAAGCCAGCTGGCATAACTCAAACTATCAGTTCACCCCAACCGCCTCAAATGGTTTTTTTTTTTTTAAAAACCATTTGAGGCCCTTTCCCACAAAACCACGGCCTGTTCAACCATACACTGCAAATTAACATTAAAAATATCACATCCAATGTCAGACAGATGAATAGCATCTGCCTATACAAGCCTAAACTCCCACCTTCCAACTCTCTATGTCGAAAAGAAAACCCACCTTCCAACAACATAAATTTTTCCATAGCCCTGTTAACTTTTCGCCTAACTCTTTCCAGTGCACGGAATTCTGGCCTCTGCAGCCACAGAAGGCGAGGAATGATTTCCGACCATATAAATAACACATTAGCAAAACATCCCTTTAAACATAAAATTAACTCTTTACAAAAGATAATGAACTCTAAAGATTTCATTCTACCTAAATCATTACCCCCACAATGAATAATTATAGCGTTAGGCCACGGCAGGCGATGTACACACCCATCTAAACAATCCTTTAGTTGCTCAATCCTCAAACCCCTAATGCCCACCCAATGGATATCAATATCATCTTTAACAAAACCTTTGTGACCAAAACACAACAGAATGGCCGATAATCGATACTACAAAATTCCGATGACCTGCAAAAAATTACAGTTAACCCAGCATATATACGTAACATACTACAATAGATGTGGCCTAATATATATTCTAAAACGCTCCGACTGCCATCTAGCTAATCTTTTAATCACAGATTCATCCAAGCCCAGCAATGCTGCTTCTGTAGCAGCACCAATCCGAAATGAATGCGTTGTATATATCTTTCATTACTTAAACCTAACTCACGCAAACTTAAACTCAAAACTCTCTGAAACTGAAACCTAGTTAAAGGTAAGCCTGATTGATGTACCAACCAATTACCTCGGACCCCAGGACGAACCGCATTAAAACTTTCTGCTGCCAAAACCAGACAAATATCTGAACCATTCAAACTATTCAGCAGCACCCAACAACCTTTCTTATCCCTATCCATCTTTGATGTCCTAATAAACAGCTTCAGAACCCTATTACAAACAACATCATCATATTGCAAACCCGAACCACCCCTCTTATTAGTGGCCACTAACTCGCTTGCCCGAAAAGCTCCGAAAAAAGCTACCACAAACGCCGCTTTAAACAATAAACATTCAAAACTGTCCCAACTAATTCTAGATAAAACACCTATTAAACTCCTTAAAACTATTGATGAAAGAGGTTTCCTGTCATCGGGAATTTTTGACCTATTATTATAACCTTTTAGCACCTGTCTTAAATCCTTAAAAGAATGCTGTTTCCCAGCCAACTTAAAGAAAAAAGAAATACCAACTAAATACCTATCTATACTTGATCTTGCAATACCCTTATTAATTAAACTGATAACAAAAGCTAACGCCCCATCAATCCCGCCTTCAAAGACATCTAACTCCTTATCCTGAACAAAAATATTCCAAGCCTTGGAATAAAACTCCCAGGTGTTTCTCGAAACAGATTTAGACAATAGATCACTCAGCTGGGCGAAGTCAAATCCCAAACGCATTTTGGGACTGCAGTCCCGTCCTGTTCTGCTTCTGGAGCCAACCATCTGAAAAGCTTAAAATTAAAGCAGGACAAAGCATCAGCCAAAACATTCTTGTTTCCCGGAATATGTTTAGCCTTAAGCCAGATATTACCTCTTAAACATAAGAAAACCAATCGTCTCAACAAATTAATTACAGGAATCGATTTCGCATTTAGCGTATTAATCACCCACACCACACCCATATTGTCACAATTAAGTAAAATTCTTTTATTAACCCATTCCTTATACCATAACTCAAATGCAACTACCACTGGAAACAACTCTAAAAGAACCATGTTTTTAACCCATCCCTCCTTGATCCATGACCGAGGCCATTCTGCCGAAGCCCATTTCCCTTTCCAAAATATACCGAAACCCGTTGCCCCAGCGGCATCGGTAAAAAATTCCATGGAATTGCTGTCCACAAATTCATCCTGCAAAATGGCTGACCCATTGAATTCGCTCAAAAATAAATCCCACACCCTTAAGTCTTCCTTTATTTGCTTAGTTAACCTAACCCAATGATGTGGTATCTTCATACCAGCTATTACCCGAGCAATATGCCTGGAAAAAACTCTGCCCATAGGCATAACTCTGGACGCACAATTGAACATGCCTAAAAGCGACTGAAACTCCTTAACTTATTACAATTCAGGGTAAATCAATATTTATTGAAATTTTCAAATTTTGTAGGGATACAGAAGAGAAAAATCAGGGAAGGTAAACAAGGGAACACACTCCAATATAGCATGTAAGGAGGATGACAAGGCGGCATACAATAGTGCAATAACCAGTAGTCATGCGGAGTACATCAAAAACATGCCAAATGAGCATAGTCACTCGGTCATGACCCCCATCAGTGGTAGGAACATGAATATAGAATGGGGGAAGCCCCTGCAGATAGAAAAACAGGGCATAAGAGCACATCAACATAAGCATATATGAAACCTAGTGCTCAGATGAAGCAAGTGCCGAGATAACACAGCACACCAGTACATCACATGAAAGAACCAGGCAGACGCCGAACTAGAGATACGATATACTAGTGTATGAGCGGGGCATGCCAAGGAGAGAGGCGCGTGTGTCCCAGAAGGGAAAATTTAAAAAAAAGGGGGGGGGGGGAACTTATTACAATTCAAAGCTCTCCTAATAAATAACCTTAATCTTATCCTCAGGTAACCTAAAACACATATTATTGGTATCTATCACTATACCTAAGAACTACAACTGAGTAGTAGGAAAAACAGTTTTGTCATTTGCTAAGGGAACACCAAAATCTTTTGACATTTGCAAAAAAGCCTCTAATATTACTAAACAATTGTTTGAACCAGCTTTCCCTATAAACAAAAAAATCATCTAAATAATGAACAATAGACTCAAAACCCGAAATATCCTTCAAAACCCACTCCAAAAATGAAGAAAAAGCTTCAAAATAAAAACACGATACGGAACAGCCCATTGGCAGGCACTTATCAAAATAAAACAAATTCTCAAATTGAAACCCTAATGATTGTAAACACTCCGGATGTATAGGCAATAGCCTAAACGCCGCCTCAATATCCACTTTAGCCAACAATGTATTTTTTCCCATAACTCTAACCCACTTAAGAGCATCATCAAAAGATGCATAATGTACCGAAAATTCATCTTTTACAATTTCATCATTCAACGAACCAGAGGGAAATGACAAATTATGAATTAAGCAAAAAGATCCTGGCTCTCTTAGGTACCAAACCCAGTGGGGACAAACGAAAGCAATCAAAAGGAGGTTCAGCAAAGGGACCAGCTATCCTCCCTAAAAGCAATTCCTTAGCAATTTTAGCTTTCACCACTTCCGTATTATCTTTCACAGACTTTAAATTATCAACCCAAACAAAACCTTTATCATAAATTGGAATCCTGAAACCATCCAGAAAACCACTGCACAATAAATCAGCCATCTGTCTGTTTGGGTACCGCTTTAAAAATGGAAGCAGACTTGCTGGTTTCACCGGTGTCACCGCTTTTTGACATATCTTTTCCGGTATTTTGAAAATTCCTTCGAAAACAACGAAAAGCTGGATGATTCCCAGCACAAACCGTACACTCATGTTTGAATTTACAAGTATAAGGCCATTTGCACTGATTCTCATTAAATGCCCAACAAATACCCTTCTGTCTAGGCTGCATGGAGACATTACCCATGGGCCTAAGACTATTAGTATGCTTTTGGGGTAACATGATGCTGACCCCTGATCCCACATTTTAAATTTTTATGAACCGACAATTTTTGTCTAAAAGTCTCATCATAATAGAACAACCAGGCCAGGCCCCCAAAATTTTTATAAGCTTCAAGCACTGAATCAATATGCTAAAAAAGACCAGTACAACTCTCACTGTGCTTTTCACAGTACACACTTGCTAAAATGCAAAAAGACTAACCAATTGTTAAAAGACCTAACAACTGGTCTACGCCTCTCCTCATCCTTTTCGTGATTAATAAGAAACTCTTTTGAAGCCGGTAACAACGACAAAATGTCTAAATACTCATTATTCCAGATTTTTTCTTTGACTGTTTTGTTCAGATGAAAACCAAGAGGTGAAACCTCACAGGACATCACCTCCTTCATACATACTTCGTTAACAACATTAGAACGTACAACATTACTTCCAGATACCCAAGCCTGAGCTGGACTTCCCTCCTGCATACTTTTTAAAATATTTGTCAAGGCTGACACAGCTTCACTCAAAGTATGTACTGATAAACCAGCAGACTCACCACTAGACGCGCCAGCTCTGCCCTCAGAACACCTCTCTCCTCTTTCTTGCAACAAGCAAGACTCGGGAGCAGCCCGCGATAGACGCCTACCCCGACTTGAAACAGGAAGTTCTACTTACCGAGAGCTTCTTTTCCCTGTCAATCCCTGGTGACACTAAGGATAGACTCCTCCTCCATACCCGATAGGGCAGGACTCAAAACTTTAAAAGGGCCCTCCCCTCCTACTAACACCAGTGAATACCAAAGACCACACAGGCAAAGCAATCTGATGCAACAAAAATTTATTGAAAAGAAGGGAGGGAACAAAAATGTGTCACCAGGGATTGACAGGGAAAAGAAGCTCTCGGTAAGTAGAACTTCCTGTTTCCCTGCCATCCCAGGTGACACTAAGGATAGATTTACCAAAGAAGAAGGGTGGGCAAACTAAGGAGACAAAACAGCCTCAAGGACCTTCCGACCGAAAAGAGAGTCCTCCTGAGCCATCTGGTCGAGACGGTAATGCTGCACAAAAGCGTGGAGAGTCCGCCAAGTAGCCGCCTTGCAGATCTGGTCGGGCGAAAGACAACATCTTTCAGCCCAGGAAGTGGAGACTGCCCTAGTAGAGTGGGCACGGATCCCCACAGGAGCAGGTTGGCCGGCTGCAGAATATGCCAAGTTGATGGTTGCAACAATCCACTTGGCGATGGAAGACTTAGAGATACTGATGCCCCTGAAGAGGCCACGAATAAATGAGAGGACTTACGCAGGGGTAGAGTCCGTTCCAAATAGATGGTGAGGCATCTCTTCAGATCCAGAGTGTGAAGAACTTCTTCTTCAGCTGAGCCAGGAAAAAAGGTAGGCAACACAATCTCCTGGTTCTTGTGGAAAGCCGACCGAACCTTGGGTGCGAACTCTGGCGGCAGAGAGAGAACCACCTTATCCGGGAAAAAACGGAGAAACGGTTCCTTCATAGACAAAGCCTGGAGTTCACAAATCCGACGAGCGGAAGTAATCGCTACTAAGAAGGTTGTCTTCAGTGATAATAGATACAGAGAAACCGACTGAAGAGGCTCAAAAGGAGGTAATGTGAGTCTTCGAAGGACGAGATTCAGGTCCCACGGAACCATCCTGGTGACCGAACGACGTATCCTGACGATGGCCTTGGCAAAACGTCTGATCACAGGCAGAGATATAAGCTCGAACCCGAGGAGAGCACTGATGGCAGAAATCTGCACCTGGATCGTAGAAGGCTGAAGTCCACAGTCGAATCCTTCCTGGAGGAAATCCAGAACAGAGGCAGAGGAACAGGAAGTTGGCAAAATCCCCTTGGAACAACACCAACTGTGAAATCTCTTCCAGATCTTAATGTATCGCAGAGAGGTAACCTTCTTTCTACTCTGCAGAAGAGTCTCAGCCACATGACAAGAAAAACCTTGAGTCTTTACAAGCTGGGAGCTTCAGAGGGGGAGAGAGACCTAGAGCGATCAAGTCGGAATACCAGACTCGCTTCGGCCAGTCTGGTGCTATCAGGATCACGGAGGTGTGGTCCTCCTTGATCTTCTGTAGGACCCTGGAGATTAGAGCAAACTGAGGGAAAACGTATGCGAGACGGAAATTCCATTCCTGTGAGAAGGCATCTATTGCCAAGGGATGATCCTGAGGCCTGAGGGAAAAGAAGACCGGAATCTGAGCATTGTCTCTGGATGCCATCAGGTCGATCTCGGGCAAGCCCCACCGTTGGACGATTAGATTGAAGGATATCGGATGCAGAGCCCACTCGCCGCTTAGCACAGGAGTTCTGCTCAGGAAATCTGCTTGAGAATTCAAAGTTCCTCTGAGGTGAACGGCGGACAGTCATGTGATGGGACTCTGCCCAAAAGGAAATCCTGAGCGATATACGGAGAAGCCGAGGACTTCTTGTGCCCCCTTGTCTGTTGACATAGGCTACCACTGCGTGATTGTCGGAACGAAGCAAAATGTCCTTGCCGACGAGCAGATGCTCCCAGTGATGCAGAGCTTTTTCTACTGCAAGTAACTCCAGACAGTTCAAGGGAAGAAGTTTCGTACCTGGAGACCAGAGACCCTGCACAAACAGGTCTTGATACGTAGCTCCCCATCCCTTGACGCTGGCGTCGGTGGTGAGAAGTACCTTGGAGACAAGAGACCATCTTCTCCCTGCGGCAAGGACGTTCTGTTGGAGCCACCAGGAGAGGGAAGCTCTGACCTGCGGAGGAAGACAGACACACCTGTCCAGAGCCAATGGGTTGTCTTCCAGATGGTTGAGGACAAATCCCTGAAGTATTCTCATGTGGGCCAGAGCCCAGGGCACTGCATAGTTTGCGGAGACCATCTTGCCCAGCAGGGACATACAGAACCGTAAGGAGCTGCGGTGCGCAGAGCGAATCCTGCGTACTAGGAATCGAATGCCCCAGTTCAGAATCCAGCCGAGATCTTGTAATGTGTTGACCACCGTGGAAAGATGAACTCGAAGAATCTGCGCCGACCGGGCATGGATAAGCCAATCGTCCAGATAAGGAATGACTGAGATTCCCTGGACACGGAGATGGGCCGCCACGACTGCCAAAAGTTTTGTGAAGACTCTTGGTGCTGCCGACAATCCGAATGGAAGGGCTTGAAACTGGAAATGCTGGACAGTTGAACCCCGAGGAATCGCCACTCTCAGGAAACGTTGATGAGACGGATGGATGGGAACGTGGAAATATGCATCCTTTAGGTCTAATGAAGCCATGAAGTCGTTGGGGCATAAGGTGTCGAGGGTGGATCTTACGGTTTCCATCCTGAACCTGATGAACTGGAGGTGACTGTTCAAAAAACGCAAGTCTATGATTAAGCGAAGACCACCCGGTCTCTTGGGGACAGGAAAAAACCGGAGAATAAACCCCTTGGCCCAATTCTGGCCAGGGGACGGGAACCAGGACTCTGAGGTCTGACAACTGCTGAATGGTGGATAACAGGACCGACCGCCTTGCCTGGTCTGGAGGAAGGTGGGAGATCAAAAAACGGTTTGAAGGTCTGGTCCGGAATTGAAGTTGATAGCCGTGCGATACAATGGCTCTCACCCAGGGGTCTCGGGTGAGTGAGAACCAACTGTCGGTGAAAAAACGGAGCCTTCCTCCCACCGGAATGGAGGAGGCGTCATGCAGCGTTCTTGGGGTCTTGAAACGCTTTGGGGAAGGCGATCCTGTCAAATCTCCCCCTTCCACGAGGGAATCTGCCTCGAAAGTTTTGTTCTCTAGACGAGGGGTTGAATCTAGAACTATGGCCTCTAGATTGTCCCGGGAAAAAAGGCCGAAAGGACTGCCGTCTTTTCGAAGGAGGCTTTCGTTGAGGCATCCAATGCTTGTCCCCTGTGGTCTTCTCCAAAAGGGACTCCAGCTCTTCCCCAAATAAAGTCTTGCCCTTAAAAGGGATATTAAGAAGCTTGTTCTTAGAGGCATTATCCGCCGCCCAGGCCTTAAGCCACAAGGCTCTTCTAGCTGCCACCGAAAGCGTCGAAGCTCTGGCCGTCATTCTGATGTTTTCAATTGAGGCATCACAGAGAAAATCCACGGCCAATCTCACGGCAGCAACATTCTTGAGGATAGTCTCCCTGGAGGTTTTGGCAGCAATATCCTCCTCGATCTGGGAGAGCCAAATCTTTACAGCTCTGGAAACTGAGGCAGAAGCAATTCCAGGTTTAAAGGTCACAGCTGAAGCCTTGAAAGATTTCTTAACTGCAGCTTTGGCTTTCTTTTCCATATGGTCAGAAAAATGAGAGCCATCCTCAAGCGGCAGAGTAGTCTTCCTGGAGACCTTCATAACAGCAGTATCCACCAGCGGGGTAGCACAAAAATCAGCAAAGTTCTCATCAAAGGGAAACATGCGTTTAACCCGTCTGGAAAGGTTAACCCTCCTTTCCGGGTGGTTCCATTCCTGCTTGATAATGTCAGAAAGCGCAGGATGAACAGGAAACGAGGCAGACTACTTGGAGAAGCTGGCACCAAAGAAAGTCATTTTTCTGGGTGGAGGCCTCCTCCAAATGCATAGCTGACCTCACAGCAGAAATTAAAGTCTCAATTTCCTCCACCGGGAACAAAAAATAACTTTCCTCCCGGATCTCTCCTTCCTCTGAGGAACCTTCCTCTACCTCAGGATAATCAAACTCAGAGTCTGAGAACAAAGGCTGACGCCCCAGGAGAGCAGGGTCTTGTACCGCGGGAAGGTGATGATAGGCAGGAACAGGAACAGGAACCGTCTGATGGAAGGCAGAGAAGGTAGACTGCATCTCCTCTTTAAGCCAGACCAAAAATTCCCTACCCCCAGACGGCTCAGAATCCGCTACAGATCTCAGGCAAGCGGAGCAGAGTTTCTTCCTTGAATCCTGCAAAGCCTTGTGACACCCGGAGCATTGGGCATGTTTAGACTTCATAACAGCTTTCTTAGGCTTGTTCTCAACAGAGGGCGGCTCAGAATTATCAGGGGCCGACATGATGAAAGATGCAACAGCACCTGACCAAAAGAAAACAGCAGGAACACACACAGCATCCAAATCACTTACCTTCTATATATACGGTGAAAAGGAGCTGAAATTAGGCTGGAATCTGCAACAGCAGAGAGGTTGGCGCCAAAATTTTAAATTCTGACCAAAACGAGGCTTGGAACGCACAACCAGAAGTGCAGAAGCCCGAACCGGAAGACATCAGACGCCATATTGGCCGAAGCCAGTAAGCCGCAACAGCGGCATCTGGCCGCTGAATAGCCAGACCGGCAGGCGTCCCCGGCTATAGGAGGTGCCGGCATCTCCGTAAACACGGCCGGTGGAGCTGCCGCGCTAACCGCCAGGACGGCGGCCACGATCACCGCCGGGACGCTGGTGGCGGTGCAGCCGAACACCGCCGGGACGCCGGTGCCACCGCGGGCCGATCACCGCCGGGACGACGGCGCCGCAATCACCGTCAGGACGACGGTGCCGCCGCGATCACCGCCGCGACAAGCGTTGGGCGACGCAGCAGGCTGAGGTGCAAGGTATCCCCCAGGAATGGGGGCTTAGCCCGGGGAAACGGCTCAACCTAAAGCCTAGAAAAATAATAAAAGGTAGACGAGTCCCCTACCTGGTAGGGCAGGAAAAGAAACACTGGTGTTAGTAGGAGGGGAGGGCCCTTTTAAAGATTTGAGTCCTGCCCTATCAGGTACGGAGGAGGAGTCTATCCTTAGTGTCACCTGGGATGGCAGGGAAAATTGCTTACTGCAACCCTCCTCCGGGTCCTGAGGAGGTTTTGCCCGTTTTGCAGACTCCTTCACCCGAGAAGCCGGTCTTTTCTTCGAAGAAACGGTGTCGGTAGCTCTTCTTCCGGGTCTGTCGCGTCTTTTTGACGAAACGGAGAGCCGGTCACCTGATTCCACTTGCCGCGAGAAGACGCCATCTAGCGGGATTTCTTCGGTTATCAAAACCGCCTCCGGCTCCTCCTCCGCTATCTCCTCCTCTTCTCCGGCACAGCTAGGATCCACTTGAAGTTCGTCCGAGGATGCAGCAGCTTGAAGACATCCGCGCAGCCATTCTTCACCTTTCTCAGCTACCCGGACCTGAAGCATCTTCATCAACTCGTCCATCTTCAGCGCACCGCTTCGCCACTGCTCACCAGTCTCAAGGACAGTGCAGTATCGGCTAGGCGGTTCACCAGGTGAGTAAACTAGCACCTCAGGGACGCTCCTTATATAGTTAATTTTCCCGCCCTTAGCGCAGCGCGAGGCAGGGCGCAGCCAATCTAAACGCAGCGCGAGACACTCTCGAGCCGGCACGAGACACTAAAAAAGGCGGCAAGGCGCTAGCGCAAACCAACTTTGCTTATATAACCATATTTTTTTTTATTTTTTTTTATTTTTTTTTTTTACGATAACCTCTCCTATTAAAACCAATGGCATATAACTTTAATTAGTCCCCACATCTTCATGTTACCCTGCCCTATTCGGTGCAGACTTCATCACATATGATGTTTTTTTTTCCCCCTTCAAACCTACTTGAGTTCATTTACCCTAATGCCCACCGTTGTCTAACTGCAATGTGTCGATTACTATAAATACTTTGCCTACTCTATTGTATTGTATTATGTCTGGTTTTGGGTGACGTTCCTTCCGCTAGGGCGGGGAACCCACCTTGATGGAAGCGTCGTTGACTTCCCCTGTTAGACCGCTTAAGGTCTCCTTGCAGCCTTGCTGGCCTTAGGCCCCGATGTCCGGAGATAGGGAGCTATGCTCCTGCACAGAGCTGCAGTTTGTTTGGACCCAAGGTCCTTGTTCTGTGTTCAGCTATGTCACATGTCGAACTCTCTGCATACATTGCAGTCTACGTAGCTAGTCGGAATTACACTGACTCTAGCCTGGCATGTTCCTCTTGTTTTTCTCGTCTTCCCTCTCCTACCCCCCCTTTTTTTTCTCCCTCTTCTTTTCCTTCTTCCCTCTCTCCCCAGGTTGCCAGAAGGTCTCGACCGAAGCACTTACCTCATGTTTGCGCATTCCTCTGAGTAGGGAGTGATGTCGGTAGGTTGTCTTAAAATTATTACTCACAATGTTAGGGGCCTCAACTCACCCCAAAAGAGGCGACAGGCTATGAGATATCAGAAATTGCATGCTGATGTAGTCCTATTACAAAAAACTCACCTCAGAAGGCTGTCACTGCCAACGTACTGGAGCAGGTCTTTCGGGGTCCACTATCACGCCACCCACCGAACCCATCACAAAAATGAAGTCAGTATTTTTCTGCGAGGATCCTTGGGCTTCCAATGCCTTGACATCAAGCATGATAAATGGGGGCACTACTTGTTGCTGTCTGGACTCCTTCAAAACAAACCAGTTGTCATTCTATGCTTCTTCGACCCAGTTGGCGCATTTTTACACTCCACTCACGGATCTCCTGCTGCCGTTCCGCAAACATTTGATCATTGCTGGGGGGGGGGGGGGGGGACTTCAATACCTGCTGGGATGCATATGTAGACTGGAGGAGCCCAGCCGTCCGAGGGCTCCCTTCCCTGGCCTCCAAACATCTGCAGTCGTCGATATATGGAGACATCACCACCCAAAAATGCTGGACTATTCCTTTTTCTCACACCCCAGCTCTTACTCCAGGATTGATTAAGCCTCAGCCAACATGCAGCCCCAGCGGCCCTCTCTTCTCGCATCCACCCTATCTCCTGGTCCGATCATGACGCGGTAGAGTGCTCTTTCTGCCCAGCAGACTGGAAACCTGGTTCCCGTGATTGGTGCCTTGACGAGTTCCTGCTAGACTTCTTCTAATTCAATGACACCCCTGATATTACTCCGCAACTTCTCTGGGTGACACAAAGTGTTTGTTCGTGGATCAGTCCTCAAGATAGCTGTACGTTGAAAGAAACTATGCCGCCAAGCCATCAATTGTCCTCCTTGGAAAAACTCCATAAAGCCTCCTTGGACTCCTCTACACTGCGAGATATCAGCCAACTTCGGGGCAAACTCAATACACTTCAGAGTAACGAGGTCCTGCATTCGTTAAACCTTACCAAACAGAAACACTTTGAATTCGCTAATAAACCTGGTGCCATGTTAGCACACAGACTGCGCGCACAGAGGAAGATAAAAAATATCTCCAAAATCATTGACTCTGCCAACACATGCTGGGTGTCTCCTGAAGACATCGCTGCTCAATTTGCTACTTTTTATCGCTCTCTATATGATGGGACTAAAGCCCTCATAACCTCCTCGACAGGGATCTTCTCCGCCACTTCTTGGACGCCTTACCCGTCCTGCGACTCACTGACCAGCAGGTGGATTTTCTGAATCAGGAAATTACTGTAGATGACGTAGACGTGGCCATCACCACCACCAGACTGTAACGTTTCACGCTTCGCTGTCTGGAATTGTTTGAACTCTGAGCTGCTCATTTTCATTTCCAACCACTAGTGGCCGCCCTTGCCACTCAGAGTGATTATCATGTCCAGCTGCACCTTGTTTCCTGGTTATCACAAACTATATAAACCTGCCCAGCCCTTCAGTCTGGGCCTTGACATTGACATTTTAGGACTGTCTGGTTCCTGATCTGTTCCTGCGTTGCGGCCAGCAACCCACAAGTGGACTCCAAAGCTGAGTGCCCTGCAAGTGGGATATCTGCCGTATGCCCTGCAAGTGGGCTTACCAGCCGTGTGTGCCCCATCCAGAGGGCTTTCAGCCAAGAGACTTTCCTTGTTTATATGTTGTTGTACCATCATCTGCAATACAACTATTATCAGCATCTTCTGTCTGACTTATTTCCTGCGTCTGTCAACCCCAAGCCATCATGCATCGTGGGGTACAGACAGAGCCCCTCATATCCCCTGCACCTGGGCTCCTATTAGACCTGATCACCCGGTCCGTGACACAGACCTGCCAAGGCTCCGGGCCGGGATGGCCTCCCTGGGTCTTATTACAAGAAATTCGGGGGGCAATTCAAACCACGTCTCCTGGTCCTTTTAACCGCTTTTTGGGGGGCTCCCTACCGCCGACTGAGATGATGAAAGCCAAAATCATTGTGATACACAAGGAAGGCAAAGACTCCTCACAGTGTGGTAGCTACAGGCCCATCTCACTGATTAACGCCGACATAAAGCTGTATGCTAAAATACTGGCTACGCGTCTGAGCCAAGTTGTTTCCTCTATTGTACATCCAGACCAAGTCTGCTTTGTACCCCAGAGAGACACCCCAGACAACATTAGGCGTACAGTGGATCTTGTCTAAATAGTGCTGTTAACCGACCATGCTGTAGGCCCTCGACGCCAAAAAGGCGTTCTACATAATAGATTGGACGTATATGTGGGAGGCCTTGCACGGGTTCGGCTTTCGAGATCGTTTCATGACTGGTGTCCCTGCGCTCTACGATAATCCTATCGCTCTAATGGAATGTGAGTCCCAGCCCTTTGCCATCAGGAACGGTACGAGACAGGGTTGTCCTCTGTCGCCCCTCTTGTTTGCGCTGTGTCTTGAGCCGCTTGCAGTAGCTATACGTCAACACGCTGACATTTCCGGAGTTCAAGTACAGTCTCTTCGCAGATGACATACTACTGACCGTGTCTCAACCCTTAGTATCTCTCCCCAACCTCTACGCTGTCCTGGCTGACTTTTCGCAGCTGTCGGGATATAAGATTAATACCGCCAAATGTGAAGCATTGAATGTTAACATGGACACTCAGACCAAGCAGAATATAGCCTCTTCCTTCCCCTTTCAGTGGCGGGCCTTGTCCCTCAATTACCTGGGGATCAACATCACCAACGACCCTAGGACACTATATGCCTCTAATTACCTACCCCTCCTGACCGCGCTTCGACGAGATCTTCGACAATGGTCTAACTATCGTATCTCCTGGCTAGGACGTATCTTTGCTGTGAAGATGAATATCCTACCGAGACTACTATATTTCTTTCGAGCTTTGACTATAGTTGTGTGAGGGGCAAACGAATAGGATTAGTGGAACGGAGAACCAAAGACCCAGAGACGGTCCATTAGGTCTGAGGTGTGCCATGACCGACGTACCAGGTAGGCCTATAGAGGGCCACCCCGTAAATAGAAATGAAAAAGGATAGAGGAGAAAAGAGGAAATAAAAGGAAGGAAATGAATAGGGGGGGGCAAGGGAGGGCAACGTTGGCAGCTATAACGTAGCTGTGGAAGGGAGAGGCGTTGGTTAAATAACCATAGCCCCTCCCACAACTACAGGCTAATATACATCAGCCTTCACATTTGTGTGAGGGGCAAACGAACAGGATTAGTGGAACGGAGAACCAAAGACCCAGAGAGGGTCCATTCGGTCTGAGGTGTGCCATGACCGACGTACCAGGTAGGCCTATAGAGGGCAAAAAGAAGAAGACACAAAGTTAGTCGTACCATAACATGACAATATGAATGACCAAGCTTATTAAGCGAGTGAAGTGAAGGCATTACGCATTCCCGAGATTGGTTGTGAGATATAAAGAAGGAAACACGAGGAGTTCCATCTGCCTAGCTTTTAATCACCTGGGCTGGAACTTATTCTTAGACGCTGCCCTGATTATGCGACCGGGTTAAGGCCAATCCTGGTACGTAATAACCTAACATATCTGATAAACATGACTGATGACAATGGCTCCCTGGGGAAGGGCAAAAGAAGACTGGCTTTCGGTTTCCCAGTCAAAAAAACCAAGGCTCCCAGGACTGCAACTGAGCACCAAACTGAGTCAGTAAGAAAAAACGTAATTTGTGTACTTGGCCGGACTGATTCGTTTCGTATGACCGAGGGAGAGAACGAAATGATCAGCAACAGAAGACAAGTCCGAGACTTCAGAGATGATGAAGAATAAAAGCGTAATGGCCAGTACCCTCGGTCGCATGAACCAACGAAGGCTGACTTACCGTCCCAGTAAAATAAGGACTGCAACTGGGCACCCGGGGACATTGGTAGGAAGAAACAGTGTACTCGGACCAGATTGATTCGTTTCATATGACCGAGTGACAGCTCGTAATGATCAGAAGAACCGAAGATGCCTGCATCCGAAAAAAATTACATGGAAGCTTAAGCACTATACATGTACCAGGACTAAACAGGATGTCCATTAACATTAGCAAAGCTCTTACTCGCCATCCATTGGTAAATTACTGGGGGACTTCACTGGCTTGACCTTGCAGACCTCTAATACGTTATATCGTGAACTAATAGCGGATATGGTCAGATTGTCAGCTCTGAGGGACAGTTTGCGTATAATCGTCAATGTGTGAATATGAGTGGATGATGACAGTCGCTGAGCGAGACCAGAAGGCTCACACTAAATCCTCTCTCTAAACGTCCCACTCACTGGAGCTAGAGCCTGAGAAGTAGACATGTAACGGACACACGGATGCAGAACCTGAGAAGCAGACATGTAACGGACTCTTGGACATGGAGCCTGAGAAGCAGACACACAACGGACTCGGAGAAGCAGACACACAACGGACTCATGGACGCGGAGAAGCAGACACGTAACGGACTCACGGACGCGGAGAAGCAGACACGTAACGGACTCGGAGAAGCAGACACGTAACGGACTCGGAGAAGCAGACACGTAACGGACTCGGAGAAGCAGACACGTACACGTAACGGACTCACGGACGCGGAGAAGCAGACACGTAACGGACTCACGGACGCGGAGAAGCAGACCCAAAAAACGGACTCACGGACGCGGAGAAGCAGAAATGTAACGGACTAACAGATGTGGAGCCTGAGAAGCAGCCATGTAACGGACTCACGGACATGGAGCGACAACCATGACCTTAACACCCCCCCCCCCCATTGACTCTGGCCTGAATACCCACAGAGGCGCATTTAAAGGAAAACTCATCAGCCAGAATGAGGGAAACTATGCTGAAGCTCGTATGGGAAATAAGGGGCAGGGAGCTTCTTGAGGTACAGCCATAATACCTGTAAAGGAACCACATGCTAAACCCTAATCTGGAATTACAGGGACGGGTGAAAAACAGCAGCTTCTCTTAAAACCGGATTCCACACTAATAGGAGGATAGACATTGCTTGAGAAATAATGCCCCGGGGCACATCGCTTTGGTAGGGCCCAATGGCATCCGTGCAAATATGACGTAGCATGAATAGACTAAAATGGCAACCAGTGGTGGCAGGGCCTGCAGGAGAGGAAGGGGGCAGGCCTGCCGGTTCAAGCTGGGCTTCCAAAATTGGCTAATCTCTTGTGAATTAAGGAGACCGATGCCACCCACTAGTGAGGTGAGCATGTCCCTCATTGCGCCCGGTCCACAAAACTAGATTGTAGCGGGCTGGATCTATGAGGAGGAGACAGGGGACTAGCAAA
This sequence comes from Sceloporus occidentalis, assembly GCA_023333645.1. NCBI lineage: Eukaryota > Metazoa > Chordata > Lepidosauria > Squamata > Phrynosomatidae > Sceloporus > Sceloporus occidentalis. The sequence goes on from JALMGF010000058.1 coordinate 3,820,725, forward strand.
CGGTAGGTAGAAAAATTCCGCTATGCTGGCCGAGGCAGAGAAAGGAATGTATCACCTTGTTAATACAGCCATCGATTTAGCAACAGACTGAGCACGGAGGGAATGTGAGCCGGCAAAGTCTGACCCAGGAGCGTGTGAACAAGGAATAGAGGACCTTTCTTCTTGATCAGATAGGAATGACAAGTCTATGCAGCGAAACCTGGACGTATACCCCGGACCTAAATCTGAACTAACTGAATATCTAACCGAGCTCCGCGCTGGAGCGGGATGAAACGTAGAGGGAGGCCTAATTAACTAACAGTGAGGCACGAAAACTAGCTCGTGGGGCGTAACCTCCAAGCGAGGAGGGGAGATTGCCTCAGGGTGGGGCCAACTGCCTAGTTCAAGGAGGCCGTCTATCTAAGCGGGGACGTAACGAGGTCTAGAGAATATTGCCTCCTATCTGACTCACTAAACCTGACACTCTAAGGTTAGCAACCCCATGGAACATCTGTTTCTGCCAATTATTGGAAGAGGGGCCCGGTTGTAATGACAGGAACCGACCTGCCGGTAATCTAATTATAGGAATGGGAAAACAGACAGTGAGATAAAACAGAGTACCTCAATAATAACGTGAGCCGGACACTTATCCTAAATAACACGCAGCACAGTGAAAACATAAAAAACCTACACGGCCAAGCTGTAATCGTGTAAAGCAACGTGAAGAAAAATTGAGCGGGACGGCTGATACGTGGAACCGCCTCCCAGCAGAAGACAACCATGAATACCTGAATTAGCAACAAGAGGCAAATAGCAGTACCTAAGGTGGCAGTCCGCTCGGGAACTGCTTAAGCGGCGACTAGGTAGAGAAGACCTATAGCAGAAAGTACTGGAAGACCAAAAACAAACCACTTGACCTGGACACTTATCCTAAATAACACGCCGCACAGTGAAAACATAAAACAACCTACATGACTTATCACACGGCCAAGCTGTAATCGTGTACAGTAACGTGAAGAAAAATCCGAGCAGGACGGTTGCCACGTGGAACCGCCTCCCAGCAGAAGCGGTAGAGGCCAACAATGAGTATCTGAATTAGCAACGAAAGGAAATAACCGTACCTGACTAGACGACTAGTTAAGAAGACGTGTAACAGAAAGTACTTTAAGACAAAACGCAACAAAATATACATAAACAGACCACGTGACCTGGGCACTTGTCCTAAATAACAAGCACCAATAATGAATAAAAGAGGGGGGCCAGCGAGAGTTCGGGGGGGCCAGCCCTACTACCAGAAATACACAACAAATGTAACCTGCACATACAAGAACCAGCACAGAGAATACATAAGAACAAACCAGACTTATCCCATGGCCAAGCTGGATAATGTAGAGCAACGTGAAGAAAATTCGAGGAGGACCGCTTGCTACATGGAGCAGCCTGCCAGCAGAAGCGGCCGAGGGCAACAGACAGTTCCTCAATTAGCAATAACAGTGACAGAGGAAATAACAGAACATAAGGTGGCTGTCCCGTCTAACTGCTTTGGAGGCGACCAAAGCAGCAAATATATATATATATATATATATATATATATATATACATATACACACACACACAAATCATGTGACCAGCCTAAATAACTCGCACTAATAGTGAACAAAGGATTAATGAAAAAAAGTGGTTAACTGGCAACCCTTATCTGACTCTAGCAACAGAAATTCCTCAAGCAGGGCCAGCTGATACATGGAACAGTCTCCCAGCAGAAGCGGTAGGAGACCAACAGAGTAAACTAGTGAATGTAGCTTGTATGCTGATTGTTATCCACAAATTGTGTGTACATGAATTAATTTGAGTTAAGTATAATTTGAAAGTACTCGAACAACCAATGTAATTGACCAGCTGTAGCATACAACGAGTAACTCCAAGAATGATATAGCGAGCAACTGAAAATACGCTTCGATAAGGAAATGAACCTCCAAAAGTGCAGACATAGTAACATGAGCTGAACAGTATAAAAGCATGAAGGAAAGAGAGCGTGCGTAATGATGTGTAGTGCAGGACTAGAGGTATCAACAGGTATCAGTAGTAAAAGGGTTAACAGGCTTAGTAACGATTGAGTATGAGAAGTGCACCTGAGTGGCCATGCATACATATAAACAATCCAAATCAAGAGAAGTACCCAGCATAGCTCCACTGAACTGCTACCTTTAACACAGATGTTGTAATTAAGCACTGTTAGTAAAAGAAACATATAGAGATTACAAAGAAAGCGAAAACAGGCTTGGGAAGGTTTAGGATTGATTAACAGCACCTGTGCAGGGCCCTGCATACACAAAGCAGTCTGTAAACAACAACAAAACCCCACGTAGACCCCGTAAATGAGTAAATAAACGACCAAGCAAGCAACGAGAAAATAAGTATAACCAGAAGGGGGGTGCCCCTCTCGAATAACCCCGAAAAAACCTGATTTGCAGGAATCGTTTGGCTCCTGAAAGGCAGACATGCCACACTGCCAATACTAGCCAAAAACTGCAATGTTCCTTCCTGAAGTTCTGTGACATCACTTCCTGTATAGCATCAGCCAACGTTAGGAGCTGTAACGTAGCTGTGGAAGGGAGAGGCGTTGGTTAAATAACCATAGCCCCTCCCACAACTACAGGCTAATATACATCAGCCTTCACATCTATCCATACCCCCGACATTGAAGCATTCCAAAACAGTATCTTCCAATTCATCTGGGATGGCAAGAGGTCGAGGATAAATCGAAGCACTATATATTTACCCAAGGACAGAGGTGGCCTATCGGTTCCATGTCTATGCCTTTACTACCTCTCTGCTAGGCTTTCGCAATTGGAAGCCTGGTCTTTCCCGGATGGAATTTTGCCTTGGGTCGACCTAGAATGTAGCTGCATTTCCCAACGCCAGCTTCAACTATGCTTATGGACAGAACAAACCAAGCTACCTGCCACGATGGCGTCCTACACTTTGTGGCGGAAATCCAGATACAAGTTCGCTCTCAAGGGTCGGGTGTCCCGTTTGACAGAACAAATTCTGGGGATACAGCTTTAAAAGTACTCTGTAAAAAGAATAAAAACCACAAATGGTGCAATAACGTTTAAAAGGTTTAACACAGCCCCCACTAGTTGTGCCACACTCACAAGATTGTAGTAGGTACTGCGCCTTTACGATCGCCTGTATCTTAGGAATCCTGGAGGTTTGCTGGAACTTTTAAAACCATCTCAAAGTTTTAAAAACCGGTCATCTGCTGGATACAAACGAATGGCAGGCAGGGTATCTTCCAAAAGCTCTTTATTTACAATAGCCCATTAAAAATGCTTAATGCTTTAAGAAACTAAGTCCGACGCGTTTCGTCATATGCTGACTTCATCAGGGACTAGTTATAATGCATCAAGAAACATAAGCTAACAAAATACAAAACAGTAAAAAAAATAAAAAAAAATAAAAAAAGTAAACAGTACTTTTAAAGCTGTATCCCCAGAATGTGTTCTGTTTTTTCCACATATCTGTTATAAGGGGCTTTTTGAAGGAAGAGTCCTTGGGGAAGCTACCACATATGTGTTCCGATGAATGAATAGAAGGGTTAAAAAGCTAAGTACCCTGTTTTTATATTATCTTTCATTCTTGTAGAACACAGTTACAACTTTATTGTCCCATTTGACGCCAATATTGTTCAACCCTCTCTTTCCAGAGGGTATGGATGCCAGGAGATTTGGGTGGTGGATGAGGGAGGGCCTCGGATGGCTGGGGGCGATAGTTCACAGAGGGTACATACCCGCTTTCTCGGAATTACAGGATCGCAAGAACATCCCCTCATGTGAACGGTTCCGGTACCTCCAAATAAGACACTTCATTCAATCTCAGCTCCGGGTAGCAGCTGTCTCTCCCCTAACCCGCTTTGAAAATCGATTTCTGACCCGAAAGAGACTGAAGAACTCTATTTCCTTGCATTACACTCACCTTCTAGCCACTGCCTACAGCGCACCCCCATCGTATATAGCGCGCTGGCATGACGACCTCCAGGAAGTGTGGACAGATGATGCTTGGAATAAGGCGGGGACCAACACGAATCAAATCACTACCAACACGATCATAAAAGAACGCTCCTATAAAGTTATGGCACATTGGTACCTATCCCCTGTGCGCCTCTCTCGACTACATCCAGGATGTGACGCCACATGCTTCCGAGGCTGCGGTGAAGTTGGCACATATCTACACGCTTGGTGGTCTTGCCCGCTGGTTCGCCCTATATGGGAAGCATTTTTCCGCGATCTATCAAATTTATCTTGAAGCACAATTATTTTTCATTTGAAGACAATTTTTATTTACGGTTATGTGGGACGGCCATGGGGACCAGATTTGCGCCGAGTTATGCCAATTTGTATGTAGCAGATTGGGAAGAAGATAACATCTGGTCTAGCAACCCTTTCGGTGCAAATCTGGTCCTCTGGCGTCGATATACAGATGATATCATCATTTGGAAAGGATCTGAGAACGGCCTTAATCAGTTTATAACATATGTAAATCAGAACCAACATAATTTACAGTTCACTTCGTGTATAAATAAAAGAGAAATCAATTTCTTGGATCTAACACTGTATATATGTGAGGACGAAGTACATGCTAGAACATTTTTCAAACCAACAGACAGAAATGGATTCATTGATTACTCCAGTTGCCACCATCCAAACTGGTTAAGAAATATCCCAAAAAATCAGGCAGCACATATACGCAGAAATTGCACAGGGGAAAAAGATTTTTGTACTCAAAGTCAACTTTTATTAACTAAATTTGCTGAAAAAAATTATCCACAAGACTTTTTGAATAATAATAAAAAAAATCTAGAATAAATAAGAACTTTGATTTCTCTTTTGAACAAAATATAACAATAAGGCGTTCGCAAGCTATCAATAAATGATGGCCTATCCTGAAACAGGACAATGTTCTTAAAGACCATCTACCTAGTCAACCTAATATTATATATAGGAAAACTGAAAATGTAAAATCTATTTTAGCCCCAGCGCCTTACCAAAAATTAAGGAAAGCTTAGAACCCCATTTTTTATCCCAGAGGACTCCAGGGTTCCGTAGATGCGGCAAATGCAAACTTTGTAAAACCTGCCATTTACAAAAAAAGAAAACTACTAGTTTTAGATGCACTAATACAAAAAATGAATATAAAATCAAACATTTTATTCACTGCAATATCACTAATGTTATATATTTACTTGAATGCAAATGCGGGGCACAATATATTGGTCGTACCAGGGAGTTTAAGGTCAGAGGCCTTGAGCACCTGGGAGGAATACGAAATAAAAGCTAAAACCACAGTGTTCCTAGACATTGTAACAATTGTGCCACTTTCTATATATATATATATATATCTCTCTTTAAAAATAATTAATTCATGGGGAAAAAATATATCCTTTATATAAAGATAAATAGATCTTTTAGATAAAGATATATAGATATATAGATATTTTCCTGGCCTCCTTCTTTATTACCTCAATATGAAATCCCTATTTATATTAAAAATCACATCGGGTGAATTTATAAACATAGATACATTCTTAAGAGATTAATATATATTCTCTTGATTATATACATGATTCACATTTGAGAAAGGAAAGAGAATCATAAGATTAGAAAAAACGCACTTTATTATCAGTTATATACATAGTTCACATTTGAGAAATGAAAGAGAATCACAAGACTAGAGAAGAATAATGCACTTTATTATGAGAGAAAAAAATGCACTTTATTATTAGTCTATTTTCAGTTTTCATTCTTCTACTTCATTTATTTTTATTTAACAACATCAATTTGTTGCCCATCGATGATCCGTTCTGTCTGGCTTTTCTGTACGTCTTGATAACTGTTCTGGACAATATGCGATTTCTCATGTTGGGAACATTATGGAATTCGAGACACTCCACCTACCTGAAACATCTCCGTCCAACATCTCTCGAGCATATAGAATTGAAAGATGGGTGGGCGCCGCACGGAACGAGGTGATGCCGGGATGGCCCCGCACTGCGTCCTACGAGGTGACGTCAGGAATCCGGAAATAGTCGACGATCAGAAAAGTTTAAAATCACGGACACATACGGAATATATCTCTAATTTCTCCTGAGGAAGCCGAAGGCGAAGCGCATTTAGAGAGAGATAGATCTTCAAATGAATTTTATTACTTTTATGAGACTTCTTTGGACGTTGTGTGGACTCTGGAACATTTGGGCTTTATTGCACAGCCATCCAAAACTGTGCCTTGGAACACTGTAAGTGCAATTCGTTTGGCGTACTCTTGAACGCTGTGGGTATGGATATGTGGTCTTTAGGGGTCAGGGCAGGATTGGAAAGGGTGTTTGAGGTGAGGAGGGGGCTTGGTTTGTAGGGTACCAAGCATATTGCCTGTGGCGGAGGTGTACCTGGGAGGAGTTTGACAACGTCTGCTGAGAGTAGCAAGTTATGTTGCAACGGTTAGACGTTAGTTGGCACCCTCCCTTGCAAAAAGTGGAGGTTTATGGTGATTCTGCCCTGCCTGACCCACAGCCTTTCAGAAGGCTGGTGGTATTCGGTGGGGGCAGTGTTGCCAATGTTGGCTCAGGAAAGGAAACCCCTTTTGGGTCAGTTATGCAAATTTTTCAGAAGTTTTGGGTAGATGCGTGAAAATGTTTGGTTGTATCGAATATATGTTACAAGAATAAACTAGCTATACAAAGTATGCAAAATAAAGGTTATGTCGCAACATTTCTAAATAAATGCCTTTTCAAACTCCAATTCTGCTAGTGTCTGGTGTTATTATTTGTGGGACTAGTTCTCAAGGGACCTCCTGGGACATGAGCCGGGGAAGGGTCAAGAAAAACCTGTGTTCTAATCCTCACCATTAGAACCCTTTGATTTCTGCAGACCGAAAGATACCATATTTGATCGATTATAAGACGACCCCCAAAATTTGACTATTAATTTAGGAAAAAAGAAAAAGCCTGAATATAAGACTACCCTATAGGAAAAAAGTTTTACTAGTAAATATTAATTCACATGTAAACTATTTTGTAATGATCCTGTTGGTAAATGCAGGTAAGGAATCCAGTATGCAGGAAAGGTAGCAACAGGAACGGTTGGGACAGAGTCCAAAGAATAGTTGAGCAAGCCGGGTCAGGAATGGAGAAGGTAACGTAGTCAGGAGTAAGGCAATGGTTCAGCAACAGGAGGATCCTCAGACAAGCCGGGTCAGGAGTGGAGAAATCAGAGTAAACAGGAACAAGCCGAGTCAGCAACGAGAGGGTAATCAGACAAGCCGGGTCAGGAGTGGAGATATCAGAGTAGCCAGGAACAAACCAAATCAGGAGTAAACGCAATATGCAGCAGGGAAGAGCTCAGCTGGGAACAACAACCGAGCACTAAATGAGTGTCAGTGCTCAGGTTTTAAACTTGCCGCCTCTCCAAGCCCCGCCCCAGCTGATGACGTGGAGCTGTGCGTGCAGCGTGATCTCCACTGAGGCATAGAGAGAGGGAGGGGGCGTGGCATGTGTGCGTGCTCCTCCTCCCTATTCTGGAGGGGCGGCATGGGGAGCAGCAGACCCCGAGTGCCCGCCGGACGCGGGCACCGAAGATTGGGCACCGGGAAGGTAAATGGCGAGTACCCGCTATCCGCGGGTACTCGGGAGAATGGCTCCGCTGCGGTTCAGGACGAGAACGTCCCGGATCGTGACATATTTTTTCATATTTAATAAAAACTATGATTGCGAAAAATTATTTTTTTTGTTTTTATTTACTTTTATTTGCCAACCTGCCCACAGTTATGCACATCTGCCCCCAGGCTTGCCACCCACCCAGAAATGGCTTATACCCCCCCTATTTGCCACTCTGCCCCCCCAGATATACTGTATACCCACCTATATGCCACTCTAACCCCCCCCAGGCTTACCAATGCATCCCCAGACTTCCGCCGGGGCTTCTATGACTGAGCACCAGAGTTATTAACTCTTTGTTGTGGTGTGGTGTGAACTATTGTATCCCAGGATGTAATTCATGTGTTTAAAAGTTCCTTTCTTGTATAATCCCTCACTCAGCCTCGCTCCAGAAGTTTCCCCTACTGAGACCAGCATCCTGGGGGAGATATAGTCACCGACTTGACCCCGGTCTCAGCAACGCTCCTTTCTGGACGATACATCCTGGGGGAGAGGCTGCTCCAGGTATCCGTATCGTCACATCTGGTGGCAGCGGTGGGATGTACCTACTCTGCCTTGGTCAGCACTAATACCAATGGATTATGAACTGCTGACTGTTCCCACTCTTCGTGAACTAGTGACTGCCCGAGGAGGTGATCCTGGCCAGCATCCTGGGGGAGAGGCTGCTCCAGGTATCCGTATCGTCACAGTCAGACCTCTACCTGAGATTATAAGACGACCTTGATATAATAGAATTTTCTCTGAAAAAACCTTGTCTTATATTCAAGCAAATATTGTATTTCTAGAACCTTACATAGGTTGAAATGCTCTTTAGCTGTTCGGACAGACAGTTTGTAGAGGATGATGGGACTAAAGTAATAGCCAGGCAATATTTTAATAAACAAATCCACTGATCTAAGTATTATCTGCAGTTAATAGAATTGAACACCTAGCTAGTTAATCAAGTTATAAAAAAGAACATGCATATTAATAAGTACTATTAATATTAATAAGTACTAGTTCTCAGTAATGATAAGAATCAGGAGAGGACTAACCTGCCGACAATGTGATGGAGCTGAGTTTCACTTTGTACAAATTGCTTCGAACTCTCCACTGCTGTACCATGGGATACCCCATAGCTTCATTATATCTCACATTTCCTATAAAGAATTATAAAATGTCAGAAATCAAGAAACAAAAAATATAATTGATCTGTTACAGACAAATTCTTAAATTCGGGAAGGTACGCTTACCATCACTACAACCAACTACAAACATTAATTGAATGTAGTTTGATGGTAAACAAAGGTAGCTAGCACCCTTTCATAGATAAGCTTTTCTTTTTAACCTTTTTTGGTCCTTGGAAAAAGGGCTCACTTACAGCAGGTACACTTAAAGGTGACTTAAAGGTGCATCTGCTGGTACCTACTAGAACACAAAGTGAGAGTATATCTTCCATATGATGGCAGGGTGCCAAGTAGGACTACATTTTAGCTCCTTGTGGAAGAGACTGTCTCTCACTCAATATGGCAGATGGCTCCAGTGAGAAGATCTTGCATGCCTGGGGCTGGAGAATTGATGTTAGACATGAGCAACCAAGGTTTGGCAAGGTAATTTAATATCTGAGTGCTGGAGGTCAGCCATAATTCTTACTTATAAGAGGCTGGGACATTTTCAACATGTTTCCCAATATGTTTAACAGTAAATCCTGGAAAAGGTTCTCAAAATACCCATATACTGTTTTTTTTTCTCAACAGAATTTCATCTTTTTTTACTGTTAAAATATTTGAGCTGAATTTTGCATCATGGGACAAAATATGAAGTGAATGAGTAGATTTAAGTATTTTTTTTAACATACTGAAAATCATCTTTTTTTTTTATTTTTTTTAAAAAGGTATAAGTAATATATTGCATGGTCAAATAAGTATAAAATGACAAAATAAATAAATAAAAATATTTTTCTTGATATTTAAAATTCCAGCAAACAGCCTTCACATGCACTTGCAAACCTAGGTCTAATGAAATGAGTGAAAATACCAGACTTGGAGAGCCAAGGGACGGGGGGGGGGCGGGGGGGATGTACTACATGTAGACAGTTGGAACACCACAGAAACACTTCTGGTGGGCAACAGTATACAACAGACATGTATATAACAGTAAAGACAGTAAAGAATTTGGCCCATCTAGTATCCCCATATTTCCTCATCTAAAGACTACGCTTTTAATCAGTCCTTGGTCTTGTCTTAGATTTTCGATAAAGTTAAACTTCCTTACATTACATCCAAACTTTTGACCTCTAGTTTTAGCAAGCATAAGGATCCGAGCTACTTTCACGAGGACCAAATTGTGATGGCTTAACGACTGGGTCAGAGCATCTCCAAAACTGCAGCTCTTTTGGGGTGTTCCCGGGCTGCAGTGGTCAGTATCAAAAGTGGTCCAAGGAAGGAAAAGGGATGAACGGATGACAGGGTCATGGACGGCAAAGGCCCATTGATGTACACGAGACACCAAGGCTGGCCCATGTGGTAAAATCCAAGGACGAGCTACTGTAGCTCAAATTGCTGAAAAAGTTAATACTGGTTTTGATAGAAAGGTATCAGAACACACAGAAACATTGCAGTTTGTAGCATGTGAGGCTGCATAACCGCAGACCAGTCAGGATGCCCATGCTGACCCCTGTCCACTGCTGAAAGCGGCTACAATGAGCGGGTGAGCTTGAGAATTGGACCACTGAGGAATGGTAGAAGGTGGCCTGGCATGACACCAGGATGCACTATGGGAAGAAGGCAAGCGGGCAGAGGAACTGTGATGTCTAGATGCCTAGACGAGTTAGGACTGTTTTGGCCGCCAAATGGGGACCTACACAATATTAGGCAGGCGGTCATAATGTAATGGCTGATCGGTGTGTGTATGTGTATGTGTATATATATATATATATATATATATATATATATATATATATATATATATACACACACATACATACACATATATATGTATAATACATATATATATATATATATATATATATATATATATATATATATATATATATATATATATATATATATAAAATCAATGTAGTAAGGAGTACAGTTGGCATGTACGGCATTTCCAAATACTAACCTGGAAATTAATCAGGGACATTACCATAGCATTACATCCCAGTATATCACTAGTTAATATAATACATTAAATATTACGATAAGATTGGCTCTATACTAAAGTAGTTAAAAATAAGTAAGTTGAAGCCAGCAACATCAACTTACGGACACAAATTAACTACAAATGCTATTACAAGATGCTGACGCCACCATCTAAGGTGCTTGACAGGCCAAGCTTGTGGTCCTGAGATATTATATGACAGCATCGCAGACAGAGGCGGGTCCAGAGCCTGACATGGGGAGAAGCAATCACTCTAAAAGCCACACCCAAACACTCACACTACCACACACACCCCCACATCCAATAACACACACACTTACATACCCAAACACACTAACATACCCACACTTTCATAACATACCCAGACAAGGTGGCAGATAAGGCAAGAATAAGCAATTTTTACATAGATGGTGTCACAGAAGCATCCGAGCCCTGGGCTTCTTGGGGGGCCTAGGGGCCAGCTTCCTCCCTACAGACTAAAGGCCATGGCTTTGGAAGGGGTTCTTTTTGAGGGGGGGGGGTACAAGGGGTCCGTTGGGACTACTTCTTTCCCCTGGTACTAAGAGACTCTAAAGACTGTGGAGCTCAGACACAGATTTGGGGTACCTGAATGTTGGGATGGGGTTTTATATGTGTTTTACTCCCCATTGGGTCAGAACTTATAGGACAGACAGCACCAACTGATATCCAGCCATGTTTAGCTGGTTTCAGCCAGAAGTCATGGAACTGCCTGTGTTTACGATCTTCCCCATGGACTACAATAGCAACCTCCTAGGCTGAGGTGGGGCAGAGTGCAAATATTGAGCAGTGTGCAAAGGAGGGCCTGAGAACTACATGTGTTTTGTTTTGCTATTGTATGTAAATTAACCCTTGTACTGTTTAAATACTAGTGTGTTTCCAATTAAACTGAGGTCCTGATTTTTACCCTCAAGTCTTGGAAGATGTTTCTTGAGGGGAAGGTAGATAAAATGTCAGAGTAGAGGAGTAGAGGAGGAAGCGCACATACCCATTTGGGGTACAGAGATCCATTACAGTGGTGGCTAGTGGTGGAGATGCTTTCAGATCCTGAGCAGGACTTCAAAGATGCCTTAATAGCAGTCAGTGAAGGATCATAGCCAGACATTATGGAAGATGTGCAGGAAAATTTCCCCAGCAGAATGTGGAAAAGGCTGGCTGTCAGGCTGGTGGAAGCGAGGTGAGGAACCCAGTACGCAGGCTACCTTCCAGGAGATGAGGGAAGCTTTAGATGATAAAGCAAATCATAGACGGTCCAAAGGTCAGGGTTGGAGAGATCAGCGAAGTCCGAAAGACGAGCCAAAATTCAGGGTTGGAGAGATCAGGACACATGAAGTACAAAGCCAAGGGTCAAACCAGAAATCACAAAATCAGGAGCGCAAACTAAATAGCTCTGTCAGGGAAAATAACTGAGCACTGAATGAAACTCAGTGCCAGTTTTTAAATCCTCCACTAGATGTCGCCCCTCCTCCTTGCGTGGTGCCGTTGACAGGCATTCCCCAGGCTACGTCGTGCAGGAAACTAGAAGAGGCAGGAGCAGGGGCGCGCGCGCGCCTAACACAGTCAGAAGGAGCCGTATTAATGGACCGATGGAGGTGATTATTGTAGGCGAATTCCGCCAAAGGTAAGTAGCTATCCCAGTCATCCTGTAGATATGTAGTGAAGCAGCGTAGGTATTGTTCAAGTGTCTGATTCGTCCTTTCTGTCTGCCCATTACTCTGTGGGTGAAAGGCCGTGGAGAGTGATCGTTGAACATGCAATTGTGTACAGAAAGCCCTCCAAAACCGGGAGGTGAATTGGGAGCCACGGTCCGAGATTATGTTAACTGGGAGTCCGTGTAGGCGAAATATCTCTCGTATAAACAGGGAAGCAGTTTCGGGAGCGGAAGGAAGGTGGTTGATAGGAATAAAATGCGCCATCTTGGTAAAGCGGTCAACCACTACCATTATAGTAGATTGATTATGAGATGGAGGTAAGTCCGTAATAAAATCCATCGTAATGTCAGTCCAGGGTTTAGCAGGTACCGGAAGGGGTTGCAGTAGCCCAGCTGGTCTGCTATGAGTAGTCTTGGAGCGAGCACAGGTGACACATGAAGACACAAAAGTTGTCACATCATTCTTCATCTCCGGCCACCAGAAAGAACGTTGTGCTTGGTTCAAGTGCTTGGTTGACCCCTCCATGACCCGCAGCTGGTGTATCATGGAAGGATTGGAGAGTCTGAAGGCGATCCTCTGGTGGAACGAAAATCAAGTCGTTATGGTAATAATAACCGTTACGATAGCATAACCTGGGGATGTCAGGGGGGCAAGTCTCTTTAGAATGTCTCTGCACTGAGTCCCATACTGAGATGGTCCCCGCCAGGAAGTGAGAAGGTGAGAGGATCGTATCCTGGTCAGATGAGTTTGACGAGGTTGCTTCATACATGCGGGACAGAGCATCAGCTTTGGAGTTACGGGAGCCAGGACGGTAAGTGATGTGTAACGGGAATCTGGTAAAAAATAGCGACCAACGTGCCAAGCGGGGTTGTAGTCGTCTAGCAGTACGTAAATATTCAAGGTTTTTATGGTCGGTCAGAACGGTGGTAGGATGTAAGGTGGCCTCCAGGAGGTGTCGCCATTCTTCAAGGGCTAATTTTATGGCTAATAGCTCTCGTTCACCTATGCAGTAGTTTCTCTCCGCAGCAGTGAGGGTTCTGGAGAAGAAGGCCACAGGGTGGAGTTGATTATCAGAATCCTGTCTCTGTGAGAGGATCGCGCCTACCGCCGTATCCGATGCGTCAACCTCAAGAGTATATGGTTTTTGGGGAACCGGAAGTTGGAGGATGGGAGCGGAAGCAAATTTGTTTTTGAGATAATTAAATGCCTTCTGGGCTGCCTCAGTCCACATGAATCTTTGTTTCTTGGAGGTGAGGTTAGTAATGGGTTGAATTATTTTGGAGAAATCACGTATGAATTTACGGTAAAAATTAGCAAAACCGACGAATCGCTGTACTGCTTTACGATCTACAGGTGTGGGCCAGTTGAGGATAGCTGTCACTTTCCTAGGATCCATTTCAATGCTGGTTGGGGATAGGATATATCCTAGAAATTCTACTCTTTGTACTTTGAATAAACATTTTTCAAGCTTGACGTACAGATTGTTGTTTCTTAGACGTTCTAGCACTTGACATACATGCACGCGATGGTCTTCCAGGGTTGAGGAAAAAATTAGAATATCATCCAGGTATACGATGACGAAGTGGTCTAAGATATCATGAAACACCTCATTAACAAAATGCTGAAAAGTGGCTGGAGCATTACATAAGCCAAATGGCATGACGAGGTATTCAAAATGTCCATACCGACATCGAAAAGCTGTTTTCCACTCATGGCCACTACGAATCCAAACCAGATTCTAAGCGCCACGTAGGTCAAGTTTGGTAAATATCTTGGCGGATCGAGCATGTTCAAGTAACTCAGGGATAAGTGGTAACGGGTAACGGTTCTTTATTGTAATATTATTCAGTTCACGGTAATCAATACAAGGCCTTAGCCCCCCATTTTTTTTATGCACAAAGAAAATACCGGCCCCAGCAGGAGAAGTTGAAGGCCGAATGAATCCTTTCGTCAGATTCTCTTCGATATAATGTTTGAGGGTGGCGAGTTCGGGTTCGGAGAGCGGATAAATGCGACCAAAGGGAATGGCGGCACCAGGTAGGAGGTCAATAGGACAATCATAAGGTCTGGAAGGGGGTAATTTGTCGGCACTCTTCTTTTCGAAAACGTCTCTGAATTGACGGTAAGGAGGAGGAATCTCCTGCGGCGAGACAATCTGAGCGAGACAGAGGGATTCAAGCTTGAGGCAGTTTATAGTACAGAAAGAAGACGAAAATTGAAGCACTCCCGTCTCCCAGTTGATGAGAGGATTATGTTTTCTGAGCCATGGTAGGCCTAGGATGAGAGGTGATACCAGAGAAGGAACAACATGAAACCGGATGGTTTCAATATGGCCCTCTCCTATTTTGAGAGTTAGTGGAACGGTCTCCCTTGTAATAGGACCTGTCTTAAGGGGGCTTCCGTCCACCAGTTGAATAGCCACCGGGTTCTTTTTAAGACATGAGGGGATCCTCAGGGCGTGCAGAGTGTCAAAATCGATGAAATTTCCGCTTGCTCCGGAGTCTACCATGGCTGAAAGGTGTGCGGAATCTTTAGTCCACTGTAATGAGACAGAAACAGATAGGTGAGGAGATAAGCAGGGGCGTCTTCCAGGACGTGTATATAGTAGAGGAGTAGGATGGCCTGCCTTGCCAAAGTACATGCATAGATTTAAAGTTCTACGACGCTGTCTCTCTTCAGTTGAGAGAGGGCCTCGTACAATACCTATTTGCATAGGTTCTTCATTGGGAGACGGAGCTGGGGATCTTTGAGGTTCACTTGCTGGAGTCGACCTTTTTTCAGAGTACGTAGGGTGGTTGCTGCAGAGGAGACCCTGTAGGGATCTTCGTAGAGAGAGTCTAATGCCTCCCGAAAGGATCTCCAAGAGTCTAATACGCTGTTATTGCTATGCAATAAATGGTGTGCCCAGAGTTGGGGTTCTCCCGAGAGCAAGGAGATAACTGTGTGTACTTTCACATAGTCCGTAGCATAGGTACGAGGTCGCAGGCGAAACAGGATCTCGCAGGAGGTTACAAACGTACGATACGGGCTCCGATCTCCAGCGAAACGTTCAGGTAAAGGAACTTGAGGTTCTAAAGCTGGAGCACCTTCCATAACAGGTGGGACGACAGCAGGTGTAACAGTAGGAGCTTGGTCAGTAGAAGGATTAAGTTGCATTTGCAGGTGGTGTACCTGTTGCCTCAGATGATGTTGTTCAGCCTGGATCTCTTGCAGTGTGTGTTGAACATTAGATAACTGCTGGGTAAGGGCAGCAGTCATGTCGGTTGAACCTGCGGGTTCCATATTTAGGCTCAGTTATTATGTCAGGCTGGTGGAAGCGAGGTAAGGAACCCAGTACGCAGGCTACCTTCCAGGAGATTAGGGAAGGTTTAGATGATAAGGCAACTCAGAGACGGTCCAAAGGTCAGGGTTGGAGAGATCAGCGAAGTCCGAAAGACGAGCCAAAATTCAGGGTTGGAGAGATCAGGACACACGAAGTACAAAGCCAAGGGTCAAACCAGAAATCACAAAATCAGGAGCGCAAACTAAATAGCTCTGTCAGGGAAAATAACTGAGCACTGAATGAAACTCAGTGCCAGTTTTTAAATCCTCCACTAGATGTCGCCCCTCCTCCTTGCGTGGTGCCGTTGACGTGCATTCCCCAGGCTACGTCGTGCAGGAAACTAGAAGAGGCAGGAGCAGGGGCGCGCGCGCGCCTAACACAGTCAGAAGGAGCTGGTTCCGGGAAGATGGAGGATGCGGCGTGGGAGACAGTACCTGCTATCAGCGGGTACTCAGGTGAGTTGCTGCGGCGAGGGTTCTCTCGCCGTGGACCCTGACACTGGCAAAATATGGAGCCAACACATCCGAAGTAGCAGCCTGGGTAACAAGGGCCAAGGTGGAGAAACAGATCACCGGGTATCAGAATAGTCAGATGCTGAGACGCTGGGATTGGACACCTCCGAATGGGGAGCTCTGATATAAGTCTTCAAGCAGCAAGTGAAAGTCGCCCTCACTGTATTAGGAGGGCCGGATCCAGATGAGATGTGGCTGGAATGGAGAGCCCTGATTCCGCTAAAGATGTGGGAAGATGTTGGTACGGCTGCCGAGGCAAAGTCCTGCTAACCCCAGAACTGGACTTCGAGGACCAGGTAAACTTGTGACTCTGCATACTGGGAGGACCACCCACAGATGAAGAGATAGCTGAAATGAAATGTCGCGCTCGAGGATCAGTACCGAGCATTATATTGGTGTGCAGATTGGCGATAGTCTAGGAAGGAAATGCACCATTCCTTGGAAGGCGAGGACTTTGGTGGCCCCGACTTATTATGGGCGGAGTTTAAAGAGACAAGTGACTGACAGTCCGGAGGGTTATTGCTTCTGGATCATTCGAGATGGGCATCAGGCGATGTTGCAGCCATCAGAAGAACTTGCACTGGAACCTGATATGATATGGATGGTCTACTAGGAATGGTACCTCAAGGTGGATTACCTAGAACAACAGACCTATTTGGAAACGGTCCGTTACTTGTCTCCAAGCCTGCCAATCTAATGAACTTAACAACCAAAGATGTTGGCCTGGGAGATGTGGATGGGACTCTGGGCTCCACATCTGCATCACATGCATGCTGGGCAGTTGGCCCAGATCTCCAGCTCCTGGCATGGGGACTCCAGGTACTCTGCCGTCTTCCCAGCAGGAGAAGGAGTGTCAGGGAGATGTGTTTACCATCTTCCCCACAGACCACAATAGCAACTACCTACTTGGCTTGGGTGGGGCAGAGTACAGTGTGTAAAGGAAGGCAGAATGAGAACTATGTGTGTTTTGCTGTGACTATTATTATGTAAATGACCCCCTTGTATTGTTTAAATACCTGTGTGTTTCCAATTAAACCGAGTTACTGATTTTTACCCTCAAGCATCTAATCTTGGCTGATGTTTCTTGAGGGGAAGGCTTTAGCAGCTGATATTCTGACATCAGCTGATAACACATGTGAGGTTCAGTGGTCAGAATAGTGGAGGAAATACCCATTCCGGGTACCGAGATCCGTTACAGATGGCAATATTTTTAAAACCTACTATGATTAAACAGAAGCTATACACAGTAGGGTACAGAACAATTATTTTTTATGCAGAGGCAGTTGAGCCAGTTACACAGGGTACATCACACCCCAGCAGAGGAAATTATTGCTCTACCCCTACTTAGTACAGCTTCTTCACTTCTCAGTCCTCTGCTCTCTGCATCAGCTCCCTGGCTCATACACTCTAACACTATATGCAAACACACACTCAGCCTAACACACTGTTTGTGGACACGCCACCCAGTCTAATACTGTATACCAATACTGCACACTGACACCCTCTAACACCAAACCCAGTTTAAAACTGTTCACTAACACACCCCAAAAACATACACACACCTGAAAACTGTACACTGACATGCACACACAAAAATATTATCACACGCACTGTCTAGCATTGTATTCTAACACACATACATTCATTTTCATCCTGTACGCTGACACCCACAGTCACACACACTAATTTTAATCAATATTCATGAGTATTGCTTTTTACTTGACAAAAGGGAGATTTATACTCCCAAAGCTCATCCTTAAAATGGAATGTTAGTCCAAAAAAAGGTATTATTTTAAATTGCAATACCCATTTACTTTTTTAAATTTACACTACTAGACTAACATGGCCACATATATATATATATATATATATATATATTTATATAAATATATTTAGATTAAGAAGGATGGCTGCAAAATGTTTGGCGGTTTCTAAGATAGAACCCATGTGCTGATGCTGCTACGGTCTCTTCTCTTTCTCATTATCTCCCCCGTCTCTCTTTCTCTTTCCTTTATCTCTCATTATGATCTCTCTCTCTCCCCATTTTCTTATTATCTTTAACCCCCCCAAGACTGTGCCTCTTGTCCTTTCCATCACTGTGCTAGATCTCTTTACCACTACATGTAGTTCAGGTATAGATCAAATAATCACCACATGGAATCACACCATTGCATGTATAGAGCAACTGAAAAATCACAAGCAAACGTAGCACTGAAGGTATAGATCAAATAAATAATTTATAGAAACTCCAAACTGCAGGCATAGATCACAGGTTGCACACCCCAGAGGCCAGTCCTGGCACCCAGATTTCACTCATACGCCTCATCAGTGTAACGTTCACCCTTCGCTGTATGGACTTGTTTAAACTTGGTGCTACTCATTTTACGTTTCCAGCCACTAGTGGCCGCCCTTGCCACTCAGAACCACCAAGTCGAGTGCCCTGCAAGTGGGCAACCTGCCGTGTTCCTGAGTTGCGGCCAGCGCCCCACTAAGTGGACTCCCAAGTCGAGTGCCCTGCAAGTGGGCAACATGCCGTGTGCCCTGCATGTGGGCAACCTGCCGTGTTCCTGAGTTGCGGTTCGTGACAATCAGTCATGTTTTCCAGGGAATGCATAATGTTTCCATAATACAGACCAGCCCTTGCATGAATCTATACATCCAACATACTGCAGGGCAGCATTTTACCTATGCTGGTTAGTAATAAGAAAAACAATATACAAGTCCAGGAAAACATAGCCAATGTGGTCACCTAACTTGCCTGGCTCCCAGATTGCACTCAGAGCACTTGTCCACCACCCAGAGTGCACACATAGGAATGACCCGGTACATACATACATATATACATACATACATGCTCACAAAAACACACAATTTTCCTCCTCCCCTTACCATCTCCCTCCTTCTTTACTCCCCCCACTTTGCTCAGCAGCAGTATGCAGATCTTCTTGGCTGGCTGCACACAGCCTCACGTTTAAACATAAGGTTGAGTAATTCGTGGTCATGTGACCCCTCGGATACACATGAGGCTGCTCCTGCCTACTCAACCAGCACATAGCCCCGAAAAGAGACTTTGGGGCTAAAGTATGCCCCGCAGTCATACTTTAGTTTAGTCACTGCCAGGCCTCTGTTGCTTGCGTGACCATTTGTAATGCTAAGCGCCCAGCCCAAAAAATTTTTGCTGCTTGGGTCCAAGCATGAAATGCTGCCCCCCACAAATACCAAAACCACACTCACTCATACTCTCTCACGCTCTCACTCACGTAACATCTTACTACCTTCCTGCCGACTGCTTCAGCGTCCCTGTCTACTTTCTCATAGCTTTGCTTCTCTTGACTCTTCTTGCCCTTCTGTCTTCTTTCTTCTGTCTTCTTCCTTCCTCCTCATACACTCACATATATTTCAGACATGAAAACACATACTTACATACACAGGTACACACTTTAGCATACCCAAACAAAGACATGTTCACACACTAAAGTGCCAAAAGACACACATTCACGGTCGTCTGTGAGCCGGGGAACAGATCGGTCCCTATTGGCAGGAAACAAACACGCAAAAATCCAGGTGAAGTAATAACAGGAAGATCCAAAAGGCAAAGTCAGGTCACAAAGCAAGGGTCGAGGCAGGCTGCAAGAATCACTGGTTGAAGTCACTGAAGAAGGTCTGGTACATAGGTAGTCATGATAGCATACAACGCTTGGGTATAGGTAAAGCCCAGCTGATACCTGAGCAAAGGTTACTGGGCGATCAGGGCATTTATACATTTAAATTTGTCGCCAAAATGATGTCATCGGAGGAAATGCGTTGCTATAGCAATGCCTGCATACATCTCCATGGCAACCTCTGTACGTGTTGCCACAGAGACCCTGCTCGCTTCTGTGTCAAACCCAAACACACACTAACATACCCAATCATTCACACTAATCTACCCACACAAAAAACACATGTTCATGCACTAACATAACCGAACACAAACACTTTAACTAAAATATCCAAACACAAACACTGACATACCCTAAGACACATGTTTACCCAGTGACACCCACAAACAAACACGTTCACAGACTAACATACCCAAGACACAGACTTACTCACCCAAAACCACATGTTCCACATGCAATTCCCACATGTGATAAAAGACCCAGACACCCAAGCAAATACATACATACCCAAAGACACATGTTCACACATACTAATATACCCACACACATACTAATATATTGAAGGACACAGAGACAGACACACAAATATGCTCAGACATTAACATACACTTTCAGACCCACAAACATACATACTCTTAGTCATAGACACAAGTCATACTAAGGCAATATTTCTGTAAACGCTTGTGGCAATAAATGCACACACTGCTTGGATTCCAAGACTGCATTTATTGCCACCAGCATTTACAGGAGGGTCATCCAACATGCAGCCCGCAGGCCAAATGCGGACCTTGAAGTGCGGCCCGCCGGACCTTGAGGTGGGGCCCACGTGAGAGCCACAGACAGGGCAACCGGGATCGCAGAATCGCAAGGGCCCTGCTGCTTTCCTGTGGATTACTTGCACAGCAGTGTCTTTTGTATCGCACAGGGGAAGTCACATCCCATGACTCCGCTCCATTCCTGCTTCCGCTGTTCAGCACAAGAGAAGTTGCTCACGAGCTACACAGTGGGAAGCAACCCCTGCATAAGTCTGCGAGTGAGAGATCTGCAGTGCAGGTAAGAGAGTGGCAGTGGAGTTGTATGCGTGATTGAGGGAATGAATCTGTGAATGAATGAGTATATGAATGAGTGTACGTGTGATAGCATGGATGTGTAAGTGGGGGGGGGCATGGCACAGGGAGTCTGTAATTGACCCCATACTGCTGGCAGCATCAATACACAAGGGGGCAGCTAGCTAGGTTTCAGCATGTATTGGCTGACTTGGCAATCACAGTCCTATCATGCCCAGGTTCCTGCATTTACTGGTTACCTGGGCATGATAGGAGTGTGATTGCTGTCAACAATCACACTCCTATCATGCCAAATCAGCCAGTACATTCTGGAACCTTGGTGTGCCTGGGCATGATAGGAGTGTCCCCGAACATATACATATCTGATGTAGTGGTCTGCTGCAGAAAAAACTTGGACACCCCTGGTTTACAGGAATATTTCTTTAGAAGATAAGAACCATGTATCCAGTTTTATAATAGGGCTGTGTCCCACAATAAATGTAACACTTTTTAAGTATTTGGTTGGAGCAAATCCTTTTTTGAGGGAAGTCTTCTATTGACCCTTAACTCTATCCAGCACTTGCACTTTATTGGAACAATGGCACTTTTTTCTGCATCAGCACTTTACTTACTTACTACAGTGGCACTTTTACTTCATGTCGGGGTACAGCAAAGAAAAGTACCCAATACCATCTGTGGAATAAGTGGTCCTTAAGTTCCACGTAGAAGAATACCGGTTGTTGATCACCCAGGAGTTGTGGATTGTGACAGCTAATTAACACACCATCTGAGTGTGTCCATCCGTTTGTATGTGCAATCATTCTGTATTCATTTAATATTTATGAAGATACCATCCCATTTTGGTCTTTTTTCCTCTTTGTATCCAGATCACAGTGAATTAAGATAAGCTTGAAAACCACAGATACACTGTGAGTGCAACTATTGACGTATTACTGCTGCACTATTATTTTTGTCTTTGTGTTTTTTTCTCTTGCTTCTGTGTTTATTATAAACAACCGCCCCTAGGTGGATATAGTTTTTGGACATCAGCATTTGGATAGTGTTGTTTTAGGGCTGCAGCTGTGGGAATATACTAGGAAGGGGAGTATTTATTTCATTTCATTGTATTATCACTATCATACCAGGGAGCTTTTGGCCTTCGGCTGGCCTTCCCTTGCGGGATGCGGCCAGGACTGCCCACTGACATTGGTAGGCGGTCCCGCTGACGTCAGGGATGGCCCTGCTGACATCTGTTGGAAACACCCCTAATTCAAGCGAAAATGGGAGGGGCGGTGGGTGTGTCACCATGCTCCCGCGACCTGGAGGATTCAGGTCTTGACCCGGAGGACTGGAAAACGAGTGCTTCACCCGGCAATCTCCAGGTATGATCACTATACTCTATTGTACTTTTTCACCATAGACACTAGTATCCTCATCACAGTTTTCTTCTAATACTGTTAAGAAAAATAACCAGATTATTAGCGAACGACTTTGTGCTGACTACTATTTCTATCGACTGATAATCTAAGAAATGTGTTTGCTTGCAGCAAGCCATAACCTAAAACCAGAGCATCAGAGGCTGGATGATTTTACTTTACTGAGAGGTAACATACGGGGAATAGCATCCCAGCAAAGGTTACCACCTAACACAGTCAAGGAATTTAAATATGCATGGGGTGGGTATATGGCTCCCAAATCTGTTGTGGGATAATTGCAGGAATTTACACCTTACATCCATCATGATGAATCTAAATGTACCGTATTTATAAGATTATAAATCAACCCCCCAAAATTTGAATATTAATTTAGAAAAAAAAGAAAAAGCCTGAATATGAGACTACCCTATACAAGTTGTACTACCCTATACAAGTTGTACTAGTAAATATTAATTCACATGTAAACTATTTTTTTATATTTAATAAAAACTATGATTGAGAAAAATGATTTTTTTGTTTTTAGTTCCTTTTTTTGCCAACCTGCCCCCAGTTATGCACATCTGCCCCCAGAAATGCCTTATACCCCCTTATATCCCACTCTGCCCCTAGAAATGCCTTATACCCTCCTATATGCCACTCTGTCTCCCTGGTATGCCTCCTGACCCACTATTTGCCACTCTGCCCCCCAGATATGCCTTATACACCTCTATATGCCACTCTGCCTCCCTGATATTCCTTTTAACCCCCTATATGCCACTCTGCCTCCCTGCTATTCTTTTTAACCCACTATATGCCACTCTGCCTCCCTGATATTCCTTTTAACCCCCTATATGCTCTCTGCCTCCCTGATATTCCTTTTAACCCCCTATATGCCAGTCTGCCTCCCTGATATTCTTTTAACCCCCTATATGCCACTCTGCCTCTCTGATATTTCTTTTATCCCCCTATATGCCACTCTGCCTCCCTGATATTCCTTTTAACCCCCTATATGCCACTCTGCCTCCAGAAAGCCCTTATACCCCCATATGCCACTCTTACCCTCCCCTAACTTACCCCCCTTGACTGGGGCTTCTATGAATGAGCATGGGTGGTCATGTGACGCCGGTGCTCCATCATAGAAGCCCGGGCAGCAGCCAAGGTTGTCTGCTCGCATCGCACGGACCTCCACCGGCTGCCGGAGAGGAGGACCCCTGTAGCGCTGCTGGGGATCTGGATCTTAGTCTTCTAGTCAGACCTTTATTTGAGGTCTGATTAGAAGACAACCTCGAATATAAGACGATGGTTATTTTTCAGAGCATTTGCTCTGTAAGAAACCTTGTCTTATAATCGAGCAAATACGGTATATAAATATTTTGATTAAACAAGACTGGTGCAAATTGTTTGGTGGCTTTTCAGATGGAACAAGTGTTGCTGCAAGCGGCTACAAGATCAGAGGCTTAGATGAAATGGAGGGATGTTTTATTTTACTAAGAGGATTGTACATAAAGAGAACAGCTTACCAGAAAAGGTGGTAGAGGCTAGTACAGCAAGGGAATTTAAATATGTATGTGCTAGGTATATAGCTCCTGAATCTAAGAGGAGACCAAGGGCTAATTAAATTAGAGTCTTTACAGCAGGAAAAATGGTCATACTAGTATATACTCTGGCCTCTGGTTACACATATGCAGCATTCGGGAATAGGTTACATTCGTGGCCTAGAGTACCACAGACTCAACATGTAGTAGAGTTACTAAACTGTAGATGGTTGTGTCCAACTTTCCTAGGAGTGTCCTCATTGGTTGGGATACTGGAAAAGACATACCTGGCCAATCCTACTCTGAGGAAGTTAGTTAACTAAAGCCCTATATAAACTCTGCTCTCCCTTCATTCCATGCTTGAGTGTTACCAAGCTATAGTGTCTGTGTTTGTACAGTCATAATTCCCCTTGAGTCATTGTTACAACTTCTTATCCTTACTTGCACCTGCTTGACCACCCAGCTTTTGATCTTTGGTTTCCAACCTGGATTATCCTGTCTGTGTCCCGTCCCACGACCATGGCTTGTTAACCCTGTTATACACATATATGTTACTCGTTCCCACGCTGCATTTCCTCTCTGCTGAATAAAGGAAACTGGTGACATATTCCACGGTTGTCATGTTTTTGGTATCTTGTATGGGCACCACCATTGTGTTGGTAGGTTTTTCTCAATTTCACATTTAGTGCCAAATATAAACCCCTGGCTTTTACCCCACAACACCCAATCGTTGAGTTAGTGAGCCTCTACTTTGTTTTGGTGTCTTCTTGGTGTTTTGGACTTTGGCTTGCATTTTGACCCTGCTTGACCGTTACCTGGCTCGGTACCTCGGCTTTGTTTTGACTCAGTCTCAGGTCTACTCACCCTGGATTTAGCCTCCCGTCCTGTGATTTCTGACTGAGTTTGGCCTGGCACTCGATTCTGATTTTCTCTGTTGTTGTTCCTATTTACTCCCATGTAGTCAGTCTGTGTACATTCTAGTCTGTACATTCAGTCTGTGTACGCTAGTGGTTTTGGTGAAGTGTTCCCGGTGGGCACAACAAAGTCCTAACGGTCATGGACTACTCCGGGGCTCAATCTTCAGAGGAAAAAGGGCTGTCATCGATGGAAACACCCATCTGGCCACTGACCTGACTCTGCATAGAGGGTCCTTTAGGACTTGGCATAACACACGACTGGGTCATAGATGAACCCCGAGAAGTCCTGATCCTGGAAGGAAGTGCAGCATGGGAACAAGTAACAGCAGTAGCGTACCTAGCGAGGTCCGCCCCGGATGCCGCTCATCGGTGGGTGCCACGGGCTAGGGTGACCACATGTCCCGGATCCCCGGCAACCACTCGGCGCCCCTCAGTCTCCTTTGCGAGGCCTCTAACTCCGTTGCGGTGCCGGCATGTCATGCTGAGCGCCGAAATATGACGTCATATTTCGGCGCTCAGCAGTGAAGCGGCAGAGCAGGAAGCAGCGGCAGAGCAGGAAGACGGAGGTGGTGGGAACCGCAGGACTTCTGGATGGTAAGTCCAAAACCTTTAACTACAAAGGGGGAGAGGGTAGATAGTGAGAAGGGAGGGAGATGGGGGTAGGTAGAGGTGGGTAGATAGTGAGAAGGGAGGGAGATGGGGGTAGGTAGAGGTGGGTGGATAGTGAGAAGGGAGTGAGAGGGGAGGTAGATAGTGAGAAGGGAGAAAGGGAGGGGAGTAGATAGATACATGCTTGGAAGAGCATGCCCTTCAAGCTACATGCTTACTTGCCTTAACACAAAAATGCTTTCAAAACACAAGCTCTCTCTCCCCTTCCTCTTTATCTCTTTCTTTTGTCATTATCTCTCCCCTTTCTCATTATTTGTTCCATTTCCATGTATCTACATTTTCTCTCTCTCTCTCTCTTTATCTCTCACTGTCATTTCTACACTTCCTCCTCCATTCTTACCTTTCTCATTTTACTTTTCCTGTGGTAAAGTGGGAGTCTGAGGTCTGTTCAACAGACCTCTGCTTCACCACTCCCTTGCTGTACGCGCGACTTCAGTATTGAGCGCTGAGGTATAACATCATATCCCTGTGCTCAGTATCAATCGTCGGCGCACATCGCAAGGGAGTACTGAAACAAAAGCATTTGGGAACAGACCATGTGATAAACAAAACGCGTTATCCTGCAATTTGGAAATGTAAAAAAAAAAACTGAAACATTTTATGAACTCCAGTAGTAGTTCATAATATATTGAGCATTGTGTAGCAAGCCCACATTAGCAATAGAATATAAAATAAAATAGTATTATTGACACTAAGGTGGCTTAGTTTCCCTCTATTGCTTACCAGTAAGTGACTGTAAATCAGGCTGCGGTTCAGAAAGTATTCCTCTGCACTGCTCTTCTACAGGAAGAGGTATTGCCAACAACCCATCTGCTAGTTGTGGAAAGTCCTTAATGAAGTTATTCTCCCTATGACAAACCAGAGACAAAGCATAATAGAATCAAAGAAAATGTGAGGCCTAGTAAAAAAGTTCTTAGACATTGTATGTAATACAGAACATAGAAACATAGAAAATTGTGGCAGAAAAGAAAAATTGGGCTCATCTAGCATGTACATTTTTCCTCAATAAAAAACGTCCTTACATTACAGCTTGTAATGACTTACCTGAATGGCCTAAGTAATGTCGTGTCACCCTGTGATCAGTAAAATATAAAAACTTGAAATATAAAAAATGCAAAAATAGTTTAAAAACACAAAACTGTAATAATATTTAAAAATGATTAAGACTCCCCCAAATATGTGTCCATGACATTATAAGGGGAACCATCCAGTTCTAAGAAAATATAATAATAAATACATATAGGAGGGTATAAGGCATATCAGGGAGGCAGGGTGTCATATAGTGGGTATAAGGCATTTCTGGGGGCAGATGTGCATAACTGGTTGGCAAATAAAAGCACTGTTTTGTTCCACTGAATACAATGGAACTTTTTCATCTAAACATTTTTGCAGTAGCAACTGTTTTGATTCCAAAATCAAAGGAGGGAGGCTGACATTAGCCTTTTTTAATTTAAAAAAAAAACCTCTGCTGCTGTGGACTACTCTTCCAATGATGCTCAGCCAGCATTATGGTGGACACCTGGCTGGCTAAGAATCATAGGACTTTTAGTTCACAGCTAGCATCTGCAGCTTTATAGCTTCCCATGACGCTCAGCCAGCATCATGGAAATACTATGTCTGGCAGAGCCTTATGGGAATTCAATGCAATGTGTTGGTTATTTTTAATATGCATGACTTTGCTGACAAAAATGAAGCGTGTTTTAGGTGGCGATGTAAGCGCGACATTTTAAAGTGCAATTGCTTGTATTGGTAAATTCCGCGAGATTATTAAAAAAAAAAAAAAAAAAAGTGTCCCTCACATTTTGAAATGTTGGGAGGTATGCAATTTTGAAAAAAACAAGATTTACTCTTTTGCACTTTTTGCTGATTTTTTCTGGAAGATGATGTCTTGGGGGACATTGTCTCTCAATCTAAACTTTATGCCCAGATAAAGCGCAGATAGCCCTAATTCTTTTTTTGGCAAAGCAGCCATGGACCCCCATTTCTTAAATTCTAGGCACTCACAATGATAATGGGCATAAATAAAACGCCCTCCATTAGCTTCTTTCTGAAGCACCAGCCCCATATGTAGTACCCCCATTTACACCCAGTCTATGGGTAGGCAAAAGTATGAACTGATCCTTCACTTCCTGCACTTTAGCATCAACAGCCTGTGCACACCCCCACCTTGACAGGCTGCATACAATCCACCCATATTACCCACCTTGCTAGAGAAAAAGAGGAGATAGAATTCTGTATATGCTTCAAAACATAACCTTTAATGATAGGTATACTACAATAATAGATTACCCAAATTAGTTCACTGCAGTCCCTATCCTGAAAGGGTTAATAGCGGCAGACAGGACTAATGCTAATTTTCTCCTTCCTCCTCAGTATATAGTGGCATTCCAGGCTGACACAACCCCACACCAAGGAGTAGATATTCTATTTAGCCTGTCTGACCCTCATTTATTTGCTGGGCTGCCTTGACAAGAAAAAAAATAAATGACTCAACACAGCTTCAGCTATGTTTCCGCAGGGGATTCCTGAAAGAGAACAGCAGGGGATTCCTGAAAGAGAACGTACTCCCAGTTAGGGCTTTAACCACTTAAGGACTAGGCTGTTTTTATTTTTTGTACCCTTCATGACCAAGGCTGTTTTAACACTTTTGCGGTGCTTGTGTTTAGCTGTAATTTTCTCCTCACCAATTTAGTGTACCCACACAAGTTATATATTGGGTTTTTTTTCAGGACGAGAAATGCTTTCTTCAGATACCATTTTGTTTATCATATCGTCTAATTTCCTATAAAAAAAAATATGATGAAAAATGTAAAATAAACCCTCTTTTTCTCACTTTTATTTGAAAAGCCTTTTACTCATCCAAAAAAGCTAATGAAAAAAACCGCTGAATAGTTTCTACTATTTGTCCTGAGTTAAGAAATACACAATTGTTTTTATTTTGTTTGTTTTTTCTGCAAGTTATTGGGCAATAAGTACAAGTAGAGTTTTGCTATTTCAAAACCAATTATTTTTCAGATCTGGTCATTCTACCCCATGTGTTATTTCGGGAATCTTTAAAGCCGGCCAATGCAATTTACCCCATGAAACCCTATATTTTTGAAAGCTAGACATCCCAAGGAATTTCAAATGCTGGTATTTTAACCATTTCCGTGCACTAATTCTACTACCACCCTTTGTGGTAGTAATTTATTTCGTGGGTTTTTTTAGCACAAAAATTGCACTTCAGGTATGAATTTACAGCTCCTTGTATACGTCACTGTCAAACAATACCCCAATATGTGTTCAACAACATCTCCTGAGTACAGTGATAGCCCCCATTAGGGCGACCACATGTCCTGGATTGCATTTTTTGTTGTTGACGCGGACGAGAGAGGCGCCAAGCGGGTGGTCACGAAGTATTCAGCAACTGCTCGGTGCCCCTCTGGCTCCTCTGCGAGGTCTCTAGCTCAGTTGCGGTACCGGCATGCCATGCTGTGTGCCAGTAAATTATGTCATATTCCGGCGCTCAGCAGTGAAGCAGCGTGCACCGCGGCAGAGCAGGGAGGCCTTGTGCTTCCACCGCAGGACTTCTGGAAGGTAAGTGAACTACAAAGGGGAAGAGGGTAGATAATGAGAAGGGGAGGAGAGGGGGTAGCTAATGAGAAGGAGAGATGTCAGGCTCCACCCTACCAGCCCGGACCATGCAATCTTTATTTACTGTCATGTGTTTCTGCAACCACTAGTGGCCACTCTTCCCTCTCAATTACTTAAATCAGCTGAGCCTTGTTACCTGAGAGGAGGCCTGCCTTTATATATCTGCTCAGCCCCTCAGACAGAGCCTATTGCTTTACTGTGTGTTTGGGCCCTGATTGTGTTAAACAATCATTTAAGGCAGCAGGCTCCAAAGCTTAAGCCAGAGTAATTTATTGATCTAGTAAAAGGAAAATGCCTGCAACTATCAACTTTGGGTCAGTTAAGGACAGGAGACGAAGGAATTCAATCAATGTTGAAGTTCCTGAGAGAGAGAAGGAAGAAAAAGGAACAATGAATGTTGTAGAGGATTACTGTTCATATGTATAATCCATGCGTGTCTGATGAAGCTATCATAGCCTGGCTTTATCGCTATTGCAATGAAGTATCTAGCCCACAGAAGGTACAGAATGCGATGGGTATTTGGAACGGTAAGGGGAGGTTCCTTGTGCAGTTAAAAGAGCACAAGGAAGGGGTCGGTGGAATAGTGCATTCCTCCCCAGAGTTTGTCCATCGGTAGCAACAGAGATGCCATCCCGGCGGTCCTGGGCAGATATGGCTGCTGGACGGCCTGGGAAATTAAATCCAGTTCTAAGTAGGCCCTCTTCTACAGCTGACCTGAAGGAGCCTGTAATGGTGATGCCGCCACTGGATGATCCTGCAGTGCTGGTTGCAGTGGCATCAGTAACCTCAAGTGATCAGATGAAGGAACAAGCTGTTTCGGGTCCAATGGATCCCTCCCCAGTGGTGGGTCCTGCGGATCCCAATGTGTTTTTAAATCCCTGTGCAGGTCCTTCTACCAGCCATGAGAGTCGCATTCCTGTTAGAGACCCTGAGAGCAATCCTGACAGAGGTGGAAAGTCCAGCAGTCCAGCAGTGAGATCTCGCCATTAAGTCCAGAACAAGCTGTTGTAGAGGAGACCGCCCAACCCCTACTATCCATTAACCCTGTGCATACGATTGCTCTGATGGAAGCGGATGTGGAGTATCCAGCTGGTCCTATGCCCAAGAGGGGGAGGTCTGACAGTGATTGCTGTTTGGCACCCCTTCTGGGGGCTGATGTGGAGGTACTGGGAGACAACGAGGAGGAGGAATCCAAAGTAGAGTTTTTTGGGAGCCCTGGAGATGACGCAGTTGAATCATCAAAGCGGAAGTCAGAGAAAGGAGACCTTCCGGAGCTGTCCGGAAGCTGCCTCGGAACATACAGAGCTGTGCAGGTGTTGCTGGGATGGGACTTTCTCTGTCTAATCCTTTTTTCATCATGGATTACAGCAGCGTATCAGAAATTTCAGACTCTGAAGGTGAGGGAGACTTTGATAAAATACACTAATGCTCTCACACTGGATCTCACTGTTGCCTCACTTAATGTGAGGACTATGAGGAGCCCTGTCAGAAGGGCTGCTTTGTTTGCATATTTACTGACTCTAAATGCAGACATCATTTTTTTTTACAGGAGTGTGCAATAGATCATGGACATTTAAAGAAGGACTGGCCCAGTGGGCCCTCTTACTGGCCCGGGTCAAATGATAGTAAAGCTGCTGGGGTTAGGATCCTTTCTAAGAACAAACATGCAGCTTTACATTCTATTATTGAGATTGCTCCCATGAGAGCAATTTTAAAGGTTTTAATGTGCATCTTATGAATGTATATGCTTCACCAGTTAAGAATGAAAGAATAGAATTTTTTGAGCATATCTCCTTCTTTGCCACAGGTTCTTTCTCTCTAATAGTTGGAGGTGATTTTAATTGTATACTACCGGGCGAAAATATAAGTGGAGGGGGTGAGAACCAGAAGGTAGATAACATTTCTAAGCTGGTGAGAAGTTTTATCATTGATTTTAAATTGAAAGATGCTTGGAGGCATTTAAAACCCCTATGACCCCGGATATACATGGTCTGGCAGCCGGGTCAGCTCCCGCATAGATTTTATGTTGTCCTCTGCTGGTTTTAATCTCCAGGACATGTTTTTAGAAGATAATGCATTACATAGTTCATAACATAGTAACATAGTTCATAAGGTTGAAAAAAGACCAAAGTCCATCAAGTTCAATCTATATACATATTGTGTCCCTACTGTGTTGATCCAGAGGAAGGCAAAAAACCCTTATGAAGCAGATGCCAATTGCCCCATACCAGGGGGAAAATTCCTTCCCGACTCCAAATATGGCAATCAGAATAAATCCCTGGATCAACGTTCTGTCCCTATTAATCTAATATCCATAACTTGTAATATTATTGCTTTCAAGAAACACGTCCAGGCTCCTTTTGAACTCTTTTATTGAGTTTACCATCACCACTTCCTCTGGCAGAGAGTTCCATAATCTCACCACTCTTACTGTAAAGAACCCCCGTCTGTGCTGGTGTAGAAACCTTCTTTCCTCCAGCCGTAGAGGATGTCCCCTTGTTATAGATACAGTCCTGGGTATAAATAGGTCCTGGGAGTGATCTCTGTACTGTCCCCTTATATATTTATACATAGTTATTAAGTCCCCCCTAAGCCGTCTTTTTTCCAAACTAAATAACCCCAATTCTGATAATCTTTCTGGGTACTGTAGTCCTCCCATTCCCCTTATTACTCTGGTTGCCCGTCTTTGAACCCTCTCCAGCTCCACTATATCTTTCTTGTACACTGGTGCCCAGTACTGTACACAGTATTCCATGTGTGGTCTGACTAGTGACTTGTACAGGGGTAGAATTATTTCCTTGTCGTGGGCATCTATGCCCCTTTTGATGCACCCCATGATTTTATTTGCCTTAGCAGCAGCTGCCTGACACTGGTCGCTACAGGTAAATTTACTGTTAACTAAAACTCCTAAGTCCTTTTCCATGTCAGTCGTCCCCAGTGTTTTCCCATTTAATACATATTCCCAGCCTGGATTTTTCTTCCCCATGTGCATAACCATTCTCAGACCATAAGCTTTTAAAAACTAGCTTTTTAATTCCTAATGAATCTAAAACTGGGAATGGTCTGTGGAAACTCCGAACAAATACGTAATAATTTTAAGGTCTAATATGGGCGATGGCGGCATCAGAATTTTTTGGATTGGTGGGAAATCATCAAGTCCAAGATTGTTTTTTTTTAATGTTGCTGGCAAGAGGAGGAAAAAAGAGAGCAAACAAGTTTTGAAAGATCTTAATGTGCATTTTCAAACTCTTTTTAAGTTAAAAGAGGCTGGTGTAAGCAATACTGACAAACTGATTTTTAAGTTAAAGAAGGAGATTAAAAAGGTTTTAGATTTTAAAGGTAAAGAAATAATTTTTAATGCCTGGGTAAAGCACTTGGAGGAAGGGGAGAAGTGCTCTCGCTTCTTTTTTAAACAAACATCTCAAAAGAGAGACCTAATTTTAGAAATGGAAGGCCAGTCCTCCATTGCGGGCATTTTAAACGTGTCACAAGAGTTTTACCAAAACCTTTTTAATGAGAAAGTCATAGATCGTTGACTTTTTCACAGATACTCTGGGGGCCATAACTAATGTTTTAGAATCTGATGATCAAGCGGGTTTAAGCAGAAAGCTGTTGTTAACTGAATTGCATGATGCAATGAAAAGCTTTTCTGCTGGTAAGTCCCCAGGAGCTGATGGAATCCCTATTAATAATTGTTAACCTTGTTTGCATGCACCTACCCAGAATCCCTTGTGGTTGTGGCAGCACCATGAGATTTCTGAGGGAAAAACAAGCATGAGTGTTTAATAATACATCTACTACCCATATATATATATATACATATATATATATATTGTGACAGAAAGCAGGGGATGATAATGGAGGGAGTGTATATATCCCCTTATATTTTGCAGGGTGGTTACCCACAATAGGTTTTCTAGCCCCAGGGAGATGTACTGTTAATATTGGAATTATTAACGTCTGTTGTTATTTGTGTGTTTTGGGTCCCTGGGGTGGAGCATTTGGAGAGTAGGGCGGGCCAGTGCTCCACTCCACAGTTTATGAGCAGCCGAAGACCAGCAGGTGGGAATCCAGTCCGGAGATTATCGGATACTCTCCTAGTACTCACCTGGTTCCACTAATTAATGGGAGAGGCAGTTAAGTAGCCTCCAGTGCAAGGGAGATCATTTGGCTCCCTGAGAGAGAGGGAGAGAGCTACCAAAAACACTGACTGCTGCCATTATTGCATATACTCTGTTGTTTTGTTTGTTGGGAACGGATAAGCCGTCCAACTGTAGTTAGGTTGGAGAACCGTGTATTAGTTAGTGCTCACGAGAGCAAGGCTTTTGTTTTGATTTGTTTATTTTTCCTGTTATGCCTGTGACGACAAAATAAAAACAGGCCCAGCCTTTTATTTTACCCTCCTCGTGTCTGAGCCGTCTCTGCAGCCTGGAAGACTGTGTGTAGGTAAAGATTCCCGGACAGAGTACCAAAGTGAAGGGGTATTCTGTCACAATATATATATGTAGTTTACAGTGTTTACAGTGAGATTGCTAACCATCAGTGGAACTATTCAGTTACAAATAAAATGGGAGACCGCCTCTGTTCACTCAGGAGACCCCCCTCCACCGCACGACCACCGCCGCAGCAGCCGCCACGGAGGAAAGGGACACTCCCCTCCACCACACCACCGCCGCAGCAGCCGCTACGGAGGAGAGGGAGACCTCCCTCCACTGCCGCAGTTCTCTGAAGAGCCGTGCAGGAAAGGGAGACCTCCTTCTGCGCAGCAACCTGCTTTGGCGCCCAAACTGCAGGTCTATATGTTGAGAGATTACGGCACACACAAGATGGCTGCCAATCCTGATACCGGAAGTGACATTGTACTGTTTGGGCGGCAAATCTGAAATCTGCACTTCTGGTTCCTATATAAACCCTTCAGTCTGAAGAACCATTGCCTTCTGATGGTCATCTATGCCATGTGCTAGTCCTCAGAGTGCGTTTATATATTTCTGTTCTTCGTGTTTGACCTCGGCTTGTTCCTCGACTACGTTGTTCTCTGGCATGCTGACCTTGGCGTGTTTACCCATTTATCCTGTCTTCCGGAATCATGACCTCGGCTTGTTGAACTTACGGTACCAGTGGGTCCTACCTGACTCCCGTGTCAGATGGATACAAAAGTCCTAAGGAAGTAA
Organism: Sceloporus occidentalis; assembly: GCA_023333645.1. Taxonomy (NCBI): domain Eukaryota; kingdom Metazoa; phylum Chordata; class Lepidosauria; order Squamata; family Phrynosomatidae; genus Sceloporus; species Sceloporus occidentalis. The sequence continues at coordinate 3,855,111 of JALMGF010000058.1, forward strand.
GACAGGTTGGGCAGGAGAATCACCTAGATATCCATGAAAAATTGTATGAAAGGACAGAGAGGCAAGAAAATCCTTGATAACTAGATCTTCCATGTGATATGTAAAATTAACCCTCTTTGAGCCAGGCAGATACAAGCGGGGCTTTAGCCTGATTCCAAAATCTTGGGATAGTAGCCTTCGCTCCATTTATTAAGTGTATAGTCAGGGATCTTTTATAGGTTCCCGTTAGGAGATAGTACAGTGTAACAGCATACATTCTGAGGTAGACGAGAAGTCAGGATCGTCCACCGCTCAAATTACATCTATCACAACCTCCCATAATGGTTTCATCACAGGGCGACTGCATACTGCTCCCTTCCCCCCTGGGGGGAAGTCTAGATTAACACCTTGACTGCTAACGATGGCATGGTGCCGTCGCTAGCGGTCCCAGTCAGGTGCTAATGACGGCACCGTGCCGTCGCTAGCACTACCCTACCTTGATGGAGGTCTGTGGACCTCCATCACCACCTACCCCGCCGATCTGCCCCTCACACTTAAGGACATCACCGGGGCCACCCGATTAACCCGGTGACATCACGCGCAATGATGCGATGACGTCATCGCGCAACTTTATTAACAACTGACAATTGTCCGTTAAAGAGGTATGGGGGCATGCTGCTTAGATGCCTGTATTTGGGGGTCTCTAAAGGCTGATAAATAAAGATCAAAATTGCCTAGAGACCCCCAAATTAAATTATCTAAGCATAAAATAGTTTAACTTAAAAAAAAAGTATTCTAGCTAAATGATCACTGTGGTAGCCAATATTACCACAGTGATCATATAGCTATGAAAAGTCACATTCCCTTTTTAAAAATGGCCGATACTAAATTTTAATCCCATGATCCCTTTGATCATGGGGTTAAATTTAGCCAATGGTTCCCACCATCGTATTCTGGACCAGTCATGATCCATCAGATCCTGAGGGGCACTGCCTTTCGACTGATCCGTGACCTCACGCGCCAGACACCCCCGACCTTTCAGCTAATTTTTGTGCACCACCAAATTAAACACTACACAGCCACCTTACTACCGGACCCCCAGATTACGAGGGAGTTAAGTAATCTTGAAAAAACTGTGTATTTTAACTAAGGAACCAGCCCACTTGCTATCTCACCTCTACGCATTGGTACTGGAGGAAAAGAGCAAAACGAAACCCTGAGCCTTTGGGAGAAGGATCTCGCGATCCCATTTACCGAGGCAGATTGGGACAAAATTATATTACTTACACATAGAAGCAGCATTTCGAGTAAGATATGGTCCTGGTATAAGGTCTCATCAGAACTGCACCATTACCTTCCCCTCGTCTCCCCCTTGTGCTGGAGATGCGGCATCTCCAATGGCTCATACATGCATTTGTGGTGGGATTGCAGGGATATATGTCCTTTTTGGTCTATTGTGGTTAGTGTGATACGGGAGGTGGTGGACCCCGATTTCGTAGCCTCCCCTGCGGCTCTCCTGCTCCACTATACACAGTCCTTAGTGCTTAGCGCTTATAAAATTGCAACTAACAACCCCCCAGAGACTGATCTCTAGAACATTAACCCCCTCATTGCCATGATATCCTACTCACCAAACTTTCTGCATTCACTCTGCCCTCCACAACCTGCAAAGATCCATTGTAACCTACATACCTGGCTTAAATCACTTGGCATCCTTCGAAAAACTATCAGGGGCTGTCGGGGAGGTGCTAAATTTTGGAGACTTAAATATTCCTATACAAATGACCCATCACCCAACGACCTTCCTTCACAGAAAGAGACCTACCCAATTGCAGTGGTCCAGAGTAGGAAACAGCAGGTGCAAAAAGATAGACCAATAAATACCCGCTGCCTAATTCCCATCTCAAAGCAGGTTGCTATAAATCTGCAAGAAAATCTGAACTCTGCAACCAGCCCCATCAGAGTCGTCCTATGCAATGCCAGATCAATAAAAAACAAGTCTGCTACCATTGCCAATCTTATTGAATCAGTAGAGCTTGCTTGCATTACTGAAACTATTCAGTGCACCACTGCCCTAGATTAGACCGCAAGGGTGGAGGAGTGGCAATCTGCATCAAATCCTCTTTAAATCCTAGGCCACTCTCAGTTAATACAACAAAGCATTTTGAATGCATAGCTGCCAGCATCTCCACTATGAAAGGGTTCAGGATTCTTCTGATATACAGGCCACCTGGCGATGGGAAGGGATTCATAGAGGAACTTCCAGATCTTGTGACAGGGCTAATCCTGGAACACCCAAAATGGCTAATCCTGGGGGACTTCAATGCCTGGATTGATGACACAGCTTCCCAACTTGGGCAGGATCTCCTAAACATGATGAGTAGTTTTGGCTTCACACAAACTGTCACATCTGCCACTCATGAAAGAGGCCACATACTCGACCTGGTGTTCCAACTTGAACTTGATAGCCCTGCTGTAAAAATAAACCCAGTAGTGTGGTCAGATCATCACTGCCTAAACTTCTCCATCTCCTCAGAGCGAACCAAACTTCCCCCTCCAAGGCTAGCCAAACGTCGCTCATTAAAGGGTTTGACTTCACCAATCTTTTTATCGACCTAACAGAATTACTGGGCATCTGCAAAGACCCCAACCTATTAGTCCAACAGTATAATAAGAGGGTGAGTGATACCTTAAACAGCCTTGCTCTGCTTCGCATTGCACCTATAAAAACCATCCACCATGCTCCATGGTTTGACGACACCATCAGAATGCTGAAGAAAAAAGGCCGTAAGCTTGAAAGAAGGTGGCGTAAAACAAACAACCAGGATGATAAGCGCTCCTTAACCGAGCACATTACCGACTACCAACTCACAATTTCTAAGAAAAAATCTACATTCCTGTCTCGTGAAATCAGCCTTGCACACAACAGACCGGCCCAGCTCTTTCACACCGTAGAAAGACTCTGCAACCCATTTTGCCTGCATACCTCCAAAAATCTTACACAGTCCAAATGTGAAGATTTTGCAGCCTACTTTTCAGATAAGATAGCTTCCATCCGGACCTCTATTTCAAAAGGACAGCCAAAGGCATTACAGAGGTACAAAAACAGGGGTTCAAATTCCCCCACCCTGTGGACAAGATTTAACATTCTAGGCAAGGAAGAAATCATCTCAATCACAGAAAACCTGTGGGCAACCACCTGTGACTTAGATCCTGCACCTACATATCTCCTCCCTGCATGCTCAGAAACAGTAGGCCCAGTTTTTAAAAAAATAGTCCAATGTTCTCTGGACTCCGGAGTTTTTCCAGACCTACTGAAAGAAGCAATCGTTAAACCTCTGCTAAAAAAGCCTTCCTTTGGGCCCGTCTCCAACCTCCCGTTTCTGGGAAAAATCATTGAAAAATGTGTGTTAATGCAACTAGAGGCCCATCTGTCAAGTAATAATATATTTGATTCTTTCCAATCAGGCTTCAGAAAACGTCATAGCACTGAAACTGCCCTGGTTCACATTCTGAATGATCTCTTGATGGCAAGAGACAAGGGTGATCATTCAATCCTAATTCTTCTAGACCTGTTAGCAGCATTTGACACCATTGATCATAAGATTCTTATTGGGCGGCTGCAAGACCTATGCGGGCTGGGAGGCACAGGTCTAACATGGTTTAAATCATTCCTCACAAACAGGTCACTGAGGGTTTCATCAGGAATGTGTTCCTCAGCTCCCACACCACTAACATGTGGAGTACCACAAGGATCCATTCTATCTCCCACTCTATTTGCCATATACATGCTCCCACTGGGGGACATCATCAGCCAACATGGATTAAGATACCACTGCTATGCAGATGACACGCAGCTCTACCTTTCCTTTGCACCAGGAACTAAGGAGCTAAACAAGTGGCTCAGAAGCTGGTGTAGGAAGGAGGGGTTTGGGTTCATGGAGAACTGGGCCGACTTCTCTGTCGGATACAGGCTCTACGGTAGGGACGGGCTGCACCTCAATGGGGAGGGTGCAGCTGTGCTTGGGGAGAAGATGGTCAGAAGGGTGGAGGAGTGTTTAAACTAGGGAAAGGGGGGGAGGGAAACTACAATATAGAAGGGGAAGATAGTGTAGATAGAGAGCTGGGGCTTATAAATGTACCTGGGGGTGGAGCAGAGGGAGGGGTTAGAATAGTTAATAGGGATAGGCTTCATAGGGAAAAAAACCATACACCTCTAAATTGTATGCTTACTAATGCCAGAAGTCTGACCAATAAAACTGACGAACTGGAGTTAATAATGTCTGAAGAAAATTATGACATAGTAGGTATAACAGAGACATGGTTGGATGATAGCTATGACTGGGCGGTTAACATACAGGGGTATAGTCTATTCAGGAAGGATCGGAAAAAACGAAAAGGGGGAGGAGTTTGCCTTTATGTAAAGTCCAGCCTAAAGGCCACACTGCGGGAGAATATATGTGAGGGAAATGATAATGTGGAGTCATTATGGGTAGAAATATATGGAAAGAAAAATAATAAAATACTGATCGGGGTTTGCTATAAGCCACCAAATATAATGGAAGCAGCAGAAGATCAATTATTAAAGCAAATAAACAAGGCAGCTAATCACGATGAGGTGGTTATTATGGGGGACTTTAACTATCCCGACATAAACTGGGAAACCGAGACCTGTGAATCTCATAAAGGAAACCGGTTTCTGACTATAAGTAAGGATAATTATCTGTCCCAAATGGTACAGGACCCGACCAGAGGGGGCGCCCTACTGGACTTAATATTAACCAACAGACCTGACAGAGTAACTAATGTGCAGGTCAGGGGACATCTAGGAAATAGTGATCACAATATGATGCATTATAACTTGTCCTTCAATAAGGGAACTCTTAGAGGAGCCACAAGAACTATGCACTTTAGGAGGGCAAAGTTTGATCAACTAAGAGAAGCCCTTAACACTGTAAATTGGGAAAATGTCCTCAAAAACAAGAGTACAGACGCTCAATGGGAGATTTTTAAGAATATCTTAAATTCTCACTGTGAAAGGTACATACCGTATGGGAATAAAAGAGTCAGGAACAAGAGAAAACCAATGTGGATAAATAAAAATGTAAAGGGGGCAATAAATGGCAAAAAAAAGGCATTTAAGCTACTAAAACAGGAAGGCAGTGAGGAAGCACTAAAAAGCTATCGGGAAAAAAATAAAATATGTAAAAATCAGATAAAAGCAGCAAAATTGGAGACAGAAAGACTCATTGCCAAAGAGAGTAAAACAAACCCCAAAATGTTCTTTAACTATATAAATAGTAAAAAGGTTAACAATGAAAGCGTTGGCCCCTTAAAAAGTAATGAGGGAGAAGTTATAGACGGGGATCAGGAAAAAGCTAATCTATTAAATATATTCTTCTCTGCTGTATTCACAGAGGAAAATGAAATGCCAGGTAATATACAGCAGGATGAGATAAATGCCCCAGTACATGTCGCCTGTCTAACCCAGGAAGAAGTGCAGTGCCGCCTAAAAAAAATCAAAATAGACAAATCACCAGGTCCAGATGGCATTCACCCCCGCGTTCTAAGGGAGTTAAGTAATGTAATAGACAGACCCCTATTTCTAATATTCAAGGACTCTATAGTGACAGGGTCTGTTCCCCAGGACTGGCGCATAGCAAATGTTGTGCCAATATTCAAAAAGGGGACAAAAAGTGACCCGGGGAATTATAGGCCTGTTAGTTTAACTTCTGTTGTGTGTAAACTGTTTGAGGGTTTCCTAAGAGATGCTATTTTGGAGTATCTCAATGAAAATAAGTGTATGACTCCATATCAGCATGGGTTTACAAGGGATCGGTCCTGTCAAACTAACCTGATCAGCTTTTATGAGGAGGTGAGCTCAAGACTGGATCGGGGTGAATCGCTGGATGTCGTATATCTTGATTTTTCCAAAGCATTTGATACGGTGCCACATAAAAGGCTCGTACATAAAATGAGAATGCTTGGGCTGGGGGAGAATGTGTGTATGTGGGTAAGTAACTGGCTCAGTGATAGGAAACAGAGGGTGGTTATTAATGGTACATACTCTGAGTGGGTGACTGTTGCTAGTGGGGTACCACAGGGGTCAGTTTTGGGTCCTATTCTTTTTAATATATTTATTAATGACCTTGTAGAGGGATTGCATAGTAAAGTATCAATCTTTGCAGACGATACTAAGCTCTGTAACGTGGTTAACACAATAGAGGACAGCGCACGATTACAAATGGATCTGCATAGGTTGGAGGCTTGGGCTGGGATGTGGCAGATGAGGTTCAACACAGATAAATGTAAGGTTATGCACATGGGGAAGAAAAATCCAGGCTGGGAATATGTATTAAATGGGAAAACACTGGGGACGACTGACATGGAAAAGGACTTAGGAGTTTTAGTTAACAGTAAATTTACCTGTAGCGACCAGTGTCAGGCAGCTGCTGCTAAGGCAAATAAAATCATGGGGTGCATCAAAAGGGGCATAGATGCCCACGACAAGGAAATAATTCTACCCCTGTACAAGTCACTAGTCAGACCACACATGGAATACTGTGTACAGTACTGGGCACCAGTGTACAAGAAAGATATAGTGGAGCTGGAGAGGGTTCAAAGACGGGCAACCAGAGTAATAAGGGGAATGGGAGGACTACAGTACCCAGAAAGATTATCAGAATTGGGGTTATTTAGTTTGGAAAAAAGACGGCTTAGGGGGGACTTAATAACTATGTATAAATATATAAGGGGGCAGTACAGAGATCACTCCCAGGACCTATTTATACCCAGGACTGTATCTATAACAAGGGGACATCCTCTACGGCTGGAGGAAAGAAGGTTTCTACACCAGCACAGACGGGGGTTCTTTACAGTAAGAGCGGTGAGATTATGGAACTCTCTGCCAGAGGAAGTGGTGATGGTAAACTCAATAAAAGAGTTCAAAAGGAGCCTGGACGTGTTTCTTGAAAGCAATAATATTACAAGTTATGGATATTAGATTAATAGGGACAGAACGTTGATCCAGGGATTTATTCTGATTGCCATATTTGGAGTCGGGAAGGAATTTTCCCCCTGGTATGGGGCAATTGGCATCTGCTTCATAAGGGTTTTTTGCCTTCCTCTGGATCAACACAGTAGGGACACAATATGTATATAGGTTGAACTTGATGGACTTTGGTCTTTTTTCAACCTTATGAACTATGTTACTATGTTACTATGTTACTAACATCTCTTTTCAACAGATGCTTAGCAGATCTCTTAGAATGGATGCAAGCTAGCTGGTTAAAGGTAAATCCTGATAAAACAGAAGTCCTGTTGATCAGAGGACAAAAGATAACTCGGACGATCCTAGGAAATACTAACACAACTGGCATAGAATTCGGGGGTTCAGGGCTACTCAGGTCAAGTGAAGTGCGAAATCTCGGGGTACTCCTTGACAATGGTTTGTCACTTAAACATCAAATCTCTGCTGCAACAAAATCTGCCTTCTTCCATTTCAGGAATATAGCCAGGATAAAGCACCTAATCCCACCAGAGGATACTGCCACCCTAATCCATGCATTTGTGACATCTCGTCTGGATTATTGCAATGCTCTGTATGAAGGCCTCCCAGAAAAAGATCTTCACAAACTGCAGTTGGCTCAGAACGCAGCAGCCAGACTATTAACAAATCAACCACGCTCTTGCCATATTACGCCTATTTTACGGTCTCTCCATTGGCTTCCTATCAAATGGAGAATTCACTTTAAGATAGGTGTGTTGTCATTTAAAGCCATAAAGGACCAGGGACCATGTTACCTGAAAGAGCTATTAACACCCTACATCCCTGCTCACCCCCTCCGATCCACACATATGTCTCTTCTCTCATTACCCAAAGTGTGCACAAAATCCGGCTCCAACGCATTCTGCCATGCTGCTCCCACATTCTGGAACTCTCTACCACTTTCAATCAGAGAGGCTCCATCTTTAGAGACTTTTAAAAAAAGACTTAAAACCCATCTTTTCTCCCAATCCTTCAGATAATTCACTCTTTCTCGTATGCATATACCTGTAAAGTACTTTGAGTCCCACTGGGAGAAAAGCGCTATATAAATACTTGTTGTTGTTGTTGTTGTATCTGATATGTCTCTTGTTGGATGTGTTTCTTTTTTGTATCATTTCACAGCAGTGTTATTGAAGTTTATTTTATTTTGTATCATTGTTCATACCTTGCTTATCTGGTACATGCTCTGTCAACTTTGCACTGGGATTCCAGTTAATAGACACATGCTTTAGGGCTACGCTGACTCTGGCATGCCATTATTTATTTGGTCCGGTCACTATTTCACTTGATGTAAGGCTTTGGATCATTTTTGTCCGCTGTCCTTCTGTTTTGTACATTGATATGCATATTGTAACCTTTTTTCATATAAAAAAAATTGAGCCAATGGTAGAGGGAGGCAATTTTTGAAATCCTGATGAACTGTAAATGAACTGCAAATATTATTAAAATCAGCCATTTAGCCTGTGTGGTAGGTGAGTAACCATCTCATCTTGCTGTAAAAGTGATTTTTTTTCTCCCTTTACCATAATTTCTTTGGGACTGTAAGGGGAGAGAATGGTGTGTGCTTCTGTGAGTAAATGTACGGAATCGTTAATTTCTAACGATAATTTGTTTTCCCTTAGTCCTAACGGCAGCACAAGAGGGGTATTACTGCCCCTGTGAACAATTAGGACAGGTGGAAAATTAATGATTTACACAATTAAATAAGCAATTAACCCCCATTACCCCCCTATAAAGGGAACTCCACCCCTAACCACAGTGTGCTATAACAAGAATAATAAAAAAATATAAGAGGGAGGGATATTAGTGTGCTGCCGTTAGGACTAAGGGAAAACAAATTATCGTTAGAAATGAACTATTCCCTTACGTCCTAACTGGCAGCACAAGAGAGGAAGTAGCTAGAAGATTACCTATTAGGGAGGGTCTTCTGGCTGAACGACATTCAGAACAGACCGCCCAAAGGCAGTGTCTTCCGAACGTCTTAAATTTAGCCTATAATGGCTTATAAAAGTGGAGTTAGAACTCCAGGAGGCTGCAGCACAAATATGTTGAAGAGGGATGAGGCCCCTCTCAGCAGCCGAGGTAGCTACCACTCTGGTAGACTGAGCGTGGACAAAGGCGGGAGGAGGCAAGCCTTGAGCTGAGAAGGATTCTCTGATGGCTTCCTTTATCCATCTGCTCAGGGATGGTTTAGAAGCTTTAGATCCTTTGTTCCTGCCAAAAAACCGTAGAAAGAGATTTTCATCTTTCCTGAAGACACCGGATCTATGTAGATAGATCTGCAGACATCTGGAGACGTAAGAGTATGTAGAAGAGATTCTTCTTCTGGTAAAGGATCCGGGTGAAAAACAGGTAGAGAAATGACCTGATTAATCTTCTGAAACGTGGCAGGAACCTTAGGAGAACCCTGTCAGGCAGGAATAGGGTATAAGGCTCAAAGGCACACAGAGCTTGCAACTCACCAATTCTCTTGGCAGAGGTGATCGTCACTAGGAAGGCAGCCCTCCAGGAAAGGTACTTCATGTCCATGCTTTCCAATGGCTCGAAAGGGGGAGAGCATAACCCCCTGAGCACGACAGTAAGGTCCCATCGAGGGACTGGTCTCAGGATCTTAGGTTTTAACCGTTCGGCTCCTTTAAGGAACCTCCTGATAAGGGGTTCTTGGGACAGATGTTTACCTAAGCCGATACTAGTCCATCTTGGAGGAACTGTAATATGGAAGAAATGGGGGGGATCTGAGAAACCCACTTTGTTCTTCGCACACCATAATGAAAAAGAGCGTCTAATCCGGTTGTAAGCTCTATTAGTAGACTCCACTCTCGAATGAGACAAAGTCCTCAAGACCCCAGAAAAAAGTCCACTATCCTTCAATAGGGAGCTGTCAATCTCCAGGCTGTCAGATTGAGAATTCTCAGATCTAGGTGAGAACCTGTGCCCAGAAACACAGGGTTCTCTGATATTGGAAGCTTCCAGTACAGACCCTGACTCATCCCCATGAGCTGGGTGAACATGACCTCTTTGGCCAGAATGGAATTATCGCAATAATCGAGGTCTGGTCCTGTCTGATCTTCATCAATACCCTTGGTATCATGGAAATTGGAGGGAAGATGAAAGCCAGCCCGAACCTCCAAGGGATGGACAGAGCATCTATCGCCCAAGGATTGTCCTCCCTGTATAGGGAGCAGAAGATCTTCACCTTGGCGTTGAACCTCGTAGCCATTAAGTCGATTTCTGGCATTCCCCACTGAAGAGTAATTTGATGAAATACTTCCTGGTTTAGTGACCATTCGCCTGGAACACTGAGACCCCGACTCAGACGGTCCGCTACCACATTGAGAGATCCCCGAATGTGGACTGCAGAGAGGTGAGAGAGGTTCTGCTCTGCCCATGATAAGATTATTCCCACTTCCTTGAGAAGAGGTTGAGATCTCGTGCTACCCTGTTTGTTGATGAAATAAACCGCTGTCATGTTGTCTGAACGAACTCTCACCGCTTTGCCGCGGATTTGAGGAGCAAAGTGAAGGAGCGCCAATCTGATTGCTCTGAGCTCTCTGAAGTTCGAAGACATAAGGCTCTCCCTCCCCAACCTAGAAGGGATGCGTCGGTGGTCAACAGAATCCAGGCTGGCTGAATCAAGGACCTCCCATCTTTCAGATGCTCCCACCAACTGAGGGACCGACGGACTTGAGGAGACAGGGTGCACATTTTGTTAAACCCTAATGGGTTGCAATTCCAAATGCCCACAACTTCTGATTGGAGAGGGCGTAGGTGCCAAAGAGGCCAAGGGACTGCATTCGCAGTCGCTGACATGTGCCCTAACATCTTCATATGCGTTCTGATGGACACCGACAGAGGGGTCCTTACAGAACTGGCGGCTCTGACAACCCGATTGTATCTGTCGAGAGACAGAGAGAGAGTCATCCGGGTCGAATCTATTATGAACTCCAGAAACTTCCTGGAAGTGGATGGAACCAACTCGGACTTTTGGTAGTTTACTATCCACCCTAACTGGTGGAGAAAAGCCAGAGCCTGCTGAAGATGAGAATACAGAATTTTTGTAGAAGCGGCTTTTAGAAGCCAATCGTCTATATATGGGACGATTTCTAGGCCTTCTAGTCTCAAGATTGCTACCACAGCAACTATAACCTTGGTAAAGGTATGAGGAGCAGAGGAGATTCCGAAGGGAAGGGCAGCAAACTGAAGGTGTTTCACTTCACCACAAAGGGATACAGTCACACGCAGATACTTCCTGTGGGCTTGGGAAACAGGAACATGAAGGTAAGCGTCCTTCAAGTCTATAGAGACCATCACGTCTCCCGGCAGTAAGATATTTATTACAGAGCGGAATTTCTTTCTGTAATAAAACAGAACAAAATTCTGAAGAGGTAGGGAAACAAAAGGTTCTGGTATGTACCTCTCCCAAGCCTCCAGAAAAAAAGGAATCCAAAAGGAATTCCACAGCCAGTTGAGCTGTTTTAAACTGCTTCAAGATATCGTCTGCATCACCTGCATCAATATGAGTCAAGCTCATCTACAGTGAGATAAGCGTCTTCAGACATAGGGACCACCCTAGGAGGGGACTGGGCCCTAGGTCTCTTTATCTGGAGTGTATCCTCAAATCTCTTGATAGAGGATCCAAGAAAATCTTTAACCCAAATCATCATATCACGTATATTGGGTTCTGCCTCAGGGGGATCTCTGCAACTTGAGCAGCGACTATAAGGGTAAGCATCCTCTAGAGGTGTATCACACCCGCGGCAGGTAATATGCCTGCGCTTGACAGTGGACTTGCGCCCCTCAGGAGCAGGATCCTCTGGAGTACGGGATGACATCTGCAAAAGAGATGACCAAAATAATATAAAGAGTTTTATTAAACATAAAAATCTTCTTAGTTATACCTACCCTGAGATTGAAAATGCAAGGGAAGGATAACACACAAAGCCAAAGATAGACAGGAGACTCTAGGAAGGCTAACTTAATAGCTGTACCAAGAGACAGCCTAAAGGACACTAACAGGTTAATATACACTGGCAGAGAGCCAAAAGGGGAAGCCATGCCCCCGGATGTCAGATGCCACAAAAGAAAATCAGGAATCCAAGTAAGAACAAACTTTCTATGGGATTATTACTGCTGCTGAGGGAAAAGAAATGGATTCCTCCCCTTCAGCAGCTAAAACGAGTACAGGGGAGGCACAGAGAAACTCCAGAACATCACAGACTAGATCAGCAGACATGAAGATTAGCAGCTGGGAGGAGACATCCAAACCAGTCAGGTATAGATCCAGCACAAACACACAGATAATGCTGGGTGAAATGAGGCCGTCCTGCAGCACAGCAGGGCAGCAGATAAAAATAGGATACACAATCCAACAGGAGGGCACCTGAAAAAAAGTAAAATAAAGGTTAGCAAGCTAACACAAGGTCTCACACAGAGACCACCACCTCTCCCAATATGTCCAAAGGACAGAAAAAAGCACTGTGGTTAGGGGTGGAGTTCCCTTTATAGGGGGGTAATGGGGGTTAATTGCTTATTTAATTGTGTAAATCATTAATTTTCCACCTGTCCTAATTGTTCACAGGGGCAGTAATACCCCTCTTGTGCTGCCAGTTAGGACGTAAGGGAAAGTATGGTGTGTGCTTCTGCGAGTGAATGGAGATATGAAAGGCGTGTGAATGGTCAGTAATTAGGGTTGAAGCCTTGACGTGGCATTACTGCTCACGTAGGAAGTTAAATTATGGCACAAAAAGTACACATTTGCAAAAACTACACCCCTTGGCGCATCAAATGAGGGGCTGCGTGTGTTTCTAGTACAAACCTGGAGTGCGCAAGACACAAATGAACATGTTGCTATGGTTAGAAAAAACATATTTTCTAGCCAAAGCGACATATTCCATCATTATTTGTGCACTCAACTTTTGTCCTAGAAATAAATGTAGCCCCTCATTTGAAGCTCCAAGGGGTGTAGTTTCTTGAAATGTGTACTTTATGTACCCTGATTTAACTTCCCGGATGTCTAGACCACTTTAACTTACCTTCCCCGGGTTAGCCCCCCATATTAATTTTTTTTACAAAAGATCATGGCATTTGTTAGATCTTTGTTAGATCAGGTTTGATCAACAGTTTTTTTCGTTAGATCTACTCTAAAATAGGCAATATTAACAATCTTTTTCAGGGGGGGCTAACCCGTAGCCAGCCCCCCCTCAACTGAAATGTGGATTTTTTTTAATGGATCTTGGTAGATATTCGTTAGATCAGGTTAGATCAACTGTTTTTTTCGTTAGATCTACCACGCAGGAGGCGGTATTCACAATCCTATTTTGTGTGTGGGGGATGGGTATACATACGGTCTGGCCCCCCTCAACTGAAATTTGGATCTTTTTTTAATGGATCTTGGTAGATATTCGTTAGATCAGGTTAGATCAACAGTTTTTTTTCGTTAGATCTACCACGCAGGAGGCGGTATTCACAATCCTATTTTGTGTGCGGGGGATGGGTATACATACGGTCTGGCCCCCCTCAACTGAAATTTAGATTTTTTTTAATGGATCTTGGTAGATATTCGTTAGATCAGGTTAGATCAACAGTTTTTTTCGTTAGATCTACCACGCAGGAGGCGGTATTCACAATCCTATTTTGTGTGCGGGGGATGGGTATACATACGGTCTGGCCCCCCTCAACTGAAATTTTGATTTTTTTTTATGGATCTTGGTAGATATTCGTTAGATCAGGTTAGATCAACAGTTTTTTTCGTTAGATCTACCACGCAGGAGGCGGTATTCACAATCCTATTTTGTGTGCGGGGGATGGGTACACATAGGGTCTGGCCCCCCCGCAACTGAAATTTGGATTTTCTTTTAATGGATCTTGGTAGATATTCGTTAGATCAGGTTAGATCAACAGTTTTTCTCGTTAGATCTACCACGCAGGAGGCGGTATTCACAATCCTATTTTGTGTGCGGGTAATGGGTATACATAGGGGCTGAAAAAATGTTCCGAATTCCATGGAACAGAGGTAGAGGTGACTGTACTGCATTAATCGAGACAGTTGAGAGGTATGCACCTGTGGCTTGATGTGCAAATGAACAGGCATGGATATGTAAAATCAAAAGAAGATTGTGAGTAGATAGATCTAACGAAAAAAAACAGTTGATCTAACCTGATCTAACGAATATCTACCAAGATCCATAAAAAAAAATCCAAATTTCAGTTGAGGGGGGCCAGACCGTATGTGTACCCATCCCCCGCACACAAAATAGGATTGTGAATACCGCCTCTTGCGTGGTAGATCTAACGAAAAAACTGTTGATCTAACCTGATCTAACGAATATCTACCAAGATCCATAAAAAAAAAATCAAAATTTCAGTTGAGGGGGGCCAGCCCCCCCTCATTAAATATGCAATATCTCAGTAATTAGACTAGATCTAACAAAAATTTTGTCTGATCAAACCTGATCTAACGTAGAGCTATCATAATCAGTAACATTTTGTTGAAATTTTTGTTGAGGGGGGGCTGGCTAGGGGTTAGCCCCCCTGAAAAAGATTGTTAATATTGCCTATTTTAGAGTAGATCTAACGAAAAAAACAGTTGATCAAACCTGATCTAACAAAGATCTAACAAATGCCATGATCTTTTGTAAAAAAAATTAATATGGGGGGCTAACCCGGGGGAGGTCTTTAACTTCAGATATGGCAGATTTGAAAATCTTATTAAAAAATTGTCTTAAAACATTTAGGGCTGATGCCTGCAATTAGACAGCTCTTGACAGCTGGGAAGTTAAATTATGGTACATAAAGTATACATTTGCAGAAACTACACCCCTTGGCGCATCAAATGAGAGCCTGCATGTATTAGTAGCACAAGACTGGAGTGCGCAAGACATAAATTAACTTGTCGCTTTTAATTTTTTTTTTTTATTTGTTTATAAGTGTGATATTCACTTATTTGTAGTGCACATCAGATTTGTGATACAAATAAGACCTCATTTGCTGCAGCTGGGGGTGTCGTTTCTAAAAATATATAGTTTTGTTGGCATATTTTAAAATCCCAGGCAGCTAGTGCTGCTTAATTGATGGCAGCCATGCATTCAATTTAAAGATGTCTTTTGTGATAGTCTAGTAAATTGAACTTTTAGCAATAAAATATTAGAAAAACACAGTCTACTGTTATCAATTTCTGTTTATTTTAGACCAGTTACCTACTACAAATATTTAGCAACACAGGTTTTGATACTTTTATACACATATAAAAGACCATACAATTGTCGGATGGCCAGGCAGTGTAGGGCGACAATATTGTTCAGCAAGCCAAGGTACTGTGGAGATAGGGAATGGAAAAATAGAATTTTCAATTTGTACCCATTGCTTAGGGGCATTGTGTGTCCATTCAATGACCCGTCGCAAATGTGAGGCTATCCAATACCCCTCAACATCTAGGAGGCCCATACCCCCTTGTGCCCTAGGGCAGGTCAAGTGCGAGAAGGCCAGTCTGGCAGAGCAATTAAGTCAGATATACAGTACCTAGCAAAAGACCTATGAGAGGCCTTAAAAAAAGGATTTGAGAAGGAAGATAGGAAGCGTCTGGATCAAATATAAGATACGTAAGATATTCATTTTAATCACTCACATTCTTCCAAACCAAGAGATATGCGGAAATAACCACCTCCTAAGATCAGCGACGATTGAAGACAGTAGGGGCATGAAGTTCCTATCACATAGTTTGGAAAGCGTAGCTGGGATACGTATCCATAAATAAATTAGGTGGGCTTCACTGCATTTAAAAGGATGGCACTGAGGGGGCGTGTCCAGCCACCGCATAATCTGCTTGCTTCGCCGCTGCTCGCCCTTTTCCTAAGCTACCACCTGACACTCTACCGAGACGCAATAAGAAGCCGCACGCTGACCCACCTGTGTCGGGCAACCACTCCCGCTCAACGTCTACCTCCCTTCGGGAGTACTTTCACAGGCCTCTGAACAACACGAAGCATGGTCTCCCGTCAGCTTATCCTCCCTTGAAGAGGGTGCGCCGGAGCGCCTCCCCCGGAGCAGCCTCACACTCCTGAGGTTCTACAGTTGTTCTCTTCGGCTCCGTGGAGTACAGATTTCTACACGTTGATCCTTGAACTGAAGTAAGTGGTACGGGACAAGGTCTCCGATCTGCGCCCTGACTTAACATCTCTGGCACTGGAAGACGCCTCGACGGAGCAAAGTGAGGCTACACGACGGGCCCAGCAAGCACCTAACCACTACCTCAGCCTAGGTAACATTTGGAGGCGCATTGAGGATCTGGACAACAGAGGACGGCGGCACAACATCAGGATCCGAGGGGTCCCTGAGGCTGAAACCCCTGAGGACCTACCAGCGCTCCTGATTTCTCTGTTCTCGGATCTTATGGGCCGACCGATCGATGCCACCAGTGCCCTCGACAGAGTACATCGGGCCTTTCGGCACTTGGATTGCCCGATCTTCGCCTCCCTGATTGGACTCTGCTAGGCTTTGAGCTGGAGAGCGGGCCTTCACGTCCGCGATGAGCTCCGTGTCCTCGACCGCACCGGCTGGATCCCAATGGGGTGCCGGATTCCTTGTCTCTCCCTCGTGTATGAGAAGCTGAAGAATAGTAACGAGTTGTTACCTGTTCCGTATGCTGCACACCTTAACTCTACATAATTGTTTTTTTTTCTTGTGTTTTTCTTTGTGACGCATGAAGAGGATACACATTGGTGTGTATCGAGCCCTCGACCTGCTACACTTTGCGAAACACACTTCCACTCCCACCATCTTTCTTTCTACAGATGCAGAGAAAGCCTTTGAAAGGGTGGACTGGTCCTATATGCTAAACACCATCCCACATATGGGTTTTGGTCCAGAATTCCTCCTCTGGGTTCTCTCTCTCTATACACGTCCCCCTCTGCGCGTCTCCGCATCAACGGCTCCCTCAGACTCTTTCCTTATCCGCAATGGGACCCGTCAAGGCTGCCCCTTATCGCCGCTGCTTTTTGTGCTTTCCCCCGATATTGTGGGGTTGCGGGTTGGGAGAACCTCCCATAAAATATTGGGCTACGCAGATGACCTATTTGCAATCTCTCCACCCCAGACTTCTCTACCATCTATACTGCTAGAGCTCCGGGTCTACGGAGAGAACTCCAATTTTAAGATCAATATGGCCAAGTCTGAGATTCTTGATGTTAATATGCCCCAGCAGGAACGCCATGCGTTAGCAGCATCGTTCCCCTTTAAGTGGTGCAGCTCAAAGGATTTGGTTGTCTTCTGACTTTTCCCAACTATATGCGTACAATTTTACGCCATTGCTGGCCTCCTTGCAAGCAGACCTGCGAAGATGGTCTGGACTAAAGATCTCTTGGCTCGGCAGAGTCAATACTATTAAGATTAATATTATGCCCAGACTTCTCTTTCAGACTCTCCCCATACATATCCCTGCGGTTTGTCTGGGGGTGCCACTCCCCACGCATCAAATTCAGTACCTTGATTCTTCCTAAATCACAGGGGGGCCTTGCGCTGACATGTTCCCGTACCTACTATAGAGCCTGCCATCTTCTCCGGGTGCTGGAATGGGTGCACGGCCCGACCCAGAAGCAGTGGATTGCAGTTGAGAGCAGCCTTTTCGATTTCCCTATTCGGTCGCTGTCCTGGTTGTCAGTGGCTACTGCCTGCCAGTGAGCCTCGAGCCACCCTTTTATCAGAGCAATGCTGCTTGTCTGGGACTCATTGATACGAGGTACCTCCTCTCCACAATCCCGTCGCCGTTTACCATAACCGCTAACCCAGATTTCCCCCTGGGCATGGTTGTTTACTTATTCCCAGCTGTACTCTCGACAGGACGTGTGGGGATTCATGCCTACCTGGCTCCTGACGGCATCAAGCTGTTGGTGGAGCTGGTGGTTCTGGGGCCCCCTTATTCCCTAGACAGGTTTTGGTATGTGCAGTTGCATCACTTTTTTTGATCTCTGGGGCGGAGCCATTATGTTTTGAGGGACCTTTCTGTGTTCGAAACCTTATGCTTCACCGAGTCACTTCTGGCTCATGGGACCTCTCTACTATACGGCCTTCTCCGGACTGTCACAAATCCTGCTCCCCCATCCTTCATGGGCAAATGGGAGACATCATTGCAGATGTCTCTTGATATCAAATCTTTGGTAGTACATCACCTATTAACGGCGGCAAAGGCACTGATTCCTTTGCACCGGGGCAACCCTGCTCCCCCTTCGGTCCCGGAATGGGTACAGCGAGTTGAACAGAAGCAAGTCCTTGAAGTATTGATACAATCAGCCACGAACGTGGTGGGTAAACACCAACGCACCTGGTTTTATTGGAGGCAGCTTCTCTCTAGTTCCCAAGTCGGCTTTCTGTTTGAAGACGCACCCACATACATTTTGACAGTATTAATCTGAGGTCCCCCATTACTGAGATTGCCTCTATCCTTTACTCCCCCCCACTCCTTTGCCCCCTTATCCCTCCCCGTTTCCTTTTTCTCTTGTTTTTCTTCCCCCTTCCCCCTCTACCTCCCTCTCCCCATCTCCCAATAGGCTACCCTGATGTCTGTATGGTGGTTACATGAGCATATTGCCTTGACATGTTTATTGCACGATCCAAATGTAACCATTTTCAAAATGTTATATAACTGAATGGTCAAGCCCATTTTGGTGCCGCTGCCTTAGCGCGTTTTTTATGTCGGAATTTCCCTCCCTCAATCCCTACCTCTTCCTTTCTGTACCCCTTATACTTAAAACAATCAAGAAACATTGATTTACCCTAAAAGGATTGCACTGTAAGATCTGGGACTTGAGAGAGGGAGATATATACGAGTACCTAAAATTTCAGACTTTTGTAGATTAATTGGCCAGGGGTTCCATAATTAAGATAAAAAGTAACAGAGACAACGGGCACCCCTGCCTTGTACCATTCGACAGAGCTATCCTTTCTGAAAGAGTGCCATTAATATGAATATAGGCACAATGGTACGTATGCAAAGCCCTAATTTGCTGTATAAATCTAGAACCCAACCCTAACCGTTCGAGAACTTTAAATAAAAAGGGCCAGGACACCCTGTCGAAGGCTTTTTCATCATCCATGGAAATTAAAAGAAAGGGGATTTCACGATGTTGGGCTAATGCCAACGCGTTAATCACCCTGATTGTGTTATCTCTAGCCTCCCTCCCAGGCACAAAGCCAACCTGATATTTATGTATTAGACTGGTAATAACTGGTTGGAGCCTAGTAGCTAGAATTTTTGCCAACATTTTTAGGGTAAATCAAATTTTTATTGCATTTTCAAACAGTAGAGGGAGGGATACAGAAAGGAAAAAAGGGAGGGAGGGGGGGGACATAGGTAGCATCACAGTAGATTACAGGAGTGGTTCCCAGCATGCCGTCGCGTAACAAAAGACGGGCCATGATGAAATGCAAGAGCAATATCACACAGAATGACATATGCAAAACCAACGGAACAAGGGACCAGGCACATGTCCCTCAAAAAGAGGGTACAGCATGGATGAAACCAAAAGCACACAGGTGAACGTTAACACAGGTTCCAGAACAGCAGAGCAGGTGGACACCATGTAGTTGTGTAACGTGTGTGAGGCAAATTGGCGAATAGGAAAATGAAGGCAGCATCCGCAGGGTCGCGGAAACAAAACAAGCGGACCACGAGGCAAGGTCCAGGACCAGCGGGTCAAGCGTGTGAGAAAGAAGGAGCCCAGTAGCACATAGTAAAGGACTCATAAGAGGAGAGCAACTGTCGTGGCACCGCGAGACCGGGAAACCTGATCACGGAGCAACAGTGACACAGAGGGGAGGGGTAGGAAGGATAAGGAGTGGGAAGGAGGGGGAGAAGAAAAAATAAAAATAAAAAAAAAGGGGGGGTAAGAAAAGGGGAGAGAAAGAAAGAGGAAAAGGAGGGGGAATCCAGGAGAAGTGGCGAGACAGCAAACTTACCGGATTTAGGTAAGCAGAGAGCGAACCAGGGGGCCAGACAGAAAGTCCAACCAATAGAACCACATTTTCTGATACCTCTCAGCAGCCCCCGTGGCCAAAAGGGACAACTCCTCCAACACCCGTATCTGTTCCACCCGGAGGATCCACTCCTTGGTAGTAGGGGGAGCAGGATCACCCCAGTGCAGGGGGACCAACGCCTTAGCAGCCGTGAGGAGGTGACGGACAACCGACTTCCGGAACCAGGACGCCGAGTACGGAATGTGATGAAGGAGAAAAAATTCAGGCGTAAATGGGATTTCTCTATCAGTAAAATGAGCTAGCTGGTGATGAATAGATTCCCAGAAAGGAACGATGCGGGGACAGTACCACCACAAGTGCAGAAGAGAGCCCGGGGCAGCATCACACCTCCAGCACTTGTTCGGAATGTCAGGATGATATCTGGACGTGACAGAGGGGGGCCGGTACCAACGGGCAAGCAATTTATATGCCATCTCTTGATCCCTGTTACTCCTGGAGCAGTGGCGGGTAAGGTCACAGATCTTCCCCCATTGCTCAGAAGAGAGAACAATCTGAAGCTCAGACTCCCACCGCCCCATAAACGGGGGGTGGTCAGGGTAGGAGGTCTCAAGGAGCAGGCCATAGAGACGCGAGATACCGTGAGCAGGGAGTGAGGGCGCTGCGCAAAGGTCCTCAAACCGCGTGAGGGCACGCAACACATTGTGCTGAGGAGTCAAGGAGCGGAAGACGCTGTGCAGCTGTGCATAGTGGAAGACATCAGTGAAAGAGGGAGGCGAGCGGGTAGCAAGCAGATCCAACGGCTTAAGACCCCCTGTAGTCACAAAAAAGCGTATGTCAGACCTCCGCGCAGGAGGAGACGAGGGGAAGAGGGTGGCACCCACACCAGGCGGGAAATCAGGATTATCCCGAACAGGAGTCAAAGGGGAGGGGATAGAAGACAACCGGGACTTCCATAGAATGGAAAGCCACTCTTTCCAGGTAGCATGAGTAAAAGGGTGGGGCAGCGCCGCACAACGAGCCGTCGGAACGGAAAGCCAGGGCAGAACCCTCGCAGGAAAACCCAGCAGGGTAGACTCAACCTCAACCCATTGCTTATGGCCCGGGAGGTGATACCACTCCAACACTCGGAGCAGGTGGCAGGCCCTATAATAAGAGCGTGGACAAGGCAAGGCCAGCCCACCCAGGGGCTTAGGCAAAATCAGAGTAGTGAAGCGGATCCGGGGGGTCCGCGAGTTCCACACAAAGCGCATGAAAATCGTTCGGAGGGAGGCGAAGAAGGAAGACGGGATAGCAATAGGGAGGGTCTGAAAGAGATATAATACACGGGGCATGACATTCATTTTAATCGCATTTATCCTGCCAACCCAGGAGATTGTTAGCCGCTTCCACGATCGGAGATCAGCTTGAATGACAGTCAGCAGAGGCGCGAAGTTATACAAAAAGAGCTGGGTGAAGTCGGGAGACAGCCACACACCCAGGTATTTAAGCTTGTGGCAACACCAAGAGAAGGGAAACGAGGACTTCAAAGGAGAAACAACAGCAGGGGGCAAATTTATGTTGAGGATCTCTGATTTGGAGGCATTAATTTTGAAGTTGGTAAGTTTACCATAGACCGAAAATTCCCGGAGAAGATTGGGGAGGGTGATGGTGGGCCGGGTGACAACAAACAAAAGGTCGTCAGCGTAGCCAAGAACCTTATGATGAGTCCTCCCAACCTGAAGCCCGCTGATATCCGGGTTCATCCTAACGGCCTGAAGGAACGGTTCTAGAGCAAGCACGAAGAGAAGCGGGGAAAGCGGGCAGCCCTGTCGAGTCCCATTCCGGATATAGAGGGGATCGGAGAGGGAACCATTGACACGGACACGAGCCGAAGGAGTGGTATACAAAGATCCTATCCAGGAGAGCAGGCCAGGGCCAAAACCCATATGGGACAGGGTGGACAGCAAGAAGGACCAGTCCACCCTATCGAAGGCCTTTTCCGCGTCGGTGGATAACAGCAGAGTCGGAGTGGAGGTATGATTTGCATAGTGCATAAGGTTCAAGGCCCTGATAGTGCTGTCCCGAGCTTCCCGGCCAGGTACGAAGCCAGTTTGATCAGGATGGACCAAAAAAGACATGAAAGGCTTCATCCGATTGGCCAGAATCTTCGCGAAGAGCTTCAGGTCCACATTCAGCAAAGAAATGGGACGATAGCTGCCACACAGCTCAGGATCCTTACCCTCCTTGGGCACCAGGGCTATCGAAGCCGCCAAAGTGTGATCGTGGATGCGACCACCATCCAAGATGGAGTTGAAAGCCTCTACAAAGTGGGGACCCAAAAGCTCACGGAACACCGAGTAGTATCTCAAGGAGAGCCCATCGGGGCCGGGACATTTCCCAGACTTAGAGGATTTAAGGGCCAGGACAACCTCCGGTAAAGAGATCGGAGCGTCAAGAAGGGCAGCCTCCTCAACTGTCAATTTCCTACCGATCGTCCTATCCAGGTATGAATGAAGGTCTGTCGAGACCCCCGGTGGGGGCTGAGAGGGCGCAGCAGGGCGGAGGTTGTACAACCTCTCATAGTAATCCCGAAAGCAGTTGGTGATATCCGAGGGCAGAGAGCGGGACAGGCCATCAGGAGAGCGGAGTTTGGAGACATACGTGGATCTCCGACCC
Source organism: Sceloporus occidentalis (assembly GCA_023333645.1). Lineage (NCBI taxonomy): Eukaryota > Metazoa > Chordata > Lepidosauria > Squamata > Phrynosomatidae > Sceloporus > Sceloporus occidentalis. The sequence goes on from JALMGF010000058.1 coordinate 3,877,759, forward strand.
ACACGAAGCGCACGGGCCAAGTATTTACCCGTCTTATTGGCATGTTCATAGAACAAGGCCCTGGATTTCAGAAAGGAGCGCTGCATTTTAGAGTGAAGAAGAGTGGCCAGTTCGCCACGTAAGGATAAAAGGAGCTGAAGATCATCACTAGACAGAGAAGTTTTGTGTGCCTGTTCAGCCAGAGCTATTTGCTGGTAGAGTCCCTCTACCCTCTCCGCCTCGCGGCGCCTTCGCAGAGAGCAGGCACCAATGAAGTGTCCCCTGACCACACATTTGTGAGCCTCCCAGACAGTCAGCCTGGGGGTCTCGGGGGTCAGGTTGTCCTTAAAGAAATTCTCAAGGACCTGAGAAGTTTCAGCACAAAACGCCGCATCAGAGAGAATGGACTCGTTAAGGCGCCAGGAACGCATGGAGGGACAGGTCAGAGGAGAAGCTAAGGAGATGGAGAGGGGAGCGTGATCAGACTAAGTAGAGATCCCGATAGTGGACCGGCGCAAAAGTGGTGCGAAGTGACAGGGGAGGAAAAAGTAATCAATACGGGAGTAGGAGCGATGGGGCGTGGAGAAAAAGGTATAATCACGGGCAGCAGGGTGGAGAGCCCTCCAACAGTCAACCAGCTTGCGATCTGTGAGGAGAGAGGCAACTCTATTCGTGACATGGCGAGGAGTCCTCGTACTGCCCGCGGAGGTGTCAAAGGCAGGGTGCAAAGCAACATTAAAGTCTCCCCCAAGGATCAGCAACCCCTCCTGAAAACTATCAAGCTCACGAAGAACGGCACGCAGGGCGAGATGCTGCCCCCGATTAGGCAGATAAACGTTGGCAAAGGTGTAGACCTGTTGCAAAATCGTGCCTTTCACGAACAAGAACCGCCCCTCCGGATCCACCCGAGAATCCAGTTCCTGGAAAGGAACCCGACTGGAAAAAAGCACCGCCACCCCTTTAGTTTTAGCGAGAGGGTTGTTACTCAGATACACGGTAGGATAGAGCCGGTTGTGAAGCCTGGGAGCCTTAGGCCCAAAAAAGTGAGTTTCCTGCACAAACGCGATATCAGCTCGTTGCTTTTTGAGCTCCCGAAAAAGGGTGGAACGTTTCTCAGGAGTGTTCAGACCACGGGCGTTAATAGAGAGAAGATTCAGCTCGCCAGGCGCCGGAGTCGACATAGTGTAAAGAGGAGCAAAGCAAGAAAAAGAAAAGAGGAAGTACGAAAAGAAGAGAAAAAGAAAAAAAAAAAAAAAGGGGGGGGAGGGAAGGAAAGAGGAGGAGGGACTAAAAGAAGGGAGAGGGAGAAGAATTAGGACAAGGCCGGAAGGGAGAGGAAGGGAACAGCAACGAGTGGGAAAGGGAGAGGAAAGGGACAAAGTAGACACAAACTACGCCTGCCAGGGACCACTGCCTGGCAACCAATGGCGTCACTGTGTAGGGGAAGGGTCTACCACCACCGAGTGGGTAGAGCCGCAATCAAGGACAAACAAGAACCGTAAAAAGAAACAGTCAAGCGCGAGCCGCCGCTCGCAGCGCAGAAGAACACAGAGTGAGAAAAAATCAAAATAGGAGAGCAGCAACAGTGAAAGGGCGCTCCAACAAAAGGCGACCAAACATCATAAAAGTGATAAAGGCGAAAAAAAAAAAAAAAATAAAAAAAAAAAAAAAAAGGGAGGGGGGGCATGTGAAGTTGTGTGTAATGGTGCACAAGCGTGTCCACGGTGTTACAAGTAGGAAGGCAAAACCCCATTTAGAGGAATAAACCATACGTCTGTAGTGATACACACATCGTTAGATAGTAGAAGCACAATATACCATAGAATACAAACGGATAGCGGCAAACAGACGGGTGTGAAGTAGTGTATAATGGTGCACAAGTGTGTCCATGCTGTTACCAGTAGGAAGGCAAAACCCCATATATAGGAATAAACCATGCGCCTGTTGTGATACACACATCGGTAGATAGCAGAAGCACAATATATTAGAGAATATAAACCGATATCGGCAAACAGACGGGTGTGAAGTAGTGTGTAATGGTTCACAAGTGTATCCACACTTTTACAAGTAGGAAGGCAAAACCCCCAGAGATAGAAATAAACCATGCGACTGCTGGGATACACACATCGGTAGATAGTAGAAGCACAATATACCAGAGAATACAAATGTATACCGGCAAACAGACGGGTGGGAAGTAGTGTGTATTGGCGCACAAGCGTGTCCACACTGTTACAAATAGGAAGGCAAAACCCCCCATAAATAGGAATAAACCACACGTCTGTTGTGATACACACACCGTTAGATAGTAGAAGCACAGTATACCAGAGAATACAAACGGATACCGGCAAACAGACGGGTGTGAAGTAGTGTGTAATGATGCACAAGCGTGTCCACGCCGGCACAAGTAGGAAGGCAAAACCCCATATACAGGAATGAACCATGCGTCTGTTGCGATACACACATCATTAGATAGTAGAGGCACAATAAACCAGAGAATACAAACAGATACCGGCAAACAGACAGGTGGGAAGTAGTGTGTAATGGTGCACAAGCGTGTCCACACTGTTACAAATAGGAAGGCAAAACCCCCCAGAAATAGGAATAAACCATGCGTCTGTTGTGATACACACACCGGTAGATAGGAGGAGCACAGTATACCAGAGAATACAAACGGATACCGGCAAACAGACGGGTGTGAAGTAGTGTGTAATGATGCACAAGCGTGTCCACGCTGGTACAAGTAGGAAGGCAATACCCCATATACAGGAATAAACCATGCGTCTGTTGTGATACACACATCATTAGATAGTAGAAGCACAATATACCATAGAATACAAACGGATAGCGGCAAACAGACGGGTGTGAAGTAGTGTGTAAGGGTGCATAAGTGCGGCCATGCCGCTACCCCCGATAAAACCAAACCCGTACGTAGGAAGAAACTATGCGTCCGCAGTATGAGACAGACGCGGAGAAGTATAATAGCCTATTGGTGAAATACAACCTAACAGGAGGTGTAATGTGGTGCTGAAGAGACCGCGCATAAGGAGAGCCACCAGGCAGGAACGGTGCGAGACATGGGTGGAGGCACGGAAGGGAAGCCCCAGAACCCCCAACAAGCCCGGCCCCAGACAGAGACTCAATTGGCACAGAGAGGGGAGAAAAAAAAAAATAAAAAAAAAATTAAAAAAACAAAAACAAAAAGGGGGGGGGTTGGGTTTAGTTAACATGTGACAAATAGCAGCTCGGCCTACAGAGCCAATGCACAGAGGAGGAGCAGTGGCAAGAGTCTCAGAAACAGCAGAGCCGGGTGGGAGACCGCAGAGCCCCCAGTACCTCCAACCAGTACAGCATACACAAAACTAGGCATCACAAATAAAAATGAAAAGAAAAAAAAAAACAAAAAACAAAAAAAAACAAAACAAAAAAAAACAAAAAAAAACCCAAGAACACAACAAAACAATAAGGCCATATAACGAACAGCGACACCTATATGTGTAGAAACATAGTAATGTGACAAATGCGTAAAAGTGTGGTGGTGTATCAGTGAATGTGGGTCGCCACAGAGGGCGCTGCAAACAGGCACACACAAACAAACAAAACAAAACACAAAAAACAAAACAAAAAAAAAAAAAAAAAAAACCAAACCCATGTGTGCAAAAGTATAATGATGGGACAGATGTGTAGAAGTGTGATAGTGCAGAAGTGAGTGTGGTCCGCCACAGAGAGCAAGCGCCGCAGAAGCGCTGCAAACAGACACCCGTGGACCGGAAGTGGAACGGTGCGCAAGAGAAACCATGCGCGGCAGCAGCCACTAGGTGGCAAGATGGAGACTCCGAAGCCACACAAAAAACAAAACAAAAAAACAAAAACAAAACAAAAACAAAAACAAAAACAAAAAAACCAAAAAAAAAAAACCCTAAAGAGGTATACCAGGGAATCAACACAGAACGCATACCAGCGAAACATCATAGAACGCCAGGCCGTCACGAAACTCAGCAAAACAAAGCACATAATGGAGAGCGTACATATAACCAACATGCAAACTAGCAGCAACGGCCAGCAGCGAACGGCAGTCCAGTGAAGAGTAGTTACGCAGGTGAGAGAGTAACCATGATGACAGCCGCGGATCCGTCCGGAACACTTGTATATGCGATGCGAAGTATGCGGTGTGATGTATAAGGTCGCAGCGTCACAAATAAACAGAGTTACTCACGACCACCTATTCCTCTATGGCGCCCAGGCGGCGAGAGATGGGAATGGGAGCGGGAGCACCACGAGGGGAATTCCGTCGTGTGGGATCAGGGCGAGGAGGCCGTTGAGGTCGCGGTCGGGGGAGCAAGGTCGCACCGAGGGCCGCATCCATGTCGACCCAGTCCGAGATCTGCAGGTCTGGCAAGCCAAGGTGTTGTAGAACAGTAGGGACGTCGTGATGGTGTCTGATGGTAAGGGACCGGTTGTTAAACCTGATCACGAGGGCGAAGGGATGACCCCAACGGTACGGGATCTGGAGCCTCCGCAATTCAGACGTCAATGGTGCTAGGGCCCGCCGCGCCTGCAGGGTGAGGTCCGACAGGTCCTGAAAGAAGGATATCTGGTGACCTTGCAGCGGCCAGGTGCCAAGCTCCCGGGCCTTAGCCATTATGGCTTCCTTCAGGCGAAAGTCAGAAAGATGGCAAATGATATCCCTCGGCAGCGCTCCCGGTCCGCCTCTAGGACGAAGAGCACGGTGCGCTCTGTCTATCGGCACTGGGGTATCAGGCGACCGGTTCAGGAGACCGTTGAACAGCTCGGTAAGTATTGCCAGGACGTCCTCAGGGGTGTCCGACTCAGGCACCCCGCGGACACGGATATTCTGCCGGCGGCCCCGGTTGTCTAGGTCTTCTACGCGACGACGAAGCTCTCGCAGGTAAGCTGTGTGGCGGTCACTCGCCTGTTGAGCATTTGTCGTGGCACGGAGATGGCGGGAAGAAGAGTCCTCTAGGGCCAGGACCCTCTGTTCCAGCGAAGACAAGTCTGAGCGAAGAGCCGAAACCTCATCACGCACCACTTGTTTTAACTCCGTGATGAGCAAGGAGAAGTCTGACTTCCAGGGTGCGGAGGAGAAGAGCTGCAGAACCTCCGGAGGATGAGAGGAGGAGAGCGGTCGTGCCGCAGAGGCCGAGTCATCCACAGAGGAGGAACTGGCAGGCGATGCAGCCTCATGGTCGTCCGGGGCCTGCGAGGCCAAGTCCGCAGGAGTCCGGAAATATTCCCTCAAGGATGCCGAGGACGACCGGGAACGCTCACCCGGGGTGGAGGAGTCCGTGGCCACCTTCCGTGAGCGGCCCATGGCAGATTTGGAGCAAGGATGCAAGAAAAATGTGCGAGCGGCGGCGGAGCAGTCAAATCATGCGGCCATCTTCCTCGGCGGTCAGACACGCCCCCCCTGCCAACATTTTTAAGTCAGTATTGATAAGGGAAATTATGACTGTAATGTGGGCAACAGTTGATTGAGGGCCCAATAAAGTACCCGTGGCCAGGGCATTAAACAAAGTGACCATATGCGATCCCAAAACAGGAAAAACCTTTCGATAATAGAGGGGCATAAAGCAATCCGGACCTGTGCATTTCCCTTGTGGAAAATATTTAACTGCCCTCTCAATCTCTTCTAGACTAATAGTGGAATCCAAGTCAAGCCCATCCTTAGGAGAGAGCCTACTATGAGTCCGAGAAAGCAGACAAAGATTCACTAGATACCGTCTGAGCAGGTAACTTATAAAGATTACTATAATAAGCATAAAAGCAGTCAGCTATCTTATATGTTACATAATGCAATTTACCCTTAGAGTCACGTATCTTAAAACCTGCCGCCCACTTAGGGCTCAGGGCGCGAGCCAAAAGCTTCCCAGGTTTGTCCCAGAGCTCATAAAAATTACTCCTAGTGATAACAAAATTCATTTTCAGGCGAGAATCAAGAAGAGACAAACAAGAACGTAAGGCCCTCAATTGCTAAAAAATCCTGGGGGACAAAGATAATTTATGTCAAACTTTTAAGTCCGCTATCTGATGAGAGACAGAAAGAATGGTCATCTGATCAATCCATTTAAGCTTAGCACTCAATTCAATCAGGTGGCCTCTAATTACCGCTTTATGGGCCTTTCAGAGCATCTGGTACACATGAGACCCCTGAGGACGGTTGAAGGACGGTCAGGTTATATTTGATAGAAGGTCCCGGGTGGACTCAGAGCAAGGGCAAGTAGATAATTGTGTCTAATTGTATCTGGTCCAGGAAAAATAAGTTTTTGGTGTATGATTGTGCAAAATTAGTTCCAAGGAAGTGGTGGTCTCAGGAAAAGGGAACCCCGGTTTGGTATTTAATTACCAGAAATTCACTGAGGAATATAAAATTATTTATTGGAGCAAATTGGGGAATAAGATAAAACTGCAATTCCCTGAGAAGGTACCTTTGATTAAATGTAATATGAAATTGGCACATAATGCAAAAGTCTAAGAAAAATGATTAAATAAAAATGTTTAGAATCACTGGCATGCCTCTCTAAGAATAAAGGCGTAGAAAACTGAAGAAATGACGTCACCCTTGTATGTGTGAATAAGAATGCAATAGAAGTAAAGAGTGTATGTATGTATATATTTTCCTTTCTAAGATGTGCACAGAACTATTATGAGTGTTTGTGAGTTGTACTGTTATGAAAGTAAAAGGATGTAAAAAAAAAAAAATAAATAAAGTAGTGGAAGCATGGGATGGGCTGATATTGGTGGTGGTTCTATGAATGATTTGTAACTGGTATGATGTTATCATTGGGTAAAGAAATAGAATTGTTTGATTGCTCTATAATTGTTGTCAGATATTAATTTGAACATTCTAGGAAGTGGATAAGAGATTTGTAGTTATTGTAAATGTGGTTCATGTAAGTGTCAAACTTGCCTATTCTGTGCATAAAGGAACATTGAAAGAGACTGTAGCTTTGCTCCACCATAACGCCCATGCACAATTATACTAGCAGATAACAGTCTAATTATTTGATTATTATTAAAGTGATGTACAGGAAATGCATATTTAAACAAAATAGGCAAAATAATATATTTGTAACTTGATATTAGTTTTTCTTTTTGTATTTTGGGGATTACGTTTTGAAAATCCCCTGGAGTAATGTTTTTAAGTATGTACAGGATGCCTGACAGTTGCCTCAGCCTGGCCAGCTGGGGAAAACTGTGAGGTAAACTATAAAAAATGGACCCTTCATGAATGTCCCCCTAGTGCTAATGGAGATTCTAATATCAAAACCAAGATTACTCAAGAAATTACAAACCAAGAATTTATCTGTTTATGACGCTGACCAAGATTTGGCTACCCACAAATGGATTAAGCACAATGGGTGAATGCCTAAGAGTCATGCTTCATGGAGAGCATGAAAGGCGGGACTGTGCAATCTTAGGATGTGGAGAGTGTGGGTAGGAAGAGGTTAACTGTTTTCTGCATTTTGGTGATAAGAGTCTGATGCACTGAGAGGTAGTATTGTTCTGTATAGGAACAGGATATATATGGTAGAGGGCATAGGTCAAATTACACAACTGAATTAGTTGGTGAGAAACTGGACCATAAGTGTAGACTCGGGGTCACCTTCAGGGCACAGGATGTCTGCTTTAAATAACTGAAACCCCACCCATATCATACATATTAATGTTATGTAGGTTAGGTTTTTGCCTTTTATGGTAAACCCAGAGATATTACAAGTGTGCCAGCCTTTAGTAGGAGTTTACTTGTTTCTTTTGTTATCAATGTGTATATATAGTGTGTGAAAATGTAAAGCTGTTAGATCTGCCTGCTTTTGTGCAGATCTCCCGGCAGCTGCTTGTATCCGGAATAAAGTTTTATACATTCAAAGAAGTCTGGTGGTCAGCACAACGTTTGATTTCCACAACAGGGGTATCTCATAGACTATTCTCGTCAAAGCAGTGTTTTAGGTGAGAGGTAAGATCAGCTACAAAGGTGGGGTTATCAATCAAATTTTCGTTAAGGCACCAACAATAGGTCTTTGGAGGAATCAAAGGCAAATGAAGAGATAAATGGACCAGGGCATGATCACTTAAGGTTTGGGAACATATTTTACTAGAACACAAGTAAGAAAGATGGTGATGCGACAAAAAGAGAGCAAAAATAGTTAACCCATCCGGAAAATAAGTGAGTCTAGAGAGGAACTTGACCAAGAAAGGAGTTTGGTTTTTATTAGGGACATATACATTTGCAAAAGTAACCCTATGCATTCCAATAAAGCCATTTAAAAAGATACCCCTACCCTCCGAATCCCTCCAGATATCAATTTACTGAAATGGAATCAATTTATGAATAATAATCACAACCCCTTTTGTCTTAGAGGTAGGGGAGCTAGAAAAATAAGCAACCTGGAAATGTTTATTAATCAATTTGAATTCTTTAGAACTATGAAAGTGAGTTTCTTGTATAAAGGCAATATGAATTTTAAGAGATTGCAAAATATAAAGCACCTTAGACCTCTTTTGTGGCTTGTTTAAACCTCTGACATTCAGAGACGTGATCTTAAGGAACTCAGAGGTCATAGGGAATCACTAACCAGAGGGATCCATCAGATAGCGATGGTGCCCCAAACCAACCAACAACAAATAAAGAACATAATCAACAAAACAAAAACAAAATAAACCAGAACAGGGCAGATAAACAGCCTGATGCAAAGGCATCAAGTATTGAGCCATGAGAACGTTTGAGAGGTCACTAACCCCGAACCCTGATCTAAAAGAGCAGGGTAGGTAGGCTCTGTTGGGGGTAAGAAGTACAGCAAGGAAAGAGTAATGTAAAAATTTAATGAGCATTATAGTATGAGAAGGGTGGAGAGAAGGTGAGGTGCTTATTGCACCCTCTCCGTTATAAACAACTCAATATATGTGCGTGTGTAAAGGAAAAAAACAACAAAAGAAAAAATCCGAAACCATGGAAGGTGGGAGCTTGTGATAAAGTATTGACCATGCGCTAGCACAGAAGGTATGTGTGAATGAGTATCCAGGTAACCATATAGGCATGGATAAAAACTAAACATTCAGTGGTGTATGAAAAAGAGAGGCCATGATAAGGGAAAGCACTGCTACTCCAAGAGTGAAACAAGCACAAGCCCTGAGCCCAAATGACACAAAGGCAAAAGAAAATAGATATGGAGTGAATGTGTGGGATTAACCCTGTAAGTGGAAGAACGCAGGTAATCAAAAAGCTAAGAAGTGAACCAATTGCAAAATAAACAAGAAATTATAATAAAGGCAGGGTTGAAACAAACAGGCAGAGATGAGTGTGGGTATGTAAGAATACGGTCCTCAGTGTCTGTAAGGATAGTGGCTGCAATAAATTGGGTATAGCACTAAGGCTGTGTGGGGAGAACACCCAAACAAGTATTAACCCCAAATGTCTAACAATGAATAAACAGAAATAGCAGTTGTTTAGTACCAAAACTTATGGCACAAACTGACTAATAGGGAGTGGTATATGGGACATACTAAAACGAATGACAAAATGGAATGCCCATAGACTATAATGGGGAGGAATGCCCATAGACTATAATGGGGAGGAATGCCCATAGACTATAATGGAAGGGAAAAGAATAATTGATTTTGAAATAAAAGCTTAAGAAATAGCATTTAGACCTTTGGCACACATACTCCCTTAGGACACACATGCGATCTAAAACTCAGATTACGTTGGATTATAGCTGTTCTCTATGGAATGACAGGTAAATGACAGTTTTGAGGGAATGCCCATAGGATATAATGGGAGAAAAAAAATCTTGTTTTTTTAGAGAAAACCATATGACATATCATATAGATCTTTGGCACACATACTCCCCTAGTACAGGTATAGGTTCTAAACCTCATATTAAGTGGAATTATAGCTGTTTTCTATGGAATGACAGGTGAATTACAGTATTGATGGAATGTCCATAGGATATAATGGGAGAAAAATAAAACCTTTTTTTCAGGCAAAACCCTCTGAAAAATCATATAGATCTTTGGCACATATACTCTCCTAGTACAGATACATGATCTAAAACTCATATTAAGTGGGATTATAGCTGTTTTCTATGGAATGACAGGTGAATGACAGTATTGATGGAATGCCAATAGGATATAATGGGAGAAAAATAAATCCTGTTTTTCAGACAAAACCCTCTGAAATATCATATAAATCTTTTGCACATATACTCCCCTAGTACAGAGACAGGGTCTAAAACTCATATTATGTGGGATTATAGCTGTTTTCTATGGAATGACAGGTGAATGACAGTATTGATGGAATGGCAATAGGATATAATGGGAGAAAAATAAATCCTGTTTTTCCAGACAAAACCCTCTGAAATATCATATAGATCTTTTGCACATATACTCCCCTAGTACAGAGACAGGATCTAAAACTCATATTATGTGGGATTATAGCTGTTTTCTATGGAATGACAGTATTGATCGAATGCCCATAGGATATAATGGGAGAAAAATCAAACCTGTTTTTCAGACAAAACCCTCTGAAATATCATATAGATCTTTGGCACATATACTCCCCTAGTACAGAGACAGGATCTAAAACTCATATTAAGTGGGATTATAGCTGTTTTCTATGGAATGACAGGTGAATGACAGTATTGATGGAATGCCCATAGGATATAATGGGGGAAAAATGTAACTTGTTTTTTTAGAGAAAACCCTCTGATATATCATATAGATCTTTGTCATGTATACTCCCCTAGTACAGTTATAGGTTCTAAACCTCATATTAAGTGGAATTATAGCTGTATTCTATGGAATGACAGTATTGATGGAATGCCCATAGGATATAATGGGAGAAAAATCAAACCTGTTTTTCAGACAAAACCCTCTGAAATATCATATAGATCTTTGGCACATATACTCCCCTAGTACAGAGACAGGATCTAAAACTCATATTATGTGGGATTATAGCTGTTTTCTATGGAATGACAGGTGAATGACAGTTTTGAGGGAATGCCCATAGGATATAATGGGAGAAAAAAAATCTTGTTTTTTTAGAGAAAACCATTTGACATATCATATAGATCTTTGGCACACATACTCCCCTAGTACAGGTATAGGTTCTAAACCTCATATTAAGTGGAATTATAGCTGTTTTCTATGGAATGACAGGTGAATGACAGTATTGATGGAATGCCCATAGGATATAATGGGAGAAAAATCAAACCTGTTTTTCAGACAAAACCCTCTGAAATATCATATAGATCTTTGGCACATATACTCCCCTAGTACAGAGACAGGATCTAAAACTCATATTATGTGGGATTATAGCTGTTTTCTATGGAATGACAGGTGAATGACAGTTTTGAGGGAATGCCCATAGGATATAATGGGAGAAAAATCAAACCTGTTTTTCAGACAAAACCCTCTGACATATCATATAGATATTTGGCACACATACTCCCCTAGTACAGAGACAGGATCTAAAACTCATATTATGTGGGATTATAGCTGTTTTCAATGGAATGACAGGTGAATGACAGTTTTGAGTGAATGCCCATAGAATATAATGGGAGAAAAATCAAACCTGTTTTTCAGACAAAACCCTCTGAAATATCATATCGATCTTTGTCATTTTGAACACTGGTGACACTTGTAATATGTTGGTCACCAGAATGAGGAATCTGCACACACACCAAAGGAACTCTGGTGCTTAACTGTGCCAGGAAGGGCCAGCTCCCCAGTAGATCAAAATAAATAAAGGCTCCAGGCACTCAAGGGTTCCAGCTCAGGCAGATTTATTAAAGGAAGACAGGAACAACGTTTCAACCTCACAATGAGGTCTTTATCAAGTTGATAAAACTGTTATTTTGTTGAATTGAGTCCTCACACAAGTATGCCATCCACTCTTCTCTGATAAAACATAAGTTTGCCAGTTGGTAACAAGCAGCTGCAATAGACAATAATATGTCACAATTTTCTTTTGCTCTTTCTTTTTCCTTCATGGAATCTATGACTATCACCTCCCTGGTATTAAAAAGGTATTAAAAAGGCCAGTATAACTGAGCTGCAAAAGCAAATTCTGCATTTCTCACCACTAACTAAAGTAAACCATCTCATACTTACAGGCAATAGGAAGCAACTTCGAATAAAGTAAACATTGCCCTAGTAAATTAGATAAATGGTTTAAATGTTATAATGAGGCTTAAAGTGATATTTATTAACTAAAATAAACTGAGATAGTGGGTTCTATCCAATTATGTGAGAGAAATCAGTTATTGTTTTTTTTTACTAAATAGGTTGTATTTCCGTCTATGGTATTCAATGAGCTGAGATAGATTAATTTAAACCACTGAATAGAGCTGGATATTTCAATATGATGATTTAGACACGTGTTAAGCTGGACCAAACTAGTCTTATTCTGCTGTTAAAACATTTCCAAATTAGCCCAGCATAATACATAATTAAATTGGTAAACCCGTTAATGACCAGGTTTTTGGTTTTTTTTTTTTTTTACAATGCTTTCCAAAAAAATATCAGATACATTTCCATCTTTTTTCAACTATGATTTCCTGCCAACTCATTCAGTCCATCCCTAAATTTTATATTGAGTTTTTAGAAGACAAGTAGGATCTTCATTTGAAAAAAATATTTTATACATAAACCATTATTTAATATGAAAAAAAATTCTAAAAATAGGAAAAATTCAATTTTTCACAGTTTATTCTATTACAAAATATACATAGCCAGTGCAAAGTAAGAAAAACATGTATTTAGGTATTTGCCTTGATTTTGGAAACACCTCATATGGCTGGTATTTATTTTGGTAGTTACTGGGGTAAACTGGGTTACTGGGATATATATAATATTTAACCCACAAAAGTGGCCAGAAAAAGCTATACTGCTGTATAAAGGTATACAGTGCCCTCCACGAACATAGGCACCCTTAGTTTAAACTGAGCTAAAAATGCTGTGAAAATTTGTCTTTATTGTTTAACCCTTTCATCTTTTCTTCAAAGAATACACAGAAATGCTCTGCTATCATGGATATCAAAAATGTACAAAAATAAAGTGAATGACGGCGCTTCTGATAAATATTTTGATATATAAAGTGAGTATAAATAGCTGCCAGCACTTAACACTTAACCCCTTACGTGACAATAAAACAAACAAAAGAGAGTGCAGCGCTCCGTTTGTAATAACTCTATATTAATAGTGTTATGCAATACTTGAACATATCCGTCCTTACAAAATAACACCCACGTGCATAGTAAATAATGTCATGGGACATTTTTGTTTACTTTATATGGCAAGCCGATCCAGCTTGCCATATTAAATAAAAAATAATATATGCCACTCTGTCCCATGATATGCCTTCTAACCCCCTATATGCCACTCTGCCATATAGGGGGTTAAAAGGCATATCATGGGACAGAGTGGCATATAGGGGGTATAAGGCCTTTCTGGAGGCAGAGTGGCATGAAGGGGGTTAAAAGGCATATCATGGGGCACTCTGCCTCCAGAAAAGCCTTATGCCCTCTATATGCCACTCTGCCTCCCCGATATGCTTTATACCCTCCTATATGCTCCTCTGCCCCATGATATACCTTTTAACCCCCTTTATCCCACTCTGCCTCCAGATATGCCTTTTGACCCCCTATATGTCACTCTGCATCCAGAAATGCCTTATACCCCTATATGCAACTCTGGCATATAGGGGTTTAAAAGGCATATCATGGGACAGAGTGGCATATAGGGGGGTATAAGGCATTTCTGGAGGCAGAGGAGCATATAGGGGGACACACTTACATACACACACATGCCGATTTTTTTTTGTTTTTAACAAATACAAAAAACATTATACAGTACAAAAAATACATTATTTTACTCACCTTCTACTTCTCTTGACTTCCTGGTAGCTGCACACTGTTCTCCTCTATGCTGACAGGATGCCACTGACCTTAGTGATGTCCGGATCATGAACGAATCGTTCATTTGATCCGGTTCTTTTTAGTGATCCGGATGAATCGGTTCACTAGACTGAACGATTCATTTATAGCGGTTCAGTCTGTGAATCATGCAGCTGTAACCTGATCCTAGAGCTGTGAGTCATCTGCAGAGCACTCAGACACAGACTCTGGGGTCAGGTTACAGCTCATCAATTCACACAGGAACGATGACTCATAGAGTCAGAGAGTCGTTCAAAGAGTCGAATGATCCGAAGAGTCGAATGATCCGAAGAGTCGAATGATCCGAAGAGTCGAATGATCCGAAGAGTCGAATGATTCGAATCTTACAGGGATCCGGATCTTACAAGGATCCGAATCTTACAGAGATTCAAATCATTCAGAGAATATTACTGATACCATACTTTTCTAAATAAATACATTAATAATGTTCACACTGGCCCCAGGATTTAGATTCCCCTGAGTTTGCCCCCCTTTACCTATAACTGCACCTACAGTTAACTTTATTAAATTAATTAAATTAACCCTCAGTCATCAGCATAAAATTAACCCTTATACCCCATCAACCATAACTGCCCCTGAAATTAACCGTAAAGATCCCATTAACCATAACGGCCCCTGAAATTAACCCTAAAGACCCCATTAACCATAACGGCCCCTGAAATTAACCCTAAATACTCCATTAACCATGACTGCCCCTAAATTAATTGCATGTACTCCAGATAAATTACCTAATAAATTGGTATGGTTGATGGGGTCTTTAGTGTTAATTTGGGGGCAGTTATGCTTAATTGGGTGTTTAGGGATAATTTAGGGGCAGCTATGCTTAATGGGGTCTTTAGTGTTAATTTAGGGGCAGTTATGCTTAATGAGGTGTTTAGGGTTAATTTGGGGGCAGTTATGTTTAATGGGGTCTTTAGTGTTAATTTAGGGGCAGTTATGCTTAATGAGGTGTTTAGGGTTAATTTGGGGGTAGTTATTAGACTTGGGCACCAGGGGGCTCTTCGTGTTCGTCTTCGTGCTCGTCTTCGGGGAAAAAAAAATCTTCGTATTCCGCGAATATTCGCCCGTTCCTGTCTTCTCTTCGGGCGAATATTCGTTTTTTCTTCGTTTTTTCCGGTTAAGGGGTTAATACGGGGTTAACGCAGCTCTGGCGCCAGTACTTTAAATGTGTGTATCAGCAACTCCATTGGTCGCCAGCAGGGGGCCTCCTGCTGTCGACCAATGATCACAGTACCATATATAGCTAATATATTCTCGGGCAGAATATTCTGCTACTCAGTGTAAAACCAACAGAGGGCAGCATTCTGTCCGATGCTATATTAGCCATATGTGGCAGTGTGTTCATTTTCATTTATTAATTATTTAAATAAAATATATTTCCATGATCCGCTGGTCTCCCCACTGCAACAGTTAAATGTCCGCACTCGCAGACATTAATTTTGTCGAATTTACAAACTCTTTTTTTCTATTTATTTTGGGTTTTTTTGTATTAAACTGTTAGACGAAAGGATCATGGGAATAAATGCAAATGAGCACACGGCCCCATATGGCTTATATATCTTTGGACAGAATGCTGCCCTCTGTTGGTTTTACATTAAGTAGCATATGTTTGAAATCCAAAGTTATTCTGCTACTCAACGTAAAACCAACAGAGGGCAGCATTCTGTCCGAAGATATATTAGCCATATGTGGCAGTGTGTTCATTTTCATTTATTAATTATTTAAATAAAATATATTTCCATGATCCGCTGGTCTCCCCGCTGCAACAGTTAAATGTCCGCACTCGCGGACATTAATTTTGTCGAACTTCCAAACTCTTTTTTTCTATTTATTTAGGGGTTTTTTTGTATTAAACTGTTAGACTATGGCTAATATATCTTTGGACAGAATGCTGCCCTCTGTTGGTTTTACGTCGAGTAGCAGAATAACTTTGGATTTCAAACATATGCTACTTAATGTAAAACCAACAGAGGGCAGCATTCTGTCCAAAGATATATAAGCCATATGGGGCCGTGTGCTCATTTGCATTTATTCCCATGATCCTTTCGTCTAACAGTTTAATACAAAAAAAACCCAAAATAAATAGAAAAAAAGAGTTTGGAAGTTCGACAAAATTAATGTCTGCGAGTGCGGACATTTAACTGTTGCAGCGGTGAGACCAGCGGATCATGGAAATATATTTTATTTAAATAATTAATAAATGAAAATTAACACACTGCCACATATGGCTAATATATCTTCGGACAGAATGCTGCCCTCTGTTTGTTTTACGTTGAGTAGCAGAATAACTTTGGATTTCAAGCATATGCTACTTAATGTAAAACCAACAGAGGGCAGCATTCTGTCCGAAGTTATAGTAAGCTATTTATACTAAGTTAAATGTCCGTACCGGCGACTTTGTTGGTCGCTGGCACTGACATTTAACTGACACAGTGGGGAGACCACTGGTGTCCCTGCTGTGTCAGTTAAATGTCCGTACCAGTGACTTTGTTGGTCACTGGCACGGACTTTTAAGTTAACTGGTGCAGCAGGGTCCCAGGTTGCTTTTTTTTTCTGCCTAGCAACTAGTGGTAAGGGGCCGTGCGAGTGAGCCTATTGGTCGCTTGCACAGCCCTTTACCCTACAGATTTCTGCTCCCATTATCCAACGCAGCATTGCAGGGGTTAACGGGAGCGGAAATCAGGAATTAAAAAGGCTGTGCAAGTGAGCCTATTGGTCACCTGCAGGGTCTTCCTCTGGCATCAACCAATTGTTTGATGCCAGAGGAAGACCCTGCAGGTGACCAATAGGCTCACTCACACTGCCCTGTAACCCCTGGCGACGAACCTTCTGATTTCCACTTCAGTCAACTCCCGCGATGCCGTGAAGATAAGGTAAATTAGATGGGGGAGGGACCGGGTAGATTAGTAGACGAAGGCGAAGATTCTTCGTGTGTGAGTCTTCGTCTTCGCCTACGTTTTACCTGCACTGTCTTCTCTTCTTCATGTCTTCGGAACGAACACGAAAACGCACTCTTCGTGTTCGTTTTCATGTTCGCCCGAAGACGAATGCACAAGTCTAGTAGTTATGCTTAATGGGGTCTTTAGTGTTAATTTAGGGGCAGTTATGCTTAATGAGGTGTTTAGGGTTAATTTGGGGGCAGTTATGCTTATTGGGGTCTTTAGTGTTAATTTAGGGGCATTTATGCTTAATGAGGTGTTTAGGGTTAATTTGGGGGCAGTTATGCTTAATGGGGTGTTTAGGGTGAATTTGGGGGCAGTTATGGTTAATGGGGTGTTAAGGGTTAATTTTAGGGGCAGTCATGGTTGATGGGGTGTTAAGGGTTAATTTTAGGGGCAGTCATGGTTGATGGGGTGTTTAGGGTTAATTTAATGGTGAGGGTTAATTTAATTAATTTAATAAAGTTAGCTTAAGGTGCAGTTGCAGGTAAAGGGGAATGTAAATCCTGGGGGCAGTGATTATTAATGTATTATTTATAACAGTATGGTGACATTCTCTGAATGATTAGAATGCCAATGAAGGCAGAGAGTCGTTCAAAGATCCGGATCTTACAATGATCCGGATCTTACAATGATCCGGATCTTACAGTGATCCGGATCACTGTAAGATTCGGATCCCTGTAAGATCCGAATCTTTGAACGACTCTCTGCCTTCATTGACATCACTGGAGGCAGGGGGGAGGATTCATAATGAAAGGGGCGGGGCCAATCGTTAGTGTGCCTGCATGGAGTTACTGGAAAACAGTAACTCCGTGCAGGCACACTGAGTGATCCGAAGATCCGGATCATGAATCGGATCATTTCAGTGAACGAATCGAAATGATCCGATTCACTTTAATGATCCGAACTTCCCATCACTAACTGACCTGACATCCGGTGCTGCAGCAGTCTGAGTGCGAGGGGGCGGAGCTTCCACCTCACGCTGCTCCCATCACTATGCAGCCATCAGACTGCTGGGAATGTAATCTAACCGGCCGGTGCGTGCTGATGCCGCCGGCCGGAGCTACTTTAACACTTTTTTTTTAATTTATATGGTAAGCTGGATCGGCTTGCCATATAAAGTAAAAAAAAAGTATTAAAGCAGAGCCGGCCGGCGGCATCAGCACGCACCGGCCGTTCAGATTACATTCCCAGCAATCTGATGGCCGCATAGTGATGGGAGCAGCGTGAGGGGTGAAAGGTCAGTGCGAGGGGGCGGAGCTTTCACCCCTCACACTGCTCCCATCACTAGACGGCCATCGCACACGGCTGCTGGGTGCTGATGCCGGCCGGCCACATCAGCACCCAGCGGCCGCTTTGGTTAGATTTCGGGAAGCCTGGAGGGCAATTGCCCCCCTGCCCAGCCCGCCCCTGGCACCGAGGGAGGCGTTCATTGCCATTTGCAGCCGCTCAGCGGCTGTCTTCATGGTAAGTCTGCCGGCCGCCCAGCCCACGGACCTTCCGGCCCACCGGGAAATTTCCCGGTATCCCGGTGGGCCAGTCCGGCCCTGGGCGTCTGTGTAGAAATATCATAGGATCCAATAGTTTCTGGAAAACAGCAGCTTTGTGGTGTTCCACTTAATGTTGTTGTTCCTCAATGAGCATCAGCTCAAGATATACAGGAGGTCAAAATGAAGAGGAGGATTTGAAAGTAAAAATAGCAATTTATTAGTAGTAAAATCTAAAAAACGATATGCTTGCAACAAGCAAACAAAGTTTGTGCTACTTCCAGGTGGGCGTATCGCCAATTTGCATAACGCGTTTCACCCAATCAGGCTTCCTCAGATGCATACCAATCCCTCCTCTTCATTATCCTTATATGCTCTGCTGCATTAGATCTGCCAGGTGGAGTCCCTTTATGTGCAGCTGATGTTTAAATCCAATAATATTAGAATGCATTATGTATAAAAGTTTGTCCATATTCAGCACCCATATTTAAGTGTCCATAAAAATATCTATAACAATGTCCATATTGCACAAAGAGAATGAATTAAAAACACACTTAACTATAAAACATTTTAATCATAATAAGTTAGAAATTGCTCAGAGACCTATCAAACCCATCCATATGGGGCATGTAGTGTTTCTCACATATTAGTAAAATATTTATAAAGATCATGTATAAATACCAATATAAATAGATATACATTACATAATTTAAAACATATAAAACATATATGAGAAATATATATCTAAAACCACATATACATATATATTAATTATAAATTAGTTTCATATTTTATGAGGGAATAATTAATCTAAACAATTAAATACCGTATTTTTCGCTCTATAAGACACACCTGCTGATAAGACGCACCTAGATTTTAGAGGAGAAAAAAAAGGAAAAAATATTTTGAGCTAAAAAATGGGCTATAAAAAAAGGACATCATCCTCCCGTCATGCCTGCACAGAAAAAAGCTGGTCAGACATGATGGGAAGTGTAGTTGGACTACAAGCGCCGTACTGCGCATGCGCCGGCGCCATACGTGACACGGCGCTTGCGTCAAATCCCCCCGTCCTCTCCATCCAGTCCGCCCTTAGCCGTCGCAACGGACCAGAGAAGAGGAGAGGCGGCGACAGAGGCGGCGGTCTCCAGATGAAGACCTCCCCTGGACGGCGAAGCGAGACAGAGACTGTCCGGGACACTTTTGGTGAGTACCGTATTGGCTCGGATATAGGCCGCCCCCGTATATAGGCCGCACCCTAAAAGTTTGGTGCTTTTTTAAAGAAAAAGTTTTTTTCTTTAAAAAAGCACCAAAAAACATACTGCCACTCTGCCCCCCCGCCCCCCGAGATATGCTGCCACTGTCCTCCCTCCCCGAGATACGCTGCCACTGTCCTCCCTCCCCGAGATACGCTGCCACTGTCCTCCCTCCCCGAGATACGCTGCCACTGTCCCCCTCTGCCCCCCCCTCCCCAATTTACCGGAGCAGACTCCCGGGTGTCTTGCGGGGCCGGCGGGGGACATCTACGCAATACAACTTCCGGTGCGGCACATCCGGCACCGGAAGTTGTATTGCGTAGACGTCCCCCGCCGACCCCGCAAGACACCCGGGAGTCTGCTCCGGTAAGTCCGCGGGGGGTGCAGAGGTAAAACGCATCCGCACGATGCGCTTAGACAACCTCCCGTGCCGGCACCCCCCCCCGTGGGAAGTGCTGGCAGGGGAGGCTGTCTGAGCGTATCGGGGAGTAGGATGCAGGTCCCCTGCACCGCTGCGGGGGATCTGTATCCTAACCCCGCTGCCTGCCCGGCGCTAGACCCCGAATATAGGCCGCACCCCCACTTTAAAGTCTTAAAGTGGGGGAAAAAAGTGCGGCCTATATTCGAGCCAATACGGTATATCGTTGCCCCCCCCCCCTCCCTGCCTGCATCTTCGCTCCATAAGACGCGGCTGATTTTTCATCCTACTTTGGGAGGAAAAAAACTGCGTCTTATGGAGCGAAAAATACGGTAGATCAAAATCCTGATTCAATCCCATAGGATGTAGTGTTTTCAATACATAGACCCACTTCATCTCAATCTGACCAATTTTTTAAATAAAATTTCCTCCTCTCCAATTTCTCTGGACTACCTGTATACCTATATATTTAAGGTGCTTAGGGTCGCTGTTGTGACATTCTTTAAAGTGTAGAGGTACAGTGTGATTTGTTTGAGCTCCCCTTATTGCTCTGACATGTTCATCGATTCTTTTGTGAAGTGGTCTCACCGTTCTTCCAACATATTGGAGTCCACATGGGCATTCCAATAGATAAATAACATTTTTAGTATGGCATGTTATTACATTTTTTATGTTATATTGTTTGCCTGTTCTACAACTCTTGAACACTTTAATTGCTGACCTGTTCATACAGTTTGTCTCTTGACATGAGGTGCATTGTCCACATTTATAAAACCCTGTATTATTATGTATAAATCCATTATCCTTATGTTGAGATTTAATAAAACTAGAAGTTAAACATAAACTCAAATTTGGAGCCCCCCTATAAATCACTTTAGGGGTTTCAGGGAGGATTTGTTTCAGGTCATCATCCTTTAAAAGTATAGACCAATGACGTTTAACAATTTTTTTAACTCGTGATGGCATTTATCATAATTGAAAATTAAAGGTATCGTATTATCTTGAACGTCCCTTTTTTTGGATGTTAATAAATGTGTCCGTTCTACCATCTCGGTCTCCCTCATCGCTTTTTGTAATATTGATTCTGGATAACCTTTTTGTATAAATTCATCGTTAACCTTATTAATTTGTTGTTGGTATATAGAATTATTTGAACAGTTACGTTTTATGCGCATGAACTGTCCCTTAGGGATGTTATTCAGCCATGGACTATAGTGTCCACTATTATAGAGGATATAACTATTTGTGTCCACTAATTTAAAGAAAGTTTTTGTGCATAATTTTGATTGTTCAATATATATTAAAAGATCCAGATATGAAATTTGTTGTTTGCTATGTTCTGAGGTTAAATTGATCCCCCACTGATTAGTATTAAGATGCTCCAAAAATGAATACAATCCTTCCGCTGGACCATCCCAAATAAAAAACAGATCATCTATATAACGACGATAGGCAATCAAATTTTGCCCCCAGCTATGGGAAGAATAGACAAACATCTCTTCCCAATATGCCATGAATAGATTGGCATAGCTGGGAGCAAAACGAGTGCCCATCGCCGTTCCTCGTTGTTGTAAATAGAATTGGTCATTAAAGAAAAAGTAATTATTTTGTAAAATCCACTGGATGGCTCTTATTATAAAATCACCCTGTATTTTAGGTATGTTTTCTTCTCTATTCAAAAAATATCCTATAGCTTCACAGCCCTTTTCATGTTGAATTATCGTGTATAATGAAGATACATCACACGTAACTAAAAAATAACTATCCTTCCATTGGATCCCTTCCAATTGTTGTAGCAAACTTGTTGTGTCTTTTAGATAAGATCTTGTTTTTTTCACCATAGGTTGTAAAAACTCATCAATATATTTAGACAAATTTGCAGAAATCGATCCAATCCCAGAAACTATTGGTCGTCCGGGAGGATTCTGTAAATCTTTATGAATTTTAGGGAGTGTGTAAAAAGTAGGTGTCCGCGGATAGGTTGTATTCAAGAAATTGTATTCCTTACTAGTTAGAATTCCACATAATTTTCCATAATCCAACATTTGTACTAAAGATTTTTTCATGTCGTTTATAGGATTATTTTTTAATTTTATGTAGACTGTTGTATCATTAAGCTGTTTATAACATTCATCAAGATATTTAGATCTATCTAAAAGAACCAACCCACCCCCCTTATCTGCTGGTTTTATAACAACATTTTCATTTTGACGTTTTCATGTTTTTAATTTAATTTTGTTTCATGTTGTTAATTTAATTAAAAACATGAAACAAAAGAAATACATTAGAGATTTAAATGATTACAATAATAATAGAATCAGGAATTATGCCAAAAAAGAAGGTAATATACGATATAATAAGAGGACTTGGAATGGTCAACACCATACTAAATATCCAACTATAAAGACTGCATATAAGGAACAAGAGGATGTTTTTACCCGAATTTCCCGAGATAAAAACAAGGGAAACAGATGGGATAAGATCCCCAGAACACACAATATACGTAAAACCCCCCAATTTCATAATCAAGAAAACCCCAATTTGATTAACATTAAAAATCGTTTTGAAACATTGGCAAATTATAATGATGAAATGGGAGAGGCCTCAACCCCACCTTCCTCTTTTTTAGGAGAAGGCCCCCAAAGGGGCCAGTGGCGACAGAATCTAACCCCTATTTCACAACCGAAAAGGGGGAGATCCCAAGAAAGAGAGGGTGTCGTGGGGGGCAGAGAGTACAATGGCGAAAAAAGAGGCCGTTGGTGGAACCAATAGGGATTTTTAATCTATCTACACATAATCTCACACCAGATGAAATTAGTTTGTTAAATAAGGGTTTAAAATTTGCCCCAAATAGATGTTTTAATTCCTTTAATGCATATATAGATGTCCACAAATTCTCCAGACGATTAACTTTAAAAAAATATTTCACAAATAATCCTCTTGTAAACATAGGAATAACAACAAACACACAATTTAAACATACCACATTATCTAACAAGTCTCACTTTTATCCAGCACAATATAAATCATCGGCTATTGATATATTTGAGAAATTGGTTACAGATGATATTGACAAATTATCAGAAAAGAAACAAAATTTTAATACCAATAATCTTACATCAGGTGAATATCGGGCCCTCAAGAATCTGCGTCAAAATGAAAATGTTGTTATAAAACCAGCAGATAAGGGGGGTGGGTTGGTTCTTTTAGATAGATCTAAATATCTTGATGAATGTTATAAACAGCTTAATGATACAACAGTCTACATAAAATTAAAAAATAATCCTATAAACGACATGAAAAAATCTTTAGTACAAATGTTGGATTATGGAAAATTATGTGGAATTCTAACTAGTAAGGAATACAATTTCTTGAATACAACCTATGCGCGGACACCTACTTTTTGCACACTCCCTAAAATTCATAAAGATTTACAGAATCCTCCCGGACGACCAATAGTTTCTGGGATTGGATCGATTTCTGCAAATTTGTCTAAATATATTGATGAGTTTTTACAACCTATGGTGAAAAAAACAAGATCTTATCTAAAAGACACAACAAGTTTGCTACAACAATTGGAAGGGATCCAATGGAAGGATAGTTATTTTTTAGTTACGTGTGATGTATCTTCATTATACACGATAATTCAACATGAAAAGGGCTGTGAAGCTATAGGATATTTTTTGAATAGAGAAGAAAACATACCTAAAATACAGGGTGATTTTACAATAAGAGCCATCCAGTGGATTTTACAAAATAATTACTTTTTCTTTAATGACCAATTCTATTTACAACAACGAGGAACGGCGATGGGCATTCGTTTTGCTCCCAGCTATGCCAATCTATTCATGGCATATTGGGAAGAGACGTTTGTCTATTCTTCCCATAGCTGGGGGCAAAATTTGATTGCCTATCGTCGTTATATAGATGATCTGTTTTTTATTTGGGATGGTCCAGCGGAAGGATTGTATTCATTTTTGGAGCATCTTAATACTAATCAGTGGGGGATCAATTTAACCTCAGAACATAGCAAACAACAAATTTCATATCTGGATCTTTTAATATATATTGAACAATCAAAATTATGCACAAAAACTTTCTTTAAATTAGTGGACACAAATAGTTATATCCTCTATAATAGTGGACACTATAGTCCATGGCTGAATAACATCCCTAAGGGACAGTTTATGCGCATAAAACGTAACTGTTCAAATAATTCTATATACCAACAACAAATTAATAAGGTTAACGATGAATTTATACAAAAAGGTTATCCAGAATCAATATTACAAAAAGCGATGAGGGAGACCGAGATGGTAGAACGGACACATTTATTAACATCCAAAAAAAGGGACGTTCAAGATAATACGATACCTTTAATTTTCAATTATGATAAATGCCATCACGAGTTAAAAAAAATTGTTAAACGTCATTGGTCTATACTTTTAAAGGATGATGACCTGAAACAAATCCTCCCTGAAACCCCTAAAGTGATTTATAGGGGGGCTCCAAATTTGAGTTTAAGTTTAACTTCTAGTTTTATTAAATCTCAACATAAGGATAATGGATTTATACATAATAATACAGGGTTTTATAAATGTGGACAATGCACCTCATGTCAAGAGACAAACTGTATGAACAGGTCAGCAATTAAAGTGTTCAAGAGTTGTAGAACAGGCAAACAATATAACATAAAAAATGTAATAACATGCCATACTAAAAATGTTATTTATCTATTGGAATGCCCATGTGGACTCCAATATGTTGGAAGAACGGTGAGACCACTTCACAAAAGAATCGATGAACATGTCAGAGCAATAAGGGGAGCTCAAACAAATCACACTGTACCTCTACACTTTAAAGAATGTCACAACAGCGACCCTAAGCACCTTAAATATATAGGTATACAGGTAGTCCAGAGAAATTGGAGAGGAGGAAATTTTATTTAAAAAGTTGGTCAGATTGAGATGAAGTGGGTCTATGTATTGAAAACACTACATCCTATGGGATTGAATCAGGATTTTGATCTATTTAATTTTTTAGATTAATTATTCCCTCATAAAATATGAAACTAATTTATAATTAATATATATGTATATGTGGTTTTAGATATATATTTCTCATATATGTTTTATATGTTTTAAATTATGTAATGTATATCTATTTATATTGGTATTTATACATGATCTTTATAAATATTTTACTAATATGTGAGAAACACTACATGCCCCATATGGATGGGTTTGATAGGTCTCTGAGCAATTTCTAACTTATTATGATTAAAATGTTTTATAGTTAAGTGTGTTTTTAATTCATTCTCTTTGTGCAATATGGACATTGTTATAGATATTTTTATGGACACTTAAATATGGGTGCTGAATATGGACAAACTTTTATACATAATGCATTCTAATATTATTGGATTTAAACATCAGCTGCACATAAAGGGACTCCACCTGGCAGATCTAATGCAGCAGAGCATATAAGGATAATGAAGAGGAGGGATTGGTATGCATCTGAGGAAGCCTGATTGGGTGAAACGCGTTATGCAAATTGGCGATACGCCCACCTGGAAGTAGCACAAACTTTGTTTGCATGTTGCAAGCATATCGTTTTTTAGATTTTACTACTAATAAATTGCTATTTTTACTTTCAAATCCTCCTCTTCATTTTGACCTCCTGTATATCTTGAGCTGATGCTCATTGAGGAACAACAACATTGAGTGGAACACCACAAAGCTGCTGTTTTCCAGAAACTATTGGATCCTATGATATTTCTACACAGACGCCCTATAGTTTGAGCAAACTTGGTTGCTCAAAAGATTGTGAGTACCAATCTTATAGGAGGGTTAATATCTCTTGTATAAACAATATTATACTATTATCTATATGCTTCTTTTTTTTTTCATGTGAACCTGCTGAGAGTCTCATAGAAGACATCACATGTGATTTGAATCTAAGTATACCTGTTTTTTTTGTTTTTGGTTTTTGTTTTTTTTTGTTTTGTTTTTTTTATTTACTATGCACGTGGGTGTTATTTTGTAAGGACGGATATGTTCAAGTATTGCATAACACTATTAATATAGAGTTATTACAAACGGAGCGCTGCACTCTCTTTTGTTTAGCATGGATATCAAACAATTGCAAACACAACACAGGTTTTTTTAAAAAATAAATAAAAATGAAATATATGTGTGGCAGAATTATCAACACCCTTTTAGTTAATACTTTGTGCTTACCTCCCTTTGCCAAGATAACAGCTCTGAGTCTTCTATAATGCCGATGAGGTTGGAGAATACATGGCGAGGGATCTCAGATTCCTCCATACAAAATCTCTCCCCATCTGTTAAATTTCAAGGTCGACGCTGGTGGACTGTCCACATGTTTTCTATGGAGTTCAAATCAGGGGACAGCGATGGCCATAGTAGGACCTGGATTTTATCAGCCCTAAAACATTAAAAAAGCTACCACCATATTTAACTGTGGGCATGTGGTCCTTTTCCATATGGCTACCTGTCAGGGTCCGCAACCCCCGGTCCGACGAAGTGACTCACCTGAGTACCCGATGCCCGCGGGTACCGGATCCCGCGGCGCGTCTCCAGCTCCCTCCACCTCCGTCAGCATGTCCGCCGCTAGGCGCGCGCGCGCACCCTCAACTAACTTTATGCGCCCCCGAGTGGAGACGCCGGGGTACGCGCACCGATGACGTCACGGCTGGGGGCGAGGCTTCCCCCTGGCGGCAAGTTTAAAAGCTGAGCACTGAGATTAGCTCAGTGCTCAGTGATTGTTTTTCTATTCGAGCTCTAGTGCCCTTTGGTGATTTTTTCCTATTGATTTCCTGTGTACCAAACCCGGCTTGTCCTCTACTCTGCTGCTCTCTATATCCCGACCCTTGGCTACTAAACGGCGTTCCTGATTTTTTGGTTCCTGACCCTGGCTTCGGATTTTGACCTCGCAGCTTGCTAGTTTCCCTGACCACGGCTTCGTTTCCTGACTTCGGCTTATTCTCACTTGCCTTATCTGCTGATTCCTGGGGTACGTTCCTGCATACCGGTCTCTACCCTTTAATCCTGCCTTGCAGCCTCACATAATCACTGAGCCCTATGGAGCCCGCAGGAAGACCTGACATGTTCACTGCCTTAAGTCAACAAATGACTTCTATGAACCAGTCTTTGCAAGAACTCCAGGCAAGTCAAAACCAGCTTAGGCAGCAGGTGCAACAGCTTCAAGTTCCCCATGCCGCTCCTGCAGACCCAGCCGTGGCCCCTCTACCTCTCAACATGGAAGGCGCCTCGGCCATAGAACCTCAAGTTCCCCTCCCGGAACGATTCACAGGTGACCGCAAGAAGTACCGAACTTTCATCACTTCCTGCCAAATATTGTTTAATCTTAAGCCCAGAACCTATCTCTCCGACTATGTCCGGGTTCATACCGTTATTTCCCTCCTCTCGGACGAACCTCAACAGTGGGCTCATCACCTCCTCCACAGCAGCAGTCCGCTACTGGATTCGTGGGCCTCATTCCGTCAGGCTATGGACTCTATGTATGACGATCCTTTCAGAACTTCCTCGGCTACCACCTCTCTGAGAACCCTCAAGCAGGGTAGGCGCCCCATCGAGGAGTACATCACTGATTTCAGACGCCTGGCTCTGGACTCGTTATGGAATGAGCCCGCTCTCCACGATCAATTCCGTTGGGGCCTCTCGGGATTGGTTAAAGACGAACTTGCTCGCACTTCCATCCCTTCTGGCCTGGAGGACTTTATCACGTTATCCACCCAGATCGACCGTCGGCTCCGTGAGAGAAGACTCGAGCGTCAATCTTCTTCCTCTACCTGGTCGCCTGCCTCTCCTCCTGTCCCCAATGCCTCACTCCCAGACGAGGAACCTATGCAAATAGGTATTGTCCATGGACCACTGTCTCCTGCCGAAAGGGAACGCCGAAGATCGTTGGGAGCCTGCTGACATCGTACATGCCCCAGAGTTTCTTACGTCTTTTCACAATCAACATCCTGATCGTCCAGGCCCTGAGAGAGTCCGGAGACCTCTCGTCGGAAGGGGGATCTGTCAGGGTCCGCAACCCCGGGTCCGACGAAGTGACTCACCTGAGTACCCGATGCCCGCGGGTACCGGATCCCGCGGCGCGTCTCCAGCTCCCTCCACCTCCGTCAGCATGTCCGCCGCTAGGCGCGCGCGCGCACCCTCAACTAACTTTATGCGCCCCCGAGTGGAGATGCCGGGGTACGCGCACCGATGACGTCACGGCTGGGGGCGAGGCTTTCCCCTGGCGGCAAGTTTAAAAGCTGAGCACTGAGATTAGCTCAGTGCTCAGTGATTGTTTTTCTATTCGAGCTCTAGTGCCCTTTGGTGATTTTTTCCTATTGATTTCCTGTGTACCAAACCCGGCTTGTCCTCTACTCTGCTGCTCTCTATATCCCGACCCTTGGCTACTAAACGGCGTTCCTGATTATTTGGTTCCTGACCCTGGCTTCGGATTTTGACCTCGCAGCTTGCTAGTTTCCCTGACCACGGCTTCGTTTCCTGACTTCGGCTTATTCTCACTTGCCTTATCTGCTGATTCCTGGGGTACGTTCCTGCATACCGGTCTCTACCCTTTAATCCTGCCTTGCAGCCTCACACTACCTCTCTGTGTGCGCTAAACCCACTACTGGTGTTTATTGGCAAGAAAACTCTTCTTTGGTTTCACACGACCATAGAACCCGGTCCTATCTGAAGTTGTAGTAGTGTCCGGCGAACTGAAGCCAGTTGAGTTTGTTTTTGGATGAGAGTAGAAACTTTTTTCTTCAAACCTTCCAAACAACTTGTGGTGATGTAGGTGACATTGGATTGTAGTTTTGAAGATTTTCTGACCCCAAGACGCAACTTATTTCTGCAATTCTTCAGCTGTGATCCTTGGAGATTTTTTTTGCAACTAGAACCATCCTCTTCACAGTGCTTTGAGACAATATAGACACACATACTCTTCCTTCCAGGTTAATTCATAACATTTCCAGTTGACTGGAACTCCTTAATTATTTCACTGGTGGTGGAAGTAGGCATTTTCAGTGCTTTTGCCATTTTCTTAAAGCCACTTATAGAAAGTGACGGCAGATAACAACCATTTGCCTCATCCAGTCTGCCCAACATCTTAAAACTTTCCTTTGTACCTGGCCTTATCTTATATCTAGCTTAACCTTATGCCTATCCTATGCTTTCTTAAACACCTTCTCTGTATTAACATCTACCACTTCTGATGGAAGGCTCTTCCATGAAGTCACTACCCTTTCAGTTAAGAAATATTTTCTGATGTTTCTCCTTTTAAATAAACTCCCTTTAAGTTTTTAAAAACTTAAATCATATCCTCTGAAATAATTACCCCTAAATCCCTTTCCTCACACGTTGAGGTTAGGACCGTATCAAATATTCTATACTCTGCCCTTGGGTTGTTTTGCACATGGTGCATTACTTTGCATTTATCAATGCCACAGCTCTGACCATTTTTTCAGTTTATCTAAATCATTTGCCATTTGGTTTATCCCTCCAGGAACATCGACCCTGTTGCAAACTTTTGTCATCTGCAAAAAGACATACCTTTCCATCCACAATATCACTAATAAAAAATATTTCCCATTTTGTGAAGCTCAACAATCTTTTGCCCCACATCACTACCATATTTTTTGGTTTTACCCATTATGATCAATGACTAAGGGAATTTCGCCTATGTGTTACCTAATATTTATACCCCTGTGAAACAGGAAGTCATGGTTGAACAACTTCCTATTCGAAGTCACCCAAATGTACTAAAAAATTTAAACTGTCAATGGAAACATACGTCAAGACAAATTTTCACAGCATTTTTTGCTCATATTTACAAAGGGTGTCCATATTAGTGAAGGGCACTGAATACCTTTATACAGCAGTATAGCTTTTTCTATACTTTTGGGGCCCAACTATAATATATATATATATATATATATATATATGTTTGAAAACAGTGATGCACATCTTTCATATTTTGCCCAGTAACTACCAAAATAAATATAAATACCAGGCATAGGAGGTGTTTCCAAAATCAAGGTAAATACCTAAATAAAGTTAGATTTTTTATTCTACTTACTTTACACTGGCTATGTATATTTTTTAATAGAAGCAACTGTGAAAAGAATGGTATTTTCTTCGCATTTTTTAGAATTTGTTTTCAATATTAAATGGTTTGTGTATATAAGATCCTACTTGTCCTCTAAAAACTCAATATATAATTTGTGGGGATGCACTGAATGAGTTGGTAGGAAATTATAGATGAAGAAAGATGGAAATTTATCTGGTAGTTTTTTGGAAAGCATTGTAAAATAAACGCTGGGGTTAATCACATCCTTTAAATAAATGTTACCAATTTAATTATGTATTATGCTGGGCTAATTTGGAAATGTTTTAACAGCAGAATAAGCCTAGTTTGGTCCAGTTTAACACATGTCTAAATCAGCATATTGAAATATCCAGCTCTATTCAGTGGTTTAAATTAATCTATCTCAGCTCATTGAATACCATAGACGGAAATACAACCTATTTAGTCAAAAAAAACAATAACTGATTTCTCTCACATAATTGGATAGAA
Organism: Sceloporus occidentalis; assembly: GCA_023333645.1. NCBI lineage: Eukaryota > Metazoa > Chordata > Lepidosauria > Squamata > Phrynosomatidae > Sceloporus > Sceloporus occidentalis. The sequence goes on from JALMGF010000058.1 coordinate 3,908,419, forward strand.
CCCACTATCTCAGTTTATTTTAGTTAATAAATATCACTTTAAGCCTCATTATAACATTTAAACCATTTATCTAATTTACTAGGGCAATGTTTACTTTATTCGAAGTTGCTTCCTATTGCCTGTAAGTATGAGATGGTTTACTTTAGTTAGTGGTGAGAAATGCAGAATTTGCTTTTGCAGCTCAGTTATACTGGCCTTTTTAATACCTTTTTAATACCAGGGAAAGAGTAAAAGAAAATTGTGACATATTATTGTCTATTGCAGCTGCTTGTTACCAACTGGCAAACTTATGTTTTATCAGAGAAGAGTGGATGGCATACTTGTGTGAGGACTCAATTCAACAAAATAACAGTTTTATCAACTTGATAAAGACCTCATTGTGAGGTTGAAACGTTGTTCCTGTCTTCCTTTAATAAATCTGCCTGAGCTGGAACCCTTGAGTGCCTGGAGCCTTTATTTATTTTGATCTACTGGGGAGCTGGCCCTTCCTGGCACAGTTAAGCACCAGAGTTCCTTTGGTGTGTGTGCAGATTCCTCATTCTGGTGACCAACATATTACAAGTGTCACCAGTGTTCAAAATGACAAAGATCGATATGATATTTCAGAGGGTTTTGTCTGAAAAACAAGTTTGATTTTTCTCCCATTATATCCTATGGGCATTCCCTCAAAACTGTCATTCACCTGTCATTCCATAGAAAACAGCTATAATCCCACATAATATGAGTTTTAGATCCTGTCTCTGTACTAGGGGAGTATATGTGCCAAAGATCTATATGATATTTCAGAGGGTTTTGTCTGAAAAACAGGTTTGATTTTTCTCCCATTATATCCTATGGGCATTCCATCAATACTGTCATTCACCTGTCATTCCATAGAAAACAGCTATAATCCCATTTAATATGAGGTTTAGAACCTATAACTGTACTAGGGGATTATGTGTGCCAAAGATCTATATGATATGTCATATGGTTTTCTCTAAAAAAACAATATTATTTTTTCTCCCATTATATCCTATGGGCATTCCCTCAAAACTGTCATTCACCTGTCATTCCATAGAAAACAGCTATAATCCCACATAATCTGAGTGTTAGATCCTGTCTCTGTACTAGGGGAGTATATGTGCCAAAGATCGATATGATATTTCAGAGGGTTTTGTCTGAAAAACAGGTTTGATTTTTCTCCCATTATATCCTATGGGCATTCCATCAATACTGTCATTCACCTGTCATTCCATAGAAAACAGCTATAATTCCACTTAATATGAGGTTTAGAACCTATAACTGTATTAGGGGAGTATGTGTGCCAAAGATCTATATGATATGTCAGAGGGTTTTCTCTAAAAAAAGAATATTATTTTTTCTCCCATTATATCCTATGGGCATTCCCTCAAAACTGTCATTCACCTGTCATTCCATAGAAAACAGCTATAATCCCACATAATATGAGTGTTAGATCCTGTCTCTGAACTAGGGGAGTATATGTGCCAAAGATCTATATGATATTTCAGAGGGTTTTGTCTGAAAAACAGGTTTGATTTTTCTCCCATTATATCCTATGGGCATTCCATCAATACTGTCATTCACCTGTCATTCCATAGAAAATAGCTATAATTCCACTTAATATGAGGTTTAGAACCTATACCTGTACTAGGGGAATATGTGTGCCAAAGATCTATATGATATGTCAAACGGTTTTCTCTAAAAAAACAAGATTTTTTTTTCACCCATTATATCCTATGGGCATTCCCTCAAAACTGTCATTCACCTGTCATTCCATAGAAAACAGCTATAATCCCACATAATATGAGTTTTAGATCCTGTCTCTGTACTAGGGGAGTATATGTGCCTAAGATCTATATGATATTTCAGAGGGTTTTGTCTGAAAAACAGGTTTGATTTTTCTCCCATTATATCCTATGGGCATTCCATCAATTCTGCCATTCACCTGTCATTCCATAGAACACAGCTATAATTCCACTTAATGTGAGGTTTGGAACCTATAAATGTACTAGGGGGGTATACATGACAAAGATCTATATGATATGTCAGAGGGTTTTCTCTAAAAAACAAGTTTCATTTTTCTCCCATTATATCCTATGGGCATTCCCTCAAAACTGTCATTCACCTGTCATTCCATAGAAAACAGCTATAATCCCACATAATATGAGTTTTAGATCCTGTCTCTGTACTAGGGGAGTATATGTGCCTAAGATCTATATGATATTTCAGAGGGTTTTGTCTGAAAAACAGGTTTAATTTTTCTCCCATTATATCCTATGGGCATTCCATCAATTCTGCCATTCACCTGTCATTCCATAGAACACAGCTATAATTCCACTTAATATGAGGTTTGGAACCTATAACTGTACTAGGGGAGTATACATGACAAAGATCTATATGATATGTCAGAGGGTTTTCTCTAAAAAACAAGTTTCATTTTTCTCCCATTATATCCTATGGGCATTCCCTCAAAACTGTCATTCACCTGTCATTCCATAGAAAACAGCTATAATCCCACATAATATGAGTTTTAGATCGTGTGTCTGTACTAGGAGAGTATATGTGCCAAAGATCAATATGATTTTTCAGAGGGTTTTGTCTGAAAAACAGGTTTGATTTTTCTCCCATTATATCCTATGGGCATTCCATCAATATTGTCATTCACCTGTCATTCCATAGAATACAGCTATAATTCCACTTAATATGAGGTTTAGAACCTATAACTGTACTAGGGGGAGTATACATGACAAAGATCTATATGATATGTCATATGGTTTTCTCTAAAAAAACAATATTATTTTTTCTCCCATTATATCCTATGGGCATTCCCTCCATACTGTCATTCACCTGTCATTCCATAGAAAACAGCTATAATCCAACGTAATCTGAGTTTTAGATCACATGTGTGTCCTAAGGGAGTATGTGTGCCAAAGGTCTAAATGCTATTTCTTAAGCTTTTATTTCAAAATCAATTATTCTTTTCCCTTCCATTTTAGTCTATGGGCATTCCTCCCCATTATAGTCTATGGGCATTCCTCCCCATTAAAGTCTATGGGCATTCCATTTTGTCATTCGTTTTAGTATGTCCCGTGGTATATATGTGTTATATAATGTGAAGTGTGTGAGAAGTTGAAATAAGGTTTTTTTAAACCCATGCATGGCAGTTAGTAAAATATTGGTGTAAAGCCTAGATAAGGCACCAAGCAGGTATAGTAATCGAAAATGTAAAGCAAAGTATATACACTGATTGGTAGAGAGTTGCAGAAATGTGTTATAGAATGTAAAATGTATGAGTATAAACCCATGCATTGCAGTTAGCAACACATCGGAACACAGTGTATATAAGGCACCGAGCAGGTATAGCAATCTGTCAAGAACAAAAAACAGAAATGTAAGGCAAAGTAAATACAACATATATGCTAATATACAGACTCACAACAAAGTCTAGGAAGAAGAATGGGTACAAAGAATGTCCCCATGACCCCCAGGTTCATTAACTAGATCACAAGATGTGTGAGTAAAAAATAATAAAAACCATGTTGAAGAAATTAGAAAAACAAAGTAAAAGCAAGTGAGGCAGTTACCTTCTTAAATATATGCCGAGCACGGCGAGAAGATGGATGACCTAAAAAGGAACAAACAGAGTCTGCAGCATAGTCACTATAAAAATTGTAAATGATGTGAATTTACAGGACAGTAAGTCCAGGAACAAATCCCTCGACGGTGGTGAGGGCGAGGCAGGTGAAGAATCTGTCCGTCTCCACAGCCGGCACGCAAGGGATTAAAAAAAACAAAACAATGTTCCACGCGACAATGAAGAGCAGCAGATCCTCTTAGAAAAAATAGAGAGGCATATAGGTATACCCATTAAGATGTCGGGATCCTATGCCGTTTATGTCTGGGAGGTCCCGTAGTTGCCACATCGCATCAAATTAAGCTTCCCAGTCAGGGACGTGAAGCTTGGGGAGGCCCAGAGATTCTAAGAAGAGCGGAACATCAGAAGCCTGTCAGATAATATATGACTTAGAGTTGCGACGTGCGATTACATCAAAGGGGAATCCCCATTGGCGCTGTCGTTACAGGTTTTAAGGATCTCCTTGTCTTTAAGGCGACAGGTCTGGAAAAATAGAAATATCCTATGAAATATCAGCCTTTAATCTGCATTTTTGCAGAATATTTTCCTTCAAAGGGTAGTCATGGAGTCTGCATATGATATCCCTTGGGGGTCCCGTGGCATCCCCACGGGGTCTAAGAGCACGGTGAGTAATGTCCGCCTGCAGCACCGTCTCCGGGATTCCCCTGATTCGGAGGTTGTTCCTGCGTCCCCGGTTATCTAGGTCCTCCAAGCGTCTAGAAAGCATCCACATCATGTCTTCCTCAATGGTTGCCACGCGGTTTCCCAGCTGCCGTACATTTGTTCTAATTTCAGAAAGCGTGTCTTTAATGCCTTGTGTGGCCTTTTCAATTAATGGAATCATCTCTTCCTTCATTATCAGCATTTTAAGAGCCTGTTGCCACGCTGGATTATCGAGTAGAAGAGGCTCCGGGCCAGTGTCCATCTTTGGAAACGAGTCCCGGGAATCCTTATCTTGTGATCCTTGAAAATAGGACCGGACCAAGGTGAGTGAGCTTTTAGCTTTAGTTGGCTGCGACCTGGGAGTTCCAGGGAGCTTGTTGTTCTTGCCCAAGATCCATGAAATATTGGACAGGACTGGCCTAACTTGGGGTATTTTGATGTAGTGGTGGGCCAAGCAATACATGGCCAGATCCCTAAAATGTATGCTTTAAAAAAAATTCCCCCTAAAACTAATACTGGTTGTGCCACCCTTGCGATAGCTGACAATGAGTCTTTTACATCTCTGTAGAATAATTTTGGCCCGCTCTTCTGGGCAGATTTCTATTAATTCAGCCACATTGGAGGATTTTCAACCATGAACATCCTTTTTAAAGAGATGCCACAGCATAGCAATTGGATTCAAGTAAGGACGTTGACTAGCTGATTCAAAAACCTTCATCTGCTTCCTTTAAGAGGTGGACTTGTTTGTGTGTTTAGGCTCATTGTTCTGATAATACAACTGCATTTGAGATTTAGGTTACACACTGATGGCCTTACATTCTTGAGGATTCTATGGTAGAGAGGATGGTTCCATGACTAGTTGCAAAGGTCCTGAAAGCAGCCAAACAGCCCCAGCCCATCAAACTTACCCAATCATGTTTGTCTGTTTGCTCTTATTGTTGAATACTGTGTTAACTTTATGTTAGATGTAACCCATGTTCAAAAAAATGTACTTTTGACTCATCAGTCCACAGACTTGGGGGCCATTACGTTTTTCTTTCTCAAATTGAGATAAGCTTTTGTGTTCTTTTTGGTCGGCAGTGGTTTTTGTCTTATAACTCTCCCATGGATGTAATTATTGCACAGAGTTGTTTTGTGGCCACATGGATTAGTAGGTGATGCACTCTACTAATTTTGGTAGGCCAGCCACTCCTGGGAAGTTTCACTACTGTTCTAAGTTGTTCCATTTGTAGATAATGGCTCTCGGGGGCAGAGCCTTAGAAATGCTTTTGTAGCCTATTCCAGACTGATAGTTGTCAATTACTTTGTCATCTGTTATTAACCCCTTCGCGACCTTTGCCGATTCAGGACCGTCATGACAAGAAGGTCACTAAATGACCTTTGACGGTCCTGAACCGTCAAAAAATTAAATAAGCTTAGAATGTGATCAACGATCACTTTATTTGCTTAAACGGCGTTACTGTAATGCCTCGATGTCGAGGCATTCAGTAACGCCGAGATCTGCATCGGGGGCCATGTCTGGCCCCTCCCCGGGGCGTCAACAGCCGCCATACATTGTATGGCGGCGGACGCCCGTTTTAAAAACTTAAATGGTGTCGCTGGAATGCCTCGATCAGGAGGCATCCAGCGACACCAAACACTTACCTTTGGATGGGCTGTGACCGCTCCGGAGAGCGGTCACAGCCGCAGCTGCCGGTGATCTTCGCCATCAGCAAGATGGAGGCGGCCCGGGTAAAAAAAACATAAAGAAGAAAGAGTTCGCTAGACGGTCTCCAGACCCTCTAGAGAACTCTGACTCCATTTGCAGGTTGAATACAGGTACTGCATTCAACCAAGCAAGTCAATGGAACCCAGCTTTCTAATCACTATGTGATTAGTAAAATATTCAAAAAATAAATAAAAAAAATAAAAAATGGAAATAAAAAAAAATGTGCTAACATTTAAAAATAATTATGCAGTGATGTCACTTGATGAACCATCCAGTACCAGCAACATGTGTAAAAAAAATATAAAAAAAGTATTAAAAAAATAAAATAAAAAAATAAAGTTTATTATTTTGAGCAAGTGCTAAAATTTCTCAAAAATCTCAACAAAGAGTTAAAATAAAAGCACTTCAAATACCCAACGGGTGTCTAATATAAAAAAAAAATGGCTGATGGGGTAAATTGGAGTGGCCGAGCTCAAAGATAGGGCATAGGTACAGACTGACCAAAATGGAGAAAAAAAGCGCACTTCCCAAATGTGGCATTTTAAATCTCAAACAACCCGACAAACCCATGCATGTCGGGTATCACTGCACTCAGGAGATGTTCCTGAACACACATTGGGGTGTTGTTTGACAGTGACATATACCAGAACCTGTATATCTATAACTAAAGTACAATTTGTGTGAAAAAAAAATAAAAAAATTACTATTACAAAGTTTGACAAAGTGTAGTTCTATAATTGGTGCATGGAAAGGGTTAAAATAACAGCATTTTGAATACCCTGGGGTGTCTAGTTTTCAAAAATATATGGTTTGAATGGGTTAAATTGAGTTAACCGGCTTCAAAGATATTCCAAAGAGGAGATGGAGGCAGACTGACCAGATTTGTTAAAAAAGATTTGGAAATCATAAAACGCTGCTTGTACTTATTGCCCTATAACTTACAAAAAACAGCAAAAAAACATAAAAACATTGGGTATTTCTAAACTCAGGACAAGTAGTAGAATCTATTTAGCTAGTTTTTTTACTTGCTTTTTTAGGTAAGTAAAAGATTTTTCAAATAAAAGTCGTAAAATGTGTTTTTTTTCAATTTTTCACCATTTTTTTTTTTTTTTTTTTATAGTAAATAAGATGATACAATCAAAATAATGGTATCTGAAGAAAGCCCATCTTGTCCTGAAAAAAACAATATATAACTTATGTGGGTACACTAAATGGGTGAGGAGAAAATTACAGCTGAACACAAGCACCACAAAAGTGTCAAAACAGCCTCGGCCCCACAGGGTACAAAACGAAAAATGAGCCCGGTCCTTAAGGGGTTAAATTTCTTTAGCTCTGTTTTTGAGACATTTTAGTCTACTCCACTTTGCAAGACAGGTTCTATTTAATTGATGTTTAGATTTAACAGGGTTGGCAGTAATCATGCCTGGGAGAGTCTAGTGAATTGAACCTAATTATCAATTAAATCTGGTTAATTAGTTGATTTAGTAACTAAGGGGGTAATTACTTTTTCACATAGGGCCAGGTAGGGTTGAATACATTCTTTCCTTCTACACATGAAATCATCATTTAAAAACTGCACTTTTTGTTTACTCAGGTTATCTTCCTCTAATATTAACATTAGTTTGGTGATCTTAACATGTTAAGTATTTGACAAATATGCAAAATTAGAAGAAACTGTGAAGGGGAAATACTGTTTCACAACACTGTACACAAGTCTATTACAGTTTTCATACAGACCCATTATATATTTGGTATAGAAATAAAAGAAAAAAAGGAGGGACAGAAATAGAGAAAAAGAAAAACTGAGCTGCTATAATCACCAAGGACAAGGACGTTCCCAATTACCTTAGAAGAGGGCAGCAAAAGAGACTGGGATACATTTTCTATAAAATGCAGTTTTAATATCTAACTGAAAACACATATAATAAAATATTTACATCCTTCATAAATAAATAGTGAATAAAGTCCTTGACCTCACTATACATTAAGAAGCCCCATATAATGCGGAGTTAAATCAATGTGATCTTCTCACCCACTGAATTACATAACATTATGTTTTATATATAGCGCGAGCAGAATCCATAACAATGTACAATTATAACAATGTTAAAATGATTGTAACAATGTTACAACGATTGGAATAATTAAAAATTAAACACAATAATAAATCAGAACAAAAGAAGAAGAGGTCTTGCAAGCTTACAATCTACTTAGTGGTTGAGGGTGAAGTGATTTAGTAGGAATTTATTTCCTCCCATTATATCCTATTGGCATTCCCACCAAAACTGTCATTCACCTGTCATTCTCTGGAAGTCAGCCATAATTCCACTTACTCTGACTCCTAGAACCAGAACCTATGACTGTACTAACGGAGTATGTGTGTCAAAGATCTATATGATAGGTTTTTATGACATGTCCACTTGGGTGACCTCACTGCAGCTACATTTCCATGTGAATTACACATTTTTCAACTTCCTCTTTGAGAACTCTTTGCCCGTATGGTGCAGAATGGACGTACGTATTTCAAGACAAATCTCAGACCAAGCAGTCAGTTATGGTACTATGTGGCAGACTACTGTTGGGGGATAAAAGCATGCCCCCCATCTGTCCCGATTTAGGTGGGAAAGTCACGATTTTGGGTAGCTGTCCCACCTATACCTTCCTCTGTCCGGCTTTGCAGGGTCAGAGGAAGGGTGAGGCGAGATCTGTGCTCACCTCAGGTGCAGCTGTGGGGGGCGCACAGCCGCCTGATCAGCAACTGCAGCCTGCAGATTAGCTGGGAGACCACAATCTCCCTCTAGTCGGCTCAACATTAGGGAGCTCAAGGTCTGTCTGTCAAAATTGTAAAGTGCAACTGTTTGTATCGCTGAGTTCCGCCAGATTAAAAAAAAAGTGTCCCTCTTTCACATTTGGAAATGTTGGGAGTTATGTAAAAGGGACAGCAAATCGAAGCACTAGGTCCATCTGGTTTGCCAATTTGTTACATATGTGATAAAATTAAGAAGTAGTTTCATCTAAGCCTCTGACAGTTTAAATTTAGACAATGGCATCTTACAGCAGATTCCCTTTCTTTTGCTATTTGCATGAGTATTTACATACCTGGGAACCAGCTGATGTTGGGGGTGGAACAGCATTGGGGGCGCTGACATCACAGAAAACACCCTAATTTACAGCAGAAATGGGCGGGGAGGAGGGCGTGTCAAGACCCCGCTCCCGCGACCTGGAGTATTGGAGTGTTGACCCGGAGAACCGGTGCTTGACCCGGAGATCTCGGGGTCAAACACGGAGAGTTCCCAGGTATGGTTATTTATTAAAAAAAATTGCATGAAAAAGACCATACCATAACAGCTTGACATCAAAATGCCCAAAGTACTCAATTTATTAGAAAGCCTGTAGGTCTCACCTGAAGCTCATCTGGAAAACACGTCCCTGATTTGCTCTCTGTGTTTTGTTGTTGAACCCATGCAGCATTTCTGCAAACAATGTGTTGTTTAGGTTATTGTCAGAATGTAGGCACTTGGGGCCCTCGCATATGTCAGTCAGCGTCAGACAAGACCTGCCATCTGGAGCCAGTTGATATTCTTCCACACACCTACAAAATCAAAGTAATGCCATGATGCTTTCTGCTCTAATATATCTTAATAGATTTATATAGTAAGACAGTTCAGAATATTTTAGGTTTTTGGTTTTCAAAACATTGTTAAAGATAATAAAGGCCCTATTTTGATCATGCCAGAATGGAGAATCTTGCATGATAATGTTGATACATTGAAACATTGTGAAGAAATGCAGGTAAAATCCTATAAATTTAAATCATACGATATAAAAATCAAAGCACTGAAGAGGATGTTTTAATCATATAATCCAAGGGTGTCCAAGTTTTTTATGCAGCGGACCACTTCATCAGAAATGTATATGTGCGTGGGCCGCACTAATTTTTCACTAGGAGAGAAAATATGGCCGTAATAATGCATATTAATACAGGGTTAATTTGGCGATAATGAAAAAAGCAGTGGAAAAGTTTTTTTGATCAACTTTTATATGTCATTCTATCAATACTGAATTACTTAAACAGCAAAACAAAGTCAGTCCACAAACTATCTAAAACAAGTTTAGCCAAATAAAACTGCACAAGGTTTAGCACACTGTAAGTACAAGCTGTATTTAAGATGGCGCACACTGGAGACAGGGCTGGATTAAGACACCCAAACACACACACCAGGACAGGCTCTGCCACACCAACACCCAAACACACACACTAGAACAGACTGTCACACCGACACCCAAACACACACCAGGACAGGCTCTGCCACACCGACACCCAAACACACACACCTGGACAGGCTCTGCCACACCGACACCCAACCACACACACACACACACACACACACACACACACACACACACACACCAGGGCAGGCTCTGTCACAACAACACCCAAACACACACATCAGGAAAGGCTCTGCCACACTGACACCCAAACACACACACACCAGAACAGGCTCTGCCACACCAACACCCAAACACACACCAGGACAGGCTCTGCCACACCGACACCCAAACACACACACCAGGACAGACTCTGCCACACCAACACCCAAACACACACACACACATCAGGACAGGCTCTGCCACACCAACACCCAAACACAAACACTAGAACAGACTCTGTCACACCGACACCCAAACACACACCAGGACAGGCTCTGCCACACCGACACCCAAACACACATACACCTGGACAGGCTCTGCCACACCGACACCCAACCACACACACACACACACACACACACACACACCAGGACAGGCTCTGCCACACCGACACCCAAACACACACACACACACACACACACACCAGGGCAGGCTCTGTCACACCAACACCCAAACACACACATCAGGAAAGGCTCTGCCACACTGACACCCAAACACACACACACCAGAACAGGCTCTGCCACACCAACACCCAAACACACACCAGGACAGGCTCTGCCACACCGACACCCAAACACACACACCAGGACAGACTCCGCCACACCGACAACCAAACACACACACACATATCAGGACAGGCTCTGCTACACTGACACCCGAACACACACACCAAGACAGGCTCTGCCACACCGACACCCAAACACACACACACAAGGACAGGCTCTGCCACACCGACACCCAAACACACACACACCAGGACAGGCTCTGCCGCACCGACACCCAAACATACCACACACCAGGACAGGCTCTGCCACACCGACACCCAAACACACACACACCAGAACAGGCTCTGCCACACCGACCCCCAAACACACACACAAGGACAGGCTCTGCCACACCAACACCCAAACACACACACACCGGGACGGGAGTCGGTGTGGCAGAGCCTGTCCTAGTGTGTGTGTTTGGGGGTCGGTGTGGCAGATTCTGTCCTGGTGTGTATTTGGTTGTCTGTTTCCTGGCTCTTTACTTACTGCAGGAATAAATAGAACTATTTAATTTTTATTTATCCAGAGATAAAACACCCTCCTGAATTTATAGTCACTTCAAAACTTCCTTGGCCCAGAAATCAGTGAGATGAAAAGTAAAGGTTTTGTGTTATTTACTCTGTTTCAATATGCATATTATATAAAAAAGGATTAGTGGCACTAAATTGTGGCTTCAGGTATCCCGCATATGATGACTTTTTTAGTGTACTGATTACTCCCTGTCCCATCACATAAGATTCTATCCTATATTATCTACCGAGCGCTGATGTCATCTTTATCCAGTACACATGAATGCCGAGGAGTTAAGATTCTGTCTATTTTATTTATTTCCATAAAATGACCACCAAAATCCTCAGCACCAGCCCCATGATGCTCTTAATCCGTCCCAGCCTCCAGCATCAACCAGTTTAAATCCATCTTGTACCCACAGTGTGCTCCAGCCTTGTGCAATTTTATTTGGCTAAACTTGTTTTAAATGGTTTGTGGACTGACTGTAACTATGGGTTACTTACCTTCCGTCCGCCCGAACCGCTGTTCCTCTGAAGTCCCTCGACACATGTAGCTATTGGCAGGTTTCCTCAACACTGACCGCATGGTCTCTGGCTCTGTCGGCACGCGCGCGCCACCGTGTGGCCTCTTATAGGGACCTCACTTATGCGTTCCAAGCCTCCGTTTCATGTGGGGCGGGAAATTCAATTAGCATGTCTAATTAAACCTGGCTGTTGCACTAGATCAGTGCCTGTGATAGTGCCTTGTGCATGTTGGCTGTGCTTATTACATTTCTAACATCGTGATTTTGGCTTTTGGTCTTGGCTTGTCTTTTGATTATCCTGACCTCGGCTCCGTGTAACGACTACTCTTTTGCCTATTGCTACCTGTATCCTACTCTGCTCCTGTAAACAGTGGATGATACCAAGTTCCTGCATTGCTGGTCCTCTAGCCATGACACTGACTTTGTTTTACTGTTTAAGTAATTTAGTATTGATAGAATGACATATAAAAGTTGATAAAAAAACTTTTCCACTGCTTTTTTCATTATCGCCAAATTAACCCTGTATATGCATTATAAAGCTAAAGGCCATATTTTCTCTCAGTTCTAGGCAGCAGGGGTACTAGAAGGGGTAAGAAGTGTTACTCGAGAGGGAGACACTGACGGTTTGACGGTGTCAGGTTACTGTCATGTGCCAGGGTTGAAAACGTGATCGTTGAGAAGAGCGAATAGTAGTTGGGGCTACATTGTCAAAAATATTAGTGGAAACAGAGGGATGGTTTATAACAGCAATGCGTAAGAAGGTGGTGTTTTGGATGCTTTCCAATAAAGCCTTTCTTCAATTGTTGAACTGCTCCAAATTATATGAATATAAATGTACGTGCACGGAGAGAGAAATAAGACACACAACACACTCCGGGTCAGGTCCAAAATCACTCTGCTTTATTTTGTTTATATTATAGATTATATAGTCCCCGGAAAGAGGGACGTCTGGTTACGTAAAGCTTATTAATTGGTTAATCCTGAAACTATGCGGAAATAGGCAGAAAACCGTTAGAAGCAAATGTTAGATACTTTCCTGCAACTAGATATAGCCGGATGGCGCTTGTGGTTAGTAAAACATAGATAATCTCCCACGTATCTGCGTGAGGTGTAACCCTTTATTGGTCGAGGCCAGCTTATATTCATTAAAGCAATAAGCGTTTCTTGCTGATATATAGTGGTTCCATAACAGTCCCCCCTTGAATATACGATGGCCGACTGTCCCTAATCCTGACAGATCCTACCGGACATAATCCCGCATCCTCTTCACCTGCAGTGGCGACAAATTATCCCTATTGGATAAAATCCCGGTTTCAGGTCTTGGACATGTCCCTCGGATCTATATGTCCCTACACGGGGCGGGGATTACCGTTGGGGGTGACTATCGAGTCGAATGCTGTTTCATAAGAAGGCGCAAAACTGCTTGGCTCAGTATCTGTCACTAGCGGTGGTTCAGGCTGTAGATCCTCGCTGCAGTACAAGGAAAGGCGCCCCAAGCGGTGATGACGAGTAATGCAGGAACAGATGGTATAGGATCGGATAGTCGGGGTCACGAGCAGAGATCAGGACTGGCAGCAAACACGGATAGTCGGGGTCACGAGCAGAGGTCAGGGCAGGCAGCAAACAACGGATAGTCAGGTACAAACTGAGTTCAGGTAAAGGCAGGCAGCAAACAACGGTTGGTCAGGTTCAAGCAGACTTCAGGCAACAATAAGTCAAATCAGGTACAGGAACGCTAGTGTAGGCAATAAAGGCTCTCCTGTCGCTTTTGTTTTTCGGCTTTAGTGAGGGGTTCTCGTTTACAACTTTTGCTTTGGACCTTTTTAGGTTCAGACACAGCCCTGGACTTACTGGTACTAGCATACCTAGTGTTGCACTCCACCATGCACTTAACTGACTTGCACAACACCAGCATACCCTCAGCCAGCATCAATAACACCGATGGTATCCCTGCGGACTCCTCAGTATGGCCTTGGCATTCTGTCACACACTGGGTAAGCAGGTTAGCGAGGGGCCTCGGTGCAGGGATAGGGTTGTCTGTTTGTACACTGCGATTCATGGTGCAAGGTAGACAGGCACACAGCAGACAGAAGTGAGGGACTGGAACTGGCAAGGCTGATGCTGAAATAGAAGCCCACCGGCAGGGCACACGACTGGAAGCTCACTGGCAGAGCACAGGACTGGACATGCTGCTGGAAGCCCTCAGGAGCAATACAGAATCAGGTACAAAAGGAAGCCAGGAATAATTCAGGAACAGGACCAGGGCAATTTATGCTTTTATTGTGGGGGGATAGATCACAGGATTTCTTTCTGCCGGTTCAGGCCACCTAAACCAGCTGAGTCCTCTGTTGCTGATGAACAAAATATGCAAGCCTCAGAACATGAAAGTCATGGGGAAACTAGAGGTGAATCGGAGGAGGGTGAACCCAGTGCTTCCATTAACCCTTTCAATCCTGTCGTTGGGCCTAATGATCTTGAAATGCCTAGTGTGTCTGAACTTACAGGAGAGGAAAATATGTCTTTCGAGGCTCCAGATCTCAGTGAGGAGGACATAACTGAGAATAATTTTTGTAGTAATAGGACTGTTTTGCCCTGGTCCTGTTCCTGAATTATTCCTGGCTTCCTTTTGTACCTGATTCTGTATTGCTCCTGAGGGCTTCCAGCAGCATGTCCAGTCCTGTGCTCTGCCAGTGAGCTTCCAGTCGTGTGCCCTGCCGGTGGGCTTCTATTTCAGCATCAGCCTTGCCAGTTCCAGTCCCTCACTTCTGTCTGCCGTGTGCCTGTCTACCTTGCACCATGAATCGCAGTGTACAAACAGACAACCCTATCCCTGCACCGAGGCCCCTCGCTAACCTGCTTACCCAGTGTGTGACAGTATCATCGTACATGAGCATTAAAGGGGTTGGCAATGGTTACCATACGTCGGATGGATGGGCCAGCATTTGGAGCCAGGGGATTAGGTGGAGGATCACTTTGAGGCTCTTTCCATTCTGGATTATTTGACAGACTCCGCCTTTTTCTGCCAGAATCATATCTGTGCCATGCGATTCTGAAAAGTCATCTGGGTTGCGGCCTCCAATTGATCCGAAAGTCCTTGGAGCGCATCTCGGGTGTAGTTGACAAATCTCTGCTGATTATAATAGATATAGTTTAATTTAATTCCCAGAGTGATGGAACAGAGGGAATAGGTTGAGAAGTGCAATTCTGTCACAGTAGGAAGCCTATACCACCATCTTATTTTGTCATCAGGTCTGGGAGTCTGCGTGAGGTGGAGGCCACTGGGAAAGTGCAGGGGACAAGAGGTTGTGTATAGCTGTTTGTTGGAACATGCACTCCAGAGAGCAAAGCTAAAAGAAGGGCAGGTAGAGTGGCAGGGTATGTTAATAAGATTCTTGAGGTTTCTTGAACGTTGAGTGGCAGAATAAAGGGAGCAATTAAGGGGGCCCAGGATTTTGGGAAATAACCCCAGCTGCTAAAAGTAGAGAAAAGGTGGTAAAAAGGACTTGTGGGAGCTGAGAAATTGCTGGGAGTAGGGGAAGGTGGGAAAAAGAGGGTGTTGAAAAGTGCCTGGAATGAGAGAAGAAAGTAATAAGGAAGCAATGCAGTGGAGTGAAGGTATTGGTGGCTGGACGGAGATAGAAGTTATATTGACAATAGAGGAAACTGAGAAAAGAAAGAATAACATTGTGAACATAGTGAATGATGGGAATGGAATGGTAGTATAGTTCAGTTCAGTGGAGTATTGAAGGGGCGCTTCAAAGTTCCTCTTTGTCGTTCCTTGCCAGACTCCTTGTTGCCTTCCTTGGTGAACTACCTTGGTAAACTCCTAATTATTGGCACTTAGTAAACTGGTACTTTAAGTACAAACATAATTAATTATAATTATTAATTATAAACAAATACAAACATAATTAATGTATATCTTTTCCCTTATGAGTATGCATGTGGGCTTGAGGGATTTCAGCAATCCCAAGTACAGAAAGGAAGATGGAAGAAAAAGTGGCAATCTTCTGGATCCTCATGTTTCTATCTGAAAAGCCCATATGGAACCAAGACCATCATCTAGGATAATAATTCAAGAATAACCAGATTCTCCGCACGCTGGATAAGGTAAAATGGCTTGGCTTCATTGCTACTCCAAAATTTGGCACAGTACATTAGGGTATCATAAATAAAAACAAAATCCTTGTTCTACTGACCACTAACTCAACAATATGATATACTAACTGAGTTGGATGGCTTGTCCACATGCCAACAGCATTATCACCTTCACATTTGAACTTCTCTCAACTGCTTCCTACCTCTTCACAGGAAGCAAAACAACATATTTCCTACTTTTTGGCAGGGGAGTACTTAACAGCACCTGTAATTAATTATGTTTTGCAGGTAAACCAGGGGGCTGGAACTGGAGTCCTCACCTGCAGCCTCCCAGCAACCTCCAAAATGTGGAGCAGAGCACTGCCCCACTCTACTCTCCAAGTCCTCCACTCCGGGGGCCCCAAACCTACACTCAAGTGCAATATCTGTGTTACGACCGAGGTACGGGCTGTGGATCCGCGCTGCAGAAAAGGCGCCTAGTGGAGAGAGGACGCTCTGCCACCAGGGCAATGGTGATTCGGGCCGTTCACCACAGAGAGCAATGTAAAGGGTGCAAAAACTCAGGAACATAAAATAAAAAATAATAATAATAGTATCTGAGGGATCAGGCAATAGAGTAGTCGGGGTCACAAGCAAAGGTCAGGGCAGGCAGCAAAACAACGAAGGTCAGGATCAAGCAGGAGTCAATACCGGAAAGATAAAGCAGGATACAAACGCTAGTGAAGGCAAAAAGGCACTATCACAGGCAAGGGTGTAGTGCCAAATGAGGGTTTAAATATCCCTCCAACAATACAGATCCTCCTACCCTCCTAATTAGGGGGAGGAGGAAAAATTATATATGTCACTTTAAGAGTGACATGAATATTCATTAGTTTCACGACGTGGAGGCGCGCGCCCCGTCAAGATCCCTTGAACTCACCGAGGACGCGCATCTCGAAGGAGGATGGACCCGGCGGCAGCTCACCGCAACGGAACAAGCAGGGAGCCGACCGCGCGGGCTGCGTCTCGGGGTCCCTGCAGGCGGCAACGCGACGGAGGAGGTAAATCTGCTTTACAGTAACACATTGCCCTTGGACTAATATTCTGGATTACATTAAGAATAAGCCTTGCATAATAAGGGGAGATAATTCCCATCCTCCAAAATGCACAGCGATGCATGGTAACCAAATGATAAGACAGACAGGCACAAAGGTATACACCACAGGCAGAATTCCAGGTAATGCTATGTATTGCATATTATGGCAGGACAAGCAAATACAGGTTAAACAGTCTCTTAGCAAGAAAACGGACATATGACAGGAAGCCCACTTAGAAGGGCACAAGGTAGGAATCCCACTTGGAAGGGCACAAGGCAGGAAGCCTATTGGACAGGACACAAGGCAGGAAGCCTATTGGACAGGACACAAGGCAGGAAGCCCACTGGACAGGGCACAAGGCAGGAAGCCCACTGGAAGGGCACAAGGCAGGAAGCCCACTGGACAGGGCACAAGGCAGGAAGCCCACTGGACAGGGCACACCCAGGAAGAAGTGCAGTGCCGCCTAAAAAAAATCAAAATAGACAAATCACCAGGTCCAGATGGCATTCACCCCCGCGTTCTAAGGGAGTTAAGTAATGTAATAGACAGACCCCTATTTCTAATATTCAAGGACTCTATAGTGACAGGGTCTGTTCCCCAGGACTGGCGCATAGCAAATGTTGTGCCAATATTCAAAAAGGGGACAAAAAGTGACCCGGGGAATTATAGGCCTGTTAGTTTAACTTCTGTTGTGTGTAAACTGTTTGAGGGTTTCCTAAGAGATGCTATTTTGGAGTATCTCAATGAAAATAAGTGTATGACTCCATATCAGCATGGGTTTACAAGGGATCGGTCCTGTCAAACTAACCTGATCAGCTTTTATGAGGAGGTGAGCTCAAGACTGGATCGGGGTGAATCGCTGGATGTCGTATATCTTGATTTTTCCAAAGCATTTGATACGGTGCCACATAAAAGGCTGGTACATAAAATGAGAATGCTTGGGCTGGGGGAGAATGTGTGTATGTGGGTAAGTAACTGGCTCAGTGATAGGAAACAGAGGGTGGTTATTAATGGTACATACTCTGAGTGGGTTACTGTTGCTAGTGGGGTACCACAGGGGTCAGTTTTGGGTCCTATTCTTTTTAATATATTTATTAATGACCTTGTAGAGGGATTGTATAGTAAAGTATCAATCTTTGCAGACGATACTAAGCTCTGTAACGTGGTTAACACAATAGAGGACAGTGCACGATTACAAATGGATCTGCATAGGTTGGAGGCTTGGGCTGGGATGTGGCAGATGAGGTTCAACACAGATAAATGTAAGGTTATGCACATGGGGAAGAAAAATCCAGGCTGGGAATATGTATTAAATGGGAAAACACTGGGGACGACTGACATGGAAAAGGACTTAGGAGTTTTAGTTAACAGTAAATTTACCTGTAGCGACCAGTGTCAGGCAGCTGCTGCTAAGGCAAATAAAATCATGGGGTGCATCAAAAGGGGCATAGATGCCCACGACAAGGAAATAATTCTACCACTGTAAAAGTCACTAGTCAGACCACACATGGAATACTGTGTACAGTACTGGGCACCAGTGTACAAGAAAGATATAGTGGAGCTGGAGAGGGTTCAAAGACGGGCAACCAGAGTAATAAGGGGAATGGGAGGACTACAGTACCCAGAAAGATTATCAGAATTAGGGTTATTTAGTTTGGAAAAAAGACGGCTTAGGGGGGATTTAATAACTATGTATAAATATATAAGGGGACAGTACAGAGATCACTCCCAGGACCTATTTATACCCAGGACTGTATCTATAACAAGGGGACATCCTCTACGGTTGGAGGAAAGAAGGTTTCTACACCAGCACAGACGGGGGTTCTTTACAGTAAGAGCGGTGAGATTATGGAACTCTCTGCCAGAGGAAGTGGTTATGGCAAACTCAATAAAAGAGTTCAAAAGGAGCCTGGACGTGTTTCTTGAAAGCAATAATATTACAAGTTATGGATATTAGATTAATAGGGACAGAACGTTGATCCAGGGATTTATTCTGATTGCCATATTTGGAGTCGGGAAGGAATTTTCCCCCTGGTGTGGGGCAATTGGCATCTGCTTCATAAGGGTTTTTTTGCCTTCCTCTGGATCAACACAGTAGGGACACAATATGTATATAGGTTGAACTTGATGGACTTTGGTCTTTTTTCAACCTTATGAACTATGTTACTATGTTACTATGTATCCCCTGCAATGAGGTTCCTACCCAACCTGATCACCCGTGCTCTGACACTTGCTTTACATGCTCCCTAGTTCTGGCACTCCTCTTTTCATCAGAAAATACTTCACTCTAGGACTTAGGATCCCTTGACATATTTGAATGTTTCTCTTCTCTCACCCTTCTAGGGAAGAATGTGCTCTTCTTTTATGTAAATATTAATGTTAACCCCATAGGTTTTCACATTCTCTAGCTTTTCACTACTAATATTTCAAAAGAAAAAAAATCGGTAGGTTAATTTTTTTGTCAGATCAGTTCCCATTTGTCTGTGTGCTTCCAAAAACTATGTTCATCTGCAGTCAATGAGACATCTTCCTTAAGTTTATGAATACTTTGATTTATCTCACCCGCAGAACATGTAAATGGCACTTTCGCTCGGTTCCTGTGGAAGAGGAATTATCTGCTGTACACAAAGTTGTTCACAGCCACCATTGGCTCCATCTGAGCAATCAGTTCCTTTAGAATAATCATAGCAGCCACTTCCATCCTTCATTGGCCTCAGTCCTGCAGGGCACTAAAAGAAACAAAACATATTTCTCATATTATTTCGTATTTTTCACTATATAACCACACAGTGCAATGAAGTTCCCAATGAGTAAAAGTGAAAGATGTGTTATGACCTTTGAATTTAGTCAGGGAATTTACCACTTTCCTGTCTCAATGAATTTTAATGTTTCCATAGGAAGGCTAAAAAGTCATAATGCCAAAAAATGGAAAAAAACAGCTAGTCTGGGTTAAAAGTTGTAGGGGTCTGAAATCTTATATGATCTGGAAAGAAGATATCGCCTGTTCATTTTTATTTTTAGGGGGGAAACTTTATGCAGAAGGTTAACATAATTTCCTTTTTTGTGTTTGTGGCGATTAACAGAAAATATGCACATATCTATTGAAAAACTGATCACACATTATGCTCAGATGTATAAAGTGACAATATACACTATTTTAAGTACATACAGAGTAGATCTATCATATTACTATTATGTGGATATAAATACTAATCATGATACATGTTAACTTACCACAGTGAATAATGGCATAATAAATGCCCAATGGGTAGCCGTTTAGGTAATTCCACCCCTTCCGTCTCTGCCACTACCAAAAGTCAGCAGTATTTTTTTTTGTTACAGGTTAAATTTTATTGGATTTAGAGCATTATGTGCGTTCTTGTGTATACAAAATTACAAAATACATATATGTGTATGACATTGTATACATGTAGGGAACTTTTGAATATATTGAAGGGAAGTCCATGGAATGTCAATTGGACCTTTAAACGTCCTGTCGCATAGGACGACTAAGCAGCTCCTCAGTCTTCCTCGTACCTCCATGACCTGCTGTTTATGTGGTGTGGGGTAGACGTAGTATCTCTTGGCGCACAGGAGCTGGTACAAAGATATTTTCTTGAAAGTAGAGAAGACCATCTCATCGTATGAGGTCTTGAGTAGCAGTGGATCTCTCTGGTGCACTGTGGTAGCAGAGCTTCTTCCATATAGACTGGGTCGTAGCTAAAAAAATGGCCCTTGTGAAGGATAGTCTCTAGAGTGTCGCTGGTAGTCCTGGTCTCATCAGCGGTGCATGAAAGGGCATCGGCCTTGCCGTTTTTTGACCCAGGATGAAAGGTTATTTTGAGGTGGAAACGACTGAAGAACAGAGCCCAGCGAACTTGATAGAGCTTCAGGCGCTTGGCAGCGCGGAGGTACTCCAGGTTACGATGGTCGGTTTAGTCCAAAATAGGGTGTGAAGCGCCTTCTAGGTAATGTCTCCACTCCTCCAGTGCAGATTTCAAGGCCAGCAACTCCCAGTCACCTACGTCATAATTCCTCGCAGGAGGTGACAGCCTCTTGGAGAAGAAGGTGTCTGGGTGTAAAATGTCCAGGGCACCATGTCTTTGGGACAGTATGGCTCCGATAGCGGATTCAGAGGCGTCTACCTCCAGGATGTATGGTCTGGAAGGATCCGGAAAAGAGATTATGCGCGCAGAGGTGAAGAGGCGTTTGAGGTGATCAAAGGCTTCTTGAGCCTGTGTAGACCAGACGAATCTGCCCTCCTTCTTGGTCAACGCTGTGAGAGGCTGTACCACCTTGGAAAAGTCACAAATAAATTTACGATAGAAGTTTGCAAATCCAAGGAAGCACTGTACCTCTTTCTTGTTGGATAGGCAGGGCCACTTGGTGATAGCGTGTATCTTTCTATCGTCCATCTGGAGGCCTTGGGGAGTCAGGAGAAAACCGAGGAATTGCACCGTGGTGGTCTTGAAGGCACATTTCTCAAATGTTTCGTACAAGCTATGTTCGCGTAGCCAAGTTATGACCTTGTACATGTGGTGGCGAGGTTCTTCCAGTGTATCAGAACAGATCAATATATCATCGATATAAATAATGACAAACACCCTGTGGTTGTCCAGCCCTGGCGGAAAAACGTGGTTCATGTTGAAATACACGCCTCATGAGGGTTTTCTCCTTGTTCTATAACGTCATGACGGAAACATGACGATTCAACTTCTTGACGAATGTGTCCCCAAAGAGGAGGCCCTTAGCGGCAGTGCCCAACGCCTTTGAACCCAGCTCGGCTAGACGAGCATCCATACGGAGCAGGCAGACTGAGTGCAGGGCCCAGTCGCGTCCATTCGTCCAGGAGTGAAAGTGGCCCTTCTTATAGCCTATCATCCACTGAGGGCAGAGTGGAATCTCTAAGGGTCGCCAGAGCTTGGGTCACTTTGATGTGTTTGGCAGGGCCTTTACCTTTACCCGCGGGAGCGCTAGTACCCTTCCACAGGCGTTTAGCGGGTCGGGGCTCACCCTTAGAGTGATCAGAGTCAGAATCTGACTAATCCTTTGTGGGCTCCGTAGGGGCAGGAGCAGATTGGTTGGGATTAGCTTCAGGGATACCTGCTGACACTTTGGCAAGAAAAGACTCCATGAAGCTGGAGAACTTGGTTTTAAGCCATGCCAGGAAAGCCTCCTGGGGATTTTCGCTTGGCTGTGACATGATAAGTGAATAGGGGCTCACCCTGTAACAAAATCCACTGTAATATTAGTATTATATCAGAGGCTCACCCTGAATAAAAGGAACCTGGTATATAGGAGGCAATATGCCACATGAATTGTAAGGTGCCAGAACAGAAACCTAGAGCCTAGCAGGCAACAGTAAGGTAGAAAATATAGCAGGGCTAACGCGCAAAACAA
The DNA here is from genome assembly GCA_023333645.1 of Sceloporus occidentalis. Classification (NCBI taxonomy): domain Eukaryota; kingdom Metazoa; phylum Chordata; class Lepidosauria; order Squamata; family Phrynosomatidae; genus Sceloporus; species Sceloporus occidentalis. The sequence continues at coordinate 3,931,010 of JALMGF010000058.1, forward strand.
GGTTCCCAAATGCAAATACTTTTGAAGGTAGAGGGTAGTAGAGAACACGGGACTCACCCATTGCAAAAAACGAAGCCCCACGATGACAAAAAACATGAGAAACGGCAGACTGAGTACACCAGCCTGCCGTCTATAATGGGAACTAAGATGGCCCATGAAATCACACAATTCCGAGATCTCATGGCCGAGAAAATGGATGCCGAATTGAAATGAAGTCAATTGGGGGACTAACAAAGATGGCTGCCGTAAATTCAAAATAACAAACATGGCGGCGAGATCTCGCAAGTTGAGACCATCTGCAAGATGGCCGCCGGCAGGGATGAGATAGCAGAAAGACACGCCATAAGGTAAGACATAATAAACAAAGACGGCAAAAACACTGAAAAAGGGGAAGGGGAGAAAGGAGTGGGGTGGGGCGGAGAAGAAAAGATACTGAAACCACCAATGCAAAGTATTGTCAGGGTCCATCCAGACTGCGGAGCTGCAGATCTCAGTTTTTCCCTGCCTTGCCTCAGTTCCCATGTTTTGCTGTGGTCCACTCCTGGATTTCTGTATGCTCTGTCCTAAACCTCTGATTCCTTGATTCCAGTCTGCTCTTTGCTTCAGCTCCTGTTTCCTTTATAAGGTGTGTCCCATGCATTTGTTCTGTTTGTCTCAGTCTGCAGTCTAAAGGTATGTCCTTCTTGGTTCTGTGTTTGGATTCAATGTTTAGTTTATCAGTACTTTCGTATGCAGGGCTTAGCCTTAGGACCCACCGTCATTGGAGTACTTTGGCGTAGTATATGGCCATATGATGTGACGGAATCTCCAATAGTTATCATATAGTCCTAGGCTAGTTCCTGTATTTATGTTTGTCTGTCTCATATGTACCTTTGCCCTTCTTCCCTGAATCATCTGAGGATTCTGGTTCCTCTCTCCTCTCCCCTTGTCCCAGTTAAGATGTCCTATCCTTGCTTAAAGGAGAAGCGTCCGAGGATTCCGGCTCCTCACTCCTTCCCCTGTGTTCCTTGCCTTGTTCCCTGTCCTTTGTTGTGCCCTGTATCATGTATGTCTTGTCTGGTTATGTTCCTTGCTCGGTCTCCCTGTTCCTTGCTCTGTCCGCCTTGCTTGCTATGTTTCCATGATATACTCTGCTTAGCTTCCATACTCCCAGCCTCCAGCATTCTGCACATGATTTCAGTGCTATGTCTCATGCCTGCTCCAGGGTGCCTGCAGGATATCTCCAAGTTTAGTTCGGATTTCCACATCCAGCCAAGTTTAGTTCTGCCTTGTTCTGGACATCATCAGCTGCTATGTCAGGGTGCTGGTATGTGGCTGCTCAACCCTAGATGCCCACCTGGGAGAGTGCAGTCGCCCTCACCAGGCCCTGTCCAACTCCACTACTGCGCAATACCTCCTGAACATAATCTTTGGGCGTGCTGGGTCATTACAGTCGTCTGTATGGACCCAGTTTCCTGACAAGTATAGACAAAATATACAATGTATAAAATAACATATAATATCGGGCACGTTCCGCTCCCTTGCAGACCTCTTACACCCTCGCGCACCGTCCTTCCAGTTGTCCTTAGCATACCATGGGCTCAAGCACTATATTTCTTCTTTATTGCCTGACACCCGGCTCACTAGGCCTTTATCGGGCTTTGAGCAACTTTGCCTGTTGGGTTCTGAACCCGCTCATTTGTTATCTCGGCTATACGCTCTGTTGCAGGAGGCCTATGGGCACTCTAAGCCCTTTTATTTAAGTCTGTGGGAACGGGACTTACAAATATCCTTGTCTGATGCTGATTGGGACAAAATACTGCAGCTCACTCACAAAGGTGCCATTGCCAGTCTGGTCCAGGAGTGTAACTACAAGCTCCTGTCCCGCTGGTACAAAGTTCCGGCTGAATTGCATCGTTTTATCCCCCAGGTTTCCCCTCTTTGCTGGAGATGCGGGGTCGAGGATGGCACCTATAGACACATATGGTGGGACTGCGCTGATATCCGTCCCTTTTGGCAGGCTGTAGTGAAGGTCATTCAGGATATTATAGATCCCGACTGCGTGGCCTCTCCCCAGGGTCTCCTCTTACACCACACGCACTCCTCCTTCACCTCCTATAAAAAATCATTGGCCATACACCTGCTCCAGGCGGCGAAGGCCGTTATCCCCCGATTCTGGAAAACTTGCGCCCCCCCCCCACTATCTGCTTGGGTAGCGAGGGTTAACTTTCTCTCTCACATGGAGGACCTGGTGGCCTCTGCTCAGGGCCGTGAATATGCCAATGGGCTTAAATGGCTCCGATGGTCGACTTTCGTCTCCTCTCCTCGTATATTGGACCTCTATTTTCCGCACTAGCTGCGACCGCCTCACGATGTGGCTGGTGGATCGATGCTACGCTCGGGATTCTCCTAGTCTTCTGCTTTCGGGCCCTTGGGTCTGCGCGAATCTACATTTTGTTTCCAGATGTGTTGTTTCCTTGGAGCATGGTTATGTTCTTTTGTTTGTTTGGTTTTTGTTTTTTTTTTTTCCACTCACTGTTTATTTTGGATTAACAACATTGTAACATGTGTATTGCTATAATGATACTTTAATGCTCACTGCATTGCTGTTGGGTTGTATTGTTGTTACAGATAATGGTGGCTCGGTTTCTTTACCTCTGCCTATTGCAGTTTTCGATGTATTCTCTGGCGCTATGTGACCCATACTTATATGCTCCTGTGAAACTGTGTACTCATGTTACTTTTGACTTGCTTTGTACCGATATACTTGATATGTCCACTGTCATTTTATTATCTGCTTTGTCAATAAACGGTGTTGATACAAAAAAATAACATATAATAATATAAAATAATTTAAAATGATGATAATAATAAAATTATTATAATCTAGTAATAATAATAATAATAATAGTGATCTACCAAGCCTGGGCAATAGGAACTTACTGACCTGTCAGTGAGCAGCAAAGAAAGAGGAAGAAGAGGGGGATGCTGGTAGTTTATGTAATCCTATGCTGTTCTGTTATTGGTTCTCTTAAGTTTTTTTTTGTTAACCTTTTCTTTGCTGCTAGTCGGTTAGAGTAAAGGAAGTTATGCAAATATGAGCCTCCTGTCTTGCTGTAAAATTGAGGTTAATGCAGGGGTGGGCTGGGCAGGGGGGCAATTGCCCCCCAGGCCGCCCGAAATCTAATCTAAACGGCCGCTGGGTGCTGATGCCGCCGGTCGGCGCTACTTTAATACTTTTTTTGTAAAATTTAATATGGCAAGCCGGATCGGCTATTAAATGAAAAAAAAAAAGTATTAAAGCAGCGCCGGCCGGCGGCATCAGCACCCAGCGGCCGTTTAGATCAGTTTTCCAGCAATCTGATGGCCGCATAGGGATGGGAGCAGCGTGAGGGGTGAAAGCTCCTGGAGCACCGGATGTCGTGTCACTGACATCCTGTATACATAGAAAACAGTCTGTTGCTACCAGGGGATGGAGGTCTAGACGAAACCCCCAAAAGTGGAAGTAGAAGGTTAGTAAACCAATTTATTTTTGTACAAGCTATATATTTTTTTTGTATTCGTTAAAAACAAAAAAATAGGTGTATGTAAGTGTGTCCCCAGTGTCACTTCTGTCCCCAATCAGCCCCCCATGTCATTGCTGCCCCCATTCAGCTCCCCAGTGTCGCCTCTATCCCCAATCAGCCCCTCCCAGTGTCACCTCTGTCCCCTTTCGACCCCCATGTCATTGCTGTCCCAATTCAGCTCTTCAGTGTCAGCTCTGTCCCCAATCAGCCCACTTTAAGGTATGATCCTAGTAGGGTACTCATATTAGCCTTTACAATTTTCCTGCTGTTGTGTACTTTACTTCCCATAATCCTCAGCCAGTATCATGGGGGGCATTTAACTGGCTGAGCATCAGGGGGACATTAGGTTTTGCTTTTTTTTTTACCATCCTTTGTTGCTATTAAATTTACTTATGTTGAACCACATTTGAATTATATTTGTATTTTTATAATGAATATGCGTTCAGAAAAAGATGGCCATGTATGGTGGGCTGATTCGTGGCACAACGGGCCACTTCACTTGACTTGCCCCCCAGGCCTTAGGCTGCCAGCCCTCCCCTGGGTTAATGTGCCAATTTTCCTCCGCTGCAGAATTTTGGCCAAAACATCTCCCATATGTATGCATACTAATTCCATGTGCACATGGGTTTAAACAAATTTGGGCACAAACAATGCTTAATATGCCATTATCAAATGGCATATAAAATGGTGCCACATGGCAACTAACCATATTTGCTGTACCACTGCATTGTCTTAAAGGTACAAATCATTGATGTGCTTTATGGGCTTCAATGACAACACAAAGTGCCTAGCCAAACAACCCAAATATAATTCCCTAAACACCCATCACCAAGAGAAGCTGATATAGGTTTACAACTCTCATGATGTATGTATGTGTATCCCTAATTAAATTCAATAAAAATTGTCCTCAATGTGCCAGATACTGGGTAACATTTTATAAAATATGTGAAAGTACCAGTGATTACTAGGTGATCTGAGCATATGAGGGGGAGGGGTAGTTGACTTTATCAGCCTAGATCCACAGCATTTACAGGAAAGGCGAAAAACCGTTTGGCACCTAATTTGCTCTGTTCTGAAAAAAGGGTGCCCTGTTTTTCTCTGTTTACATTTGTATGTTTTGACACTTGGGCTGTGGGACTGTAAGGGCAAATAGTAGTTTTCCATCTTAAAGGGGGGGGTTCAAAAGTCTGAGATAAAAGAACCATTCATAATGACACAACTGTGCCAGTTGCAAAGGTGTGGTAATAAGCCTGAAAAAAAGGGATTATAATAAAACATGGTAGGTGTGGATTGTTCGGATCATTTACTAAAATCAGACCTTCTAATGCATAAAATAAAGATATGGAACAAAAAAAGTTATCCTCTCTGGAAGCCGGGGGAAGGTATGCGCGATGCGCGTAGACAACCTCCGCTGATGCCCGCACTTTCGCTGGCGCTAGGTGATAGAAGCTATGCATTGTCCCGGACTGAGACTGCCCCATTCCGGGACTGTCCCAGGCAATCTGGGATGTGTGGTCACCCTACCCAAATGTGGCCTTTTAGCCCCCAAACAACCCGACAAACCCATGCATGCGGGGTATCACTATACTCAACACATGTTGGGGTGTTGTGTGACAGTGAGCTGTAAATTCATACCTGAATTATAACGTGTGTGGGAAAAACACACACAAAAAAATACTACTGCAAACTTTGACAAAGGCTGGTGGTAGAATTACTGCATGGGAAGAGTTAAAATACCAGCATTTGAAATACCCCTATATATGGTTTTATAGTGCACACTGAATTGACCAGGCTCAAAGATAAACCAAATAGGGCATGGGCAATGGATCACCAAATCGCAAAGTTCAACACTGGAAAATGTGCATGCCCCAAATGCATCCCTTTTGCCACAAAATAGCCAGGCAAACTCATGCATGGGTGGTATCACTGTACTCAGTAGATATAATGAACACATATTGGGGTGTTGTGTGACAGTAATATATACCAGGACTAGTCCTGAAAAAAACAAATATATAACTGTTGTGGGTTCAGTAAACGGAAAAGAAGACACGAGCAGAAATGCTAAAACAGACATTGTCACAAAGCGTACAACAAGTAAAATCAGCCATTGTCACAAAGGGGTTCGATTTACTAATGTCTGGATTGCCCTCATTAACCTGTAATCTGAATTGGCACATTTTTTAATTATATTCACTGCATAGTTTTCTATTGGTTTCCTAGGATGGACTTGCAGTCAGGAGGAAAACTACTAGCTTTATCTGTACCTTCAAATGCAACACCTTCTTTTTTCCCAGCAGCCACAGAGATATCTAAAGTGAGGTGCCAAAGCAGAAGATCATTTCTTAGCTAACCTTTCTGGCTAGTTTTAGGCTATAAGGGATCTTAACGAAGCCAAAATTTAGTACACAGAAGTCTATGGACAAAAGTATGCACTCACTTTACGGAAATGTAACTTACTGAATGGGCAATGAGATAATGACTAGACAGAGCATAAATACCCTAAATTGGTAAAAAATGCATATTGTGTTATACATAAAAGATGCAAACTGCATACTGCTTTATATGTGTGTGTCAAACTGAAAAGGCACAATGTGCGTAATCATACATGCATGATTAACTGGAGGCAGAGGTATGGTCTTCTGCAGACAGGATGAGAAGTAATACATCTGCGGGCCAAGATTTGGTACTGACAGGTATGGAAATAAAAAAAAAAAAGAATTCGGGGTTTTGCACAGGGATGCGCAGTTCGTGTCTCCCAATGACATAACCTTCCGGTGCTCCACCATAGAAGTGGAGGTTGCCTACGCGTATCGCGCAGACGTTCACCGGCCGGCCCCGCTAGGCACCAGGGAGTCTGGGGGTGCATTGGTAAGTTGGGTGGTGGCACTTCTAGGAAGCAGAGTGGGATATCAGGGGGGCAGAGTGGCACTTCTAGGGGGCATAAAGCATATCTAGGGGGCAGATGGCCATTTCTAGTGGACATAAAGCATATCTGGGTTGGCAGGTGGTCATTTCTAGGGGGTAGGTGGCCATTTCTAGGGGGCATAAAGCATATCTGGGGTGTCAGAGTTGCATATCTGGGGGCATAAAGTATACCAAGGGCAGAGTGGCATATCTGGGGAGCAGAGGTGCATTATGAATTAAGGGGGGACCTTAAAATGGCTATTGGTTTTCTGTCTGTATGTAACATATACTGACAAACTGATACATCCCAAAAATGTTAAAATATCTGTATGCCTCTTCATTCATTAGACAAAATACTGTTTTACCGTTCCACTAATGTTTTCTTTAAAAATATTTCTTCTTTAAAGGTGAGGCCTATATTCGAGCGGTAAACAAAAAAAGTCACTATTTTAATTGTAGTTACATTTATAGTCAGGCCAGGTATAGGTGTCAGGATAAGGATCCGCAATGCAGAACTTGTATCACTTAATGGGCAAACCATGGCGCAGGAACCTAGTGCAGAAGAATATGAAAAAATCCCAGAGTTGGGAGCAGGACTCATTACACACTGATAAGGCAGGTATGAAGATCAAGACCAAGCAGGGGTTCTTTTACAAGGTTCAGGATCGAATGATAACAGTACAACAGGATAAGTTATGGTTAAGGCAAGGAACTGCAAACCAGTGCGGGGCTCAGGACAAGGTAATAACAAGGGAATAACACCCAGAGGCTAAAGATTGCTCATGCATGGGCAAGGACTACAAGGAAAACAGGGGTTTAAATAGGCATAAACCGAATGAGGTGCACACCCAGCAATTAAAACTGGGTGTGTGTTCACCTTTAAACATATTAAATATTTGCTGGATAGCATGGAAATGGTAAATATTTGGTGGTAGCAGAAGGCAGTTTGTTCTCAGAAGGGCTGGAGAATGGTACAAAAATGTTTCCAGGCAATAATGAAGCATGGTGAAAGTGCCTTGCAGTTTTTTGGTGCTGCATTTCTACAAATGGAGTTGGGATTTGATCAGAATTAATGCTGAGAAGTATGGGCATAGTCTGGTCCATTAGGGAGATATCTGCTTTGCCCCAAATTTATTTTGCATCAAGACAACAATCACAATGACATCACAGCTCACCTTTTTTATTTTTGGTAGCTTTTTTTTTTTACTTTTTCCACTCGGGAAAAGGAAGAAGCATTATTTCACACATACCCCTGCACTAATCACACTGTGATCACTAAGCAAGACTCGATAGACTTGCATTGGGGGTTGCAATGCATGAGAGCTGCCAGTAAGGGGAGGGATTATGCATCCCAGTAGGGTCTAGACCAGGGGCGTCCAACCTGCGGCCCTCCAGCTTCTGCTGGATTACATCTCCCATACTCCTCAGCCATCCCCTTAGCTGAGCATTATGGGAGATGTTGTCCTGCAGCAGCTGGAGGGCCACAGGTTGGACGCCCTTGGTCTGGACGGACCCTGCAGGGGATATCCTGTCCTCCTGTAACCTTCCCGTTGGCATCATCGGTGACATTAGCAATGTTTACAGGGGGAAGCCCAGGCTGACAAAAGATGTCCCTGCTGCTGCAAGAAAGTATATGTACATCCATAGGAGAGTGAATGAGTTAATAAAATTTAAAACATTTCATCTTCATTTTAAAATTTGATGTGATCTATTGGAAACAGAAGTAGGTACTGTTATAAAAAATAAAAAAAAAGGTAATTCTCGTACTAGACAGTCTGGCTCATGCAAAGTCACAGCTTCAAGCAGTACACAGAAGTGTCTGACAATCAGCGTAGATGGGAAACTCCTCCATCTAGACCACTAACTAAGGAAATAAGAAGTATGATTTGTGCCTTTTCATTCGTATCCCTGAAATATATGGGCAGACTTCTCATGATGCAAGACTAAAGGACAGAATCCAAATTACTCTGTCTAGCAGACCATCTGTAAGGGAAGGCAGAGTAGAAGAATTGCTATACATGCTTCCACTAAAATGGAAATTACATTAGGAAGACCTTAGATTCTTCTGCACCAGAGTCTGGAGAAAAGACTGGTTAACATTAAAATGGAGTTTAAAATGACACATATGATACAAAGACAATCTTTGTACTGGATTTCATGATACACAATATGAAGTTTTTTAGTACAGCAAAATCTTTTACAGTAAGAAATGTTACATTATGTACAAATGTTTCTGTACACACTTTAGAAGGAGAGGGGTTATTTCATTTTTTATATACAAACATAAAGATAAATAAAAAGTGAGTTTCTATGGCATTGGTTGAACATCTGAATTTATATACACCACTCCTTAATGCTTTTAAAGAGTACTGAAAGACAAATACTTGATTTAACAATTAAAATAAATGTTTAATCTCTTATAAACCAACAAATAGCTAAGTATACTGTTAAGGTTAAAGGTAAAACATGCCTTTCCTGATCCTGTTAGATGCCTCAAAGGTTAATTCTGAGATTAGTATCTGACATCATATTTGGGAGAAATGTCTTTTATAGGTTTAGTTGGCAGTGAATTGTTTTTACTGCCACTAAAGGCAGTGTTACATGTTTTGTTCTTCGTACATTTAACCAAGGTGATATAGTTGGTTATTGTTCTGATTGTTGTAAGATCTGGTTTTTGATGTATGGTTAAATTTACCCCAGAAAAGTATCCTTTTGCAAGATTATTTGAGGGGATAAGATAGATGTGTGTCTCATATAAGAATCACATTAGAAAGGGGGAGATGCTTAAAAATCTACTGAAAAAGAAAAAAAAACATAGAACATGCATCTTTGCCTTCACAGAAAGAGAGGCGCTGAGATTATTTATTTATTTATTTTTTCCAGACAAACAAACAAACAAACATAAACAAATTCGATTCCATTATAATTTACTAATTTCTTATCCAAATTCTACTAGTATTATTATTTAAAATTTCTACTGGAATTACTCTTCTTTCAAGGATCTAGATTACCTTCAACCACAAATTTTATTCTATCCTCCCAGAGACTGTGAATATTAATGTTCCAATGCGTTTGTGTCAGGATTCCTTTTTCCATATTAAATTGATATATTAATTGGGCTTTTATCTTGGCCCATGGGATTATCTCTGCAGCACGCCAATTTCTGGCGATCACAATTTTTATAGCGGTCAGTAGATGTACTAAGAATTGAATATCTTTTCTTTCATTATTAGGTAAGTTTAAGTGCAATAACGCCCTTTCCGGAGTTAGTTCCCAGTCTGAGCCAAATTTATTTACTAGCCTATGTGAGACCCTTTGCCAAAGTTTTTTGATAGGGTTGCAGTTCCACCATATGTGGAGCATGTCTCCTTTTTCTGCGCCACATCTCCAACAATTTGGAAGATTGTTGGGGAACATTTTTGCCAGAACAGAAGGAACTAAGTACCAGCGACTCATAAGTTTGAATTGGAGCTCATTTAGATTTAAACAATGTAACATAGTAACATAGTTCATAAGGTTGAAAAAAGACCAAAGTCCATCAAGTTCAACCTATATACATATTGTGTCCCTACTGTGTTGATCCAGAGGAAGGCAAAAAAAACCCTTATGAAGCAGATGCCAATTGCCCCATACCAGGGGGAAAATTCCTTCCCGACTCCAAATATGGCAATTAGAATAAATCCCTGGATCAACGTTCTGTCCCTATTAATCTAATATCCATAACTTGTAATATTATTGCTTTCAAGAAACACGTCCAGGCTCCTTTTGAACTCTTTTATTGAGTTTACCATAACCACTTCCTCTGGCAGAGAGTTCCATAATCTCACCGCTCTTACTGTAAAGAACCCCCGTCTGTGCTGGTGTAGAAACCTTCTTTCCTCCAACCGTAGAGGATGTCCCCTTGTTATAGATACAGTCCTGGGTATAAATAGGTCCTGGGAGTGATCTCTGTACTGTCCACTTATATATTTATACATAGTTATTAAATCCCCCCTAAGCCGTCTTTTTTCCAAACTAAATAACTCTAATTCTGATAATCTTTCTGGGTACTGTAGTCCTCCCATTCCCCTTATTACTCTGGTTGCCCGTCTTTGAACCCTCTCCAGCTCCACTATATCTTTCTTGTACATTGGTGCCCAGTACTGTACACAGTATTCCATGTGTGGTCTGACTAGTGACTTGTACAGTGGTAGAATTATTTCCTTGTCGTGGGCATCTATGCCCCTTTTGATGCACCCCATGATTTTATTTGCCTTAGCAGCAGCTGCCTAACACTGGTCGCTACAGGTAAATTTACTGTTAACTAAAACTCCTAAGTCCTTTTCCATGTCAGTCGTCCCCAGTGTTTTCCCATTTAATACATATTCCCAGCCTGGATTTTTCTTCCCCATGTGCATAACCTTACATTTATCTGTGTTGAACCTCATCTGCCACATCCCAGCCCAAGCCTCCAACCTATGCAGATCCATTTGTAATCGTGCACTGTCCTCTATTGTGTTAACCACGTTACAGAGCTTAGTATCGTCTGCAAAGATTGATACTTTACTATACAATCCCTCTACAAGGTCATTAATAAATATATTAAAAAGAATAGGACCCAAAACTGACCCCTGTGGTACCCCACTAGCAACAGTAACCCACTCAGAGTATGTACCATTAATAACCACCCTCTGTTTCCTATCACTGAGCCAGTTACTTACCCACATACACACATTCTCCCCCAGCCCAAGCATTCTCATTTTATGTACCAGCCTTTTATGTGGCACCGTATCAAATGCTTTGGAAAAATCAAGATATACGACATCCAGCGATTCACCCCGATCCAGTCTTGAGCTCACCTCCTCATAAAAGCTGATCAGGTTAGTTTGACAGGACCGATCCCTTGTAAACCCATGCTGATATGGAGTCATACACTTATTTTCATTGAGATACTCCAAAATAGCATCTCTTAGGAAACCCTCAAACAGTTTACACACAACAGAAGTTAAACTAACAGGCCTATAATTCCCCGGGTCACTTTTTGTCCCCTTTTTGAATATTGGCACAACATTTGCTATGCGCCAGTCCTGGGGAACAGACTCTGTCACTATAGAGTCCTTGAATATTAGAAATGTATGGTGTCATATGTTATATTTAATGCTTTACTCCATTCTTCACTGTTTATTGTAATGTCTAAGTCCTTCTCCCATTTTGTTAGTGCATGGCAGATGTTTTCAGTTCTGCATAGCTTAATCAGCTTTAACGATTTTGTTAATAACTTCTTATGTTGTTCTACTTCTGCTAGTTGTTTAAATAAATTGAGATTTTGAGTATTGCCAATCTGCTATAGATTTTTTTGAAGAAAGCTTTTTACCCTTAAATATTTAAAACATTCTCCTATTGGGAGATTAAATTCAATTTGTAGTTGGTGGAAAGTTTTTAGCTTGTCTCTCTCAATTAGATCTTGTATCTTATTTGTACCTAACTGTTTCCATATAGATAGGTTTAAATTTTCAATCGCATATTCCAAATAGGAAATAGGAAGACTAGTTAATATTAGGCCCTCTAATCCCAATTTTGATTTAATCCAATGCCAATTGCTTACTATATGTTGCAGTGCTAAACGTTGAATTAGTTCTAACAAACTCGCTGGGACCATATAAGGGATCATCCTAAAAATGTAGATAAATTTAGTCAAAGTGTATGCGTTAACTACATTTATTCTCCCCCACCATGAGACATATAGCCCTTTCAACTTTTTGAAGGAGAGGCTCAAATCTCTAATTAAGGGGAGAAGATTAATCTCCATCCAAGATTTAGGTATAGAATTAATTTTTAAACCCAGATAAGAGAAACTATCTTTGACCCACTTAAATCCCAACTTCTCAATATATAGTCTTTGCCTGCAATCGAGATTAAAGGGTAGAGCTACTGATTTATCAATATTTAGCTTGTAATTCGAGACCTCACTATAATGCGCAATCCAATTAATAATATGTTTTACAGACTTCACTGGGTCTCGGACTGTCAATAGGACATCATCTGCATATAATTTGATTTTTTGTCTTCCCTCATTTCCACATCCCTGCACGTTCTGGTCTGCCCTGATATCTCCAGCGAGAGGTTCTAGAGATAAGACATATAGCAGAGGGGAGAGTGGGCAGCCCTGTCGCGTCCCATTTTGAAAAAAAAAACAATTTGATATGATTCCCGGACCTATCACTCTACCCATAGGTTTAGTGTACAGAGCCATTATTGCATGGTATATCCGTCCTCTAAATCCAAAAGCTTTTAATGTTCCTGCCATAAACCTCCAACTGACCCTATCAAAAGCCTTCTCGGCATCTAGTGAGAGGGTCAGTTGCGGGATATTACTTTTTTCTTTAATGTTTTCTTCAAAAATGCCAGCAATTGCTCTTATATGATTAGTAGCAAGCCGATTCTTGATAAAGCCTACTTGATCTGTGTGGATTAGATGAGGAAGTACTACATTCAGTCTATGAGCGAGCACTGCTGCATATATCTTTGCATCTGTATTAAGGAGAGATATCGGTCTATAGCTAGTAATATCTTCTGGGTTTTTATTAGGTTTTAATATTGGTGTTATATTTCCTTTTAAAAGTTCTTCTGGCAGGGCTCCTCTGTCTATACTTTCGTTAAATATTCTTACTAAATAAGGGGACAATTCCTCTATGTATAGTTTATAAAAACCTGAATCAAAACCATCAGGACCAGGGGATTTTTTTGGTTTTAACTCACGGATTCTATTCTGGACCTCCTCCAGAGTAATTTTGCAATTTAAATCCGTTAGCATTTCTTCCGAAACCTTGGGGAAAGATCTCTTTAGAAAATAATTTTGAATATCTATATCTGTTACCTTGTCCGGTAGATTATACAGATTTTTATAAGATTCATTAAATGCATGGCCTATTTCAATTGGGTCCATAAGGGTTCTCCCTTTATATAGTATTTTGGAAATAATTATTTTTTCTCTTTTCTTTTTTAGTAAATTCGTGAGCATCTTATCTGCTTTGTTTCCTTTATAATATCTTTTGGAATTTAGTGCCATTAGCATTCTATTGGTCTGTTCCATGAGACTTATATTTATCTTAGTCTTTATTGTGTCAATTCTCTCGGTCGTTAGTTTGTTAGTGTTAGATTTATTTAATTGAAACAGAGTTATGTACAGATCAGATAATTTAGCTTCCGCTGTTTTTTTTTTTGTGCAACTAACTTAACAAAATGTCCCCTTATTACTGCTTTATATGTGCACCATAAATTAGATGGGGACATGTTTTCTACATCATTTTCTTGAAAAAAAAGTTGAGTTGTTTCTTTTATGTATTCAATGTCTGCATTTTTCCTTATTAAGTTATGATTTAATCTCCATTCCGTTGTTAGTTTTCTCGCTGAGTCTTCTATATCCATCGTTACCAAATTATGGTCTGACCACGTGATTTCATGGATTTTAAAATCTTTTTCAGTTGTATGTTGTATACGCCAAATATCATATAAAGTATATTTATTCAATAAAGATTGGAACCTATTTGCTTGCGAGATGATACTTCGTTCTATATTTACTCCTTTAAGCGATTTTTTATCCAAGAGGGGATCCAGCACACAATTAAAATCTCCCATCCATATTAACGGCCCTTGTTTTATTTTTAAGGTTTTTTCCAAAATTTTTATAAAGTAATTTACAGGAGAGCTATTGGGTGCATATATATTGAGTAATGTTAATATCATATTGTTTATCTCTACCACAGCTATAATGTATCGACCATCTGGATCTGTTTCAACATGTTTATATTTTACATCTATATCTTTAGAAAATAGAATTGCTACACCTCTTTTTTTTTTATTAAAGAGGCTTCTATACATGTGGGGTAATTCTGATTTTTTATATTGATTTTGTCTATTGTTCGCCAATGTGTCTCTTGTAGAAAGACAATATTTATCTTTTCTTTCCACAATCTCTGTGAAGCTAAGAGTCTCTTTTGTGGGGAATTGAGCCCTTGCATATTAATTGTGCCAAATCTAATCCAGCCCATTAGAATTTTGGTTCTTAATCTTACTACTAAACCTCATATATAACTTGGAATAAATAAGATTGGAATCGACATAAATCAACATACAATATTTCAACAACACATAAAAAACATATATTAGTAGGTAGTCGTGCACCACATAGCACTGCCTACTTCTACAATCACCCCCTAGATTGTAGAACTGTTTTGCCATCTCTCCAATGGCAGTTAGGGGCCCTGGGCAGGGAAACAAGAGAAAAGAGAAGAAAAAATAAAATAAAAAGCAGTGATACTATTCTCCTTCTTTAAAAGTGACTCATAATTTAATACATTAATACATTTGTGGTGTTGACCCAGCACTTATGTGTTCCAGATTTCCAACATATATCTATAATCTACGTGACATAGCTTATCTAGAGATAAATAATATCAATATAGCTTCAATTATATCTAGATCTATGATCGGTATTGTAATTTCCTTATGCTATAACGTCTATTAAATTGTTAACATTAATGCCTATTACCAGTATACATTATAGTCTTTTTCTAGTAAACTGTAAGTTCCTTAGTTATTATGCATTACTTAAATTATAGCCAGCTCCATGTTCGCTATAATAAATTCCTTTTTTCCTTTATCTTTTTCAAGGGAATAACCCATGTTTATAAATGTGAGGGTAGTAGTTTTTATCCCCTCTTGAGTCACTAAACACACAAAGAGAAAGAGAGAGAGAGAGGGGGAAAAAAAACAAAAAAAAAACAACAAAAACCCAACAATATTACCTAGTACGGCTAAACTATGTGATTTTATTCTAATAAATTATAAATTCCTTAGGAGTGTATGTGTTGATTTAAATCTAGCGCTGCGATCAATATAATTCCCTTTTATATGGGAATAGCCCAATTTTGTGGATATTTGATGATAATTATTTACCCTCTTAGTGATCAAAAAAAAAAAAGAAATATATTTCATACTATTAAATATAACTAACGTGCTATTAATACTTATATACTAATATCATAACCCCTATGTGATCCAATATTTAGTGATCCTCAACCACTTATCATATCATATCACAAAATCATATCAGTATTGCTTAATTTATATCTGTAATCAATAGAATAATTCCCCTGTGCTATCTCAACTATTAAATTATTAGCAATATTATCTAATGTCACTCGATTGTGTAGTTTTATTCTGATGAGATAAACATTTCTTAGAAATTATGTATTACTTAGTTTGTGTCTAATTCTACATTCAGTGTAGTATTTCCCTTTTACATAGGAGTGACCCAATTATGTGAGTAAAATAATAATTTTTAAATACTCTTAGTGATCAACAGCTTTAAATGAAAAAAAACAAGAAAAAAAAAAAACCTCCGACGTTAAGAATTTACTGCTGCTGTTATTTTATGCTCAATTAGCCAATTTCCCAGATTTTCAGGCGAGTCAAGCGTCCACGTTTTGTATTCATAGGTTAGAATTATTTTAACTGGAAACGCCCCACGATAACGAATTTGTTTTTGCCTTAAGATTTCGGTCAAATGCGCGTATGATAGGATAGGTCCGGAAAAATCTTAATATTTTTAAATGGTTCCTGTGGTGTTGCTTCTCTGTGTGCTTTCAATATTTTTTCTTTTGTATCTAAATCTATACAATAGATCATGACATCTCGTGGAGTCTCTGAGGGTAAATTAGCTGGTTTCATCGTTCTGTGACACCGTTCCCATAATAACGTCTGATCTTCTTGATGTACTCCAATTTGAAATAAATATTCTTTAAGGTGTTTTTCCAAGTGGTCTTTAGATATAGATTCAGCTATCCCTCTTATCCTCAGATTTAGACGTCGTGATTGATCTTCTAAGTCCACCAATTTTTGTTCAATGATATCAATTTTCATATTGTACTGTTTGATGTTATCCTGATGTATTAAATCCATCATTGTTAAGTTCTCTATTTTCTCTTCATTTGTTTTAACTCTAATGGCAAGCGCTAGGAAATCAGTTCTCAGATCTTGTATCTGTAGATGTATTTCTTGTTTTATTCTTTCGAATTGTTTATCAAGTGCCGTGTTCATATACTCTTGAATTTGTGGTAATGGATCTGAGAGGGGTAGAGTCATACTGTGTTGTTCATCTTCACCTGAGCTCGATTTGTTCATTACAGCATCTATATCTGATCTTCCTTTTTCAGGTTTTGAAGTTTGGGGGGAAAAAAAGGATAATCTTTTATCCGATCTATCTTTCCTGCCCTCTCTTTTATCTCTTTTTGTAGATTTTTCAGGCACTTTTTTTGATGCCATCGTAAAAAATTTTTTTTTCTTTTCTTCTTTTCCCTTCTTCTTCTCTTTCCTTTTCCCCTTCTCTCTTTTTTTTTTCTTTTCTTCTTTTCCCTTCTTCTTCTCTTTCCTTTTCCCCTTCTCTCTTTTTTTCTTTTTTTGATGGCCAGCTCTTCTTACAGTGCTTTTGTATAGAATCAGTCGTTTAATCTTGCACAAATTGATAGCAGTGCGTTTTTAGAAGATTATTGCTGTTTGGTGATCAAGCACACAGGATCTCAATAAATATGAAAATAAATTTATATATTTGTCTATTATGATGTAGGACTTCGTAAGTCTGCAGTTCATATAGCTATTTAGTTGGTCGAGCACATAGGTTATCCATAAATATGCAGTCAATATTTAGACTTATCTATGATAGTATCAGGCTTCCATGCCTTGTTGTTTCCAGTGATCATAAAATTAACTCTCAGATGAATGTCTTTGATCCAAATCAGATGTGAAAACAATCAGTCATTTATTCTATCAATAGTTGGTCACGGTACGTTTTATGAACTTATCGCCATCTGGTTGATCAGGCACACAGAATAACAAAAAAAATTTAAAATAAATAAATAAAAATAAAAATATAAAATAGATTCACAGACTTTTTTTTTTTTATAGACGTGAAACTTCAACCGTTTACAAGATCGTATAGCTATTTAGTTGGTCAAGCACATAGGTTGTCAATCAATATAAGATAAATGTGTTGACTTATCTGTGATGATGTGAAACTTGCAGATCCCAATGATCATGTAGTCAGTTCTCCAATATATATTTTTCAGCCAGATCAAATGAAGAGAGGAAGATAATACTGAAAAGGAGAAAGCTTTGTTGCAGTAGATAACTGTAGTAAATAGCTTTAGGTAGCTTTATCTTCTTTATAGGCCCAGGTTTAGTTTCATCAAGGCTAGTCCATATAACACTGTGCAGTGTTTATTTGGAATTTCTCCACCAACTGGTCGACCACACGTGCATCTGCTATGACGCCATCTGCATCCGATACGGCACCGCACCACACCACACCACGCCGACCTTTCAAGCTCCTAACCAGCACAGACAGCGGCACTGTGAAGCTGCTTCCAAACTGGTAGCGGTCCGGCACAGCACCACGCCAGCTAGAGACGAGAGAACGGCACCAGAATCACTGCTTTGCCGGTTAGTGCAGTTCATCGGAGGGAAAGTTCAAGGTCCCCATACCCAGGACTCCAAAACGCCGCGTGCGAGCACGCTTACGTGCTACGTCATCACTCCTCCCCAAATAAAGTCCCCTCGAGATCATTTATTTTAAAGAATGCTAAATAGTAATATTAGATATAGCTTGTTGATATGTAAGTTAAAAGATCGACTTTACTCCATAATGAATTTAAATGCACCAAATAAAAATCAGATACATTTTCTTAACAAGATTTTTTTTTTTTTTCAATTCTCCGTTTATTGAGCAGGGTAAGATGTAGGGTACATGAACAATGCAAAGGTACAAAATCCAGATGTTGCAGAGAAGTGTATACAGTCAATGGCACATGAGATAGTAAGATGTAGATGAACGGGAGATTCCACAGGACAAACCCCATTGTATATCGAGAATCAGAAAGAATACATAGATTAACATGTGCATCCATATGGTGAGGTTGAGCCGTGCATGACGAGACGGAGTCAAAATATGACTCAATACACATATTTTCAAAGCAAATAACAGATTCATCCAGATGTTAGACGTCAAAACAGATAGTGTTACATGAATCCTTAAAATGTACATCAACGTGAGTCTCAGCATGACAAGCCCAGCATGTTATCAGTAATCAGAGAGCAATACGTAAGTGAACATGCGCAGCTGGACGGTGATATTTGAGACTTGCGAGGTCAAACGGAGTCAAAATAAACAAAATCAACTAGAAACAAACCAACCCAAAGGCTCCGAAAGCAATCACTCCAAAACAGAGTCAAAATGTGAAAGGAGAGAAGTGTCAAGTCGGCCATATCGGTAAGTATAATGTTATGTGGTAATGAAATATATCACTAGTGAAATGCAGAAAATAAACATAAAAATAAGTACCGTCTGGTGTCCCTACCTGTCCTAGAAGTGTCGCGTCAAGGCGCTTGTTGGGATGATGTGGAGAGGGAGGTAGTAGTCAAGTGAGGGCCAAGGATAAGCCGAAAGTCTGCAGAAGTGACAAATTTGCGCCACCAGAACCACCTGTTGGAACCCCTTCCCCCTGGATGACCACACCAACTCCTCCATTTCTTCGATAAAAGTTATTTTTTGTAACCACATGTGAATTGGGGGAGCCGTGGAAGTGCGCCAAAATCTGGGTATTACTGCCTTAACAGCATTCAAAAGGTGAATTATGAGTGATCTCTTATAAGTGTGTTGCTGTAGAGAGTTGAGGTGTAATAAAACAGCCTCGGGCCTGCAAGATAAGTCCAAACCGCCTACCCATTCCACCACCTTCAAGACTGTCTGCTAGTAAGGTTTGACCATAGGGCACAACCACCAGATGTGGTACAATGTACCCCTGTCCGCCCCACACCTCCAGCATATATCTGGGATCAAAGGATAGAACCTATTGAGATCCTGCGGCGTTTTGTACCATCTCATCAAAAGCTTGTATGAGCATTCCTGAATCCTGCTAGAGATGGAGCCCCTGTGGATAGCAAACAATACTCTGTCCCACTCCTGGGGTGTCTGTGATATAGAGAGATCCCCCTCCCACATGCTCAGAAAGTAGGGTTTCGAGGTGTAGGCGGACTCCAGAAGGAGAGCATATAAAGCTGAGAGCAAGTAGGGAGTCTCTGAGCTAGTAGAGCACAGAGATTCAGATATGGATAATGGTCTAAACAGGGGGGGAGTCTTGGGAATTGAAGCTACAAAATGTTTAATGTGGAGGGGCTAGGATTCGAGGTTAAAACACCCTCTTTCAGTATTTTCCCCAAAACCCTCAAAGTAGAAGCAACAGTGACCGAAGTTTTAATGTTTATGTGTTTCCTGAAATCAGGTAACCAAGGGAGACAATGAAGTGGTAAGCCCACAAAGGCCTCCTCAATTTCCAACCACTGTTTGGGAACCGATATAGACCATTCCACAGCTCTACGGAGATGTGCCGCCTGCCAGTATTTCTCTAGGTCCGGTAACCCTAATCCACCTTGTGATTTAGGACTAATTAAATGTGAGTGGGACAGTCTAGGAGACCTGGAGCACCAGACATAGGACCGGAAGAACTGATGACATTTCTTGAAAAATGAACGAGGGATAAAAATGGGTAGAGTTTGGAACAAATATAAAAATCTAGGGAGAATATTCATTTTTATTATGGCTACCCTACCAAACCATGAAACATAGTTATAATCCCACCTCCGTAAATCGGCAGAGACGGTAGAAAGTAAAGGGGCAAGGTTCAATGAAAAGAGAAGGGAGAGGTCCATTGGTATCTGGAGACCCAGGTAAGATATGGCTCGGGTGCACACTCTGAACGGGAATTTGTGAGTTAATTCTGACAGCACCTCAGCAGGGATGTTGCAACATAGTAATTCAGATTTATGAAGGTTTATCTTATAACTGGAGAGTTTGCCAAAGGTTTGCAATGCTACAATCATGTGGGAGAGGGAGTCTAGCAGATTGGAATTAATACACAGCATATCATTTGCGTAAATTGCCAATTTATGCTGAACCCCAGCAACAGGAATGTCTGCAATGGAGGAGTTAGCACGAATGGCATTTGCCAGGGGCTCCATCCCCAGAACAAAAAGGAGCAGTGACAATGGGCAACCCTGTCTAGTGCAGTTTGACAGGGTGACCTGTTGAGATAAGAGCCCATTGACTTTGATCATTGCTGTAGGGTTGTGATACAGAGCCCCGATCCAACTAAGAAAGTGTTGTCCTAGTCTCAGTTTCTCCAATACCCGAAAGAGGTAAGGCCTGTCGAAGGCCTTTTCTGCATCTAGCGAGGTCAGGGTAAGAGGATGCTGCATATGTGTAGAGTAATTAATAAGACTGATGACCTTGGTGGTGTTGTCCCTAGCCTCCCTGCCGGGTACAAAGTCCATCTGATCCTTGTGTATAAAACGCGGAATATATGGTGACAATCTCAGGGTTAGATTTTTGGCCAGTAGTTTAATATCTGTGTTGAGTAAATAAATAGGGCGGTAGCTGCCACAAATATCAGGGGGTTTGTCTGGTTTCAATATTAAGGAAATATGGGCCGAGTTGGATTGCGGGTCTAAATGAGAACCCGACGTCAGGGAGTTAAACATATTCACCAGGTGTGGGCCCAAAATAGGGAGAAATGTCTTGTAATATGCAATGGTAAGGCCATCTGACCCTGGGCATTTGCCCTGTTGACTGTATTTTACGGCATCTCCAACCTCCTCAAGTGTAGTGGAACATTTAATAAGTGTCACCCAGGCTGTCGAGCTGCATATCTCTGTCTTGCTTCAGTTTCTCTGTTTTGCTTCAATCCATTCCTGAATTTCCTTATGCTCTGTTCTGATCTTACATTCCTTGCTTCTAGTTCTGCTCTTTGCTTCAGCTCTGTTTCCTTTATAAGGTGTGCCCCACACGACTCAGTCAGCAGTCTAATGGTATGTCCTTCTCGGTTTTGTGTATAGATTCAATGTTTAGTTTATTAGTAATTCAGTAAGCAGGGTTTAGCATTAGGACCCACTGTATATTGGAGTACTTTGGCGTAGTGGTGGGCTAAGCATACTATGGCCATAAGATAAGTGACGGACTCTCCAATAGTTATCATATAGTCCTAGGCTAGTTCCTGTATTTATGTGTGTCCTGTCTTGAATCCCTGGTAGAGGGGTGTCCTGTATCCCTGGTAGAGGGGTGTCCTGTCCTGTATTCTCGGTAGAGGGGTGTCCTGTCTTGAATCCCAGGTAAAGGGGTGTCCTGTCTTGAATCCCTGGTAAAGGGGTGTCCTGTCTTGAATCCCCGGTAGAGGGGTGTCCTGTCTTGAATCCCCGGTAGAGGGGTGTCCTGTCCTGTATCCCCGGTAGAGGGGTGTCCTGTCCTGTATCCTCGGTAGAGGGGTGTCCTGTATCCCCGGTAGAGGGGTGTCCTGTCTTGTATCTCCGGTAGAGGGGTGTCCTGTCCTGTTCATGTCGGATCTTGAATATTCCTTGTCTTGTTCCCTGCTGTGCCCACTATAATGTATATCTTGTCTGGTTATGTTTCTTGCTTGGTCTCCCTGTCCCTTGCTTGTTATGTTTCTGCTATATACTCTGTGTAGCTTCCCTACTCCCAGCCTGCAGCATCCTGCACATGATTCCACTGCTCCAGGGTGCCTGGAGGATATCTCCAAGTTCTGCCGTGTTCTGTCATCATCCGCTGTTATGTCAGGGTGCTGGTATGGGGCTGCACAATCCTAGATGCCCACCAGGAGAGTGCTGTCGCTCTGCACCAGGCCCTGTCCAACTCCGCTACTGCACCGTAACTCCTGAACACAATCTTTGGGCGCTCTGGATGATTACAGCTGTCTGTATGGGCCCATTTCCTGACAATAAGTTCTGATTCCTCCAGGTAGCGCTGCAGGGGATCTGGATCTTGGTTTCATAGTCAGACCTCATTTGAGGTCTGATTATAAGACAACCCCGATTATAAGACAAGGGGTATTTTTCAGAGCACTTATAATCGAGCAAATACGGTAATCACTTGGTAATAATCACCTGGTAGAAAGGGATCTGAGGAAAAATATACAATATAAATCAACTGTTTGGATACTATATACTATTTTGAAAATGATTGTAATATAAAGGATAGGATAATATAAGAGCTTTTTTTTTCCTCCTGACTCCATATCCTTACTCACATATTATGTAAGAGACTGACTGGTGTCGTTGCTCATTTCGATGCGAAAATGTACTATGCATCTGGGGGAAAAAGGGGGTTTTCTCTGTATTTTGCTTAGTTAGGGGATTTAGAAATCCTTGTTGTAGATTTGGTTTGTGTAAATGATTGTGTTTATGTGGTACAAACTAAGTGGAGCTCGACAACCATAATTAAAACAACTCATTTAGATAATGGAGGAGTTGATTAAGGTGATTACGTTGAATACGCAGGGACTTAATTCCCCCCCAAAACGATTTTCCCTGATTATTTGTTTAGGGAACATATTGATGTTCGCTGTATTCAAGAAACACATATGAGTGGTGCAGACATCTTTAGGTTGAACAACAAAAGATATATAGTGATAGAACATTCATCAGCAATATTGATGTCAAATAATATTAAGGTCGTGGTAATATATAAACAGATTTTCTTTCGCTGTACGTAAGCTTGACAAATTCTAGACAAATACACCTTTTAAATGGCACCTTACAGAAGATACAGGAATATATCCAAGGAACATTTTTGTGCCTAGGGGATTTTAATTGCGTAATTCATCAAGAATGAGATAAATCAAGCAAAAGTCAAAATAGAAGGGATAATGGACAGAGTACTCTCTCTAGAGCTTTCCGAGACACACTGGTAAAGTATGGATTATATGATATATGGAGAACTATAAGAACGTTAGATCAGGGGCGTACCTAGAGTATTTGGCACCTGGGGCGGATCCTGTATGTGGCACCCCCCCACAAACACTTTAAAACTGCATAGCTTCTATCGTTATATACTGGCATAGACATTGAAGGTGGTACAGCATTACTGTTATCATTATATACTGAGGCAGACATTGACAGGGGTACAGCATAACACCTATCACTATATACTGAGGCAGACATTGACAGGGGTACAGCATAACACCTAACACTATATACTGAGGCAGACACTGACGGTGGTACAGCGTAATCCCTATCACTATACATTGAGCCAGACATTGATAATAGTGCAGCATAACTCCTATCAGTATATACTAAGCCAAACATTGATGTGATGTAGGCCTACCACTTCATTGTCTGGCTTAGGGATGCACCGAAGCGAAAATTCTGGACTGAAACCGAAAATGCAGCATTTACCTGTCCGAAACCGAATATGACCCCCCACCATAAAAAAAAATCTCACACTTTGATTTAAAGTAACACAGCAAAATAGGACAAAAAATTAAATACCAATATTAATATATATATAGATATATGATTGTTAACAGCAATCACACTCCTATCATGCCTAGGCATACCCAAATTCCAGCATGTACTAGCTGACTTGGCATGATAGGAGTGTGATTGTTAGCAATTATATATATATATATATATATATTGTTATTATTATTGTTCACATGTGAACTCAGCACTGGAGGCATAGAATCAGACATACAAATCCCGTATTATACAATAATAATGTATGGAAACATAGCAAGAGATAAAACTACAGGCATAGATGATAGGTTGCACAACCCAAACCCCATCTCCCTCCCACTAGCTACCCTCCTCTCACTCCCTTCTCACTATCTATCCCACTCTCACTCCCTTCTCACTATCAACCCCCCTCTCACTCCCTTCTCACTATCTACCCCTCTCGCTCCCTTTTCACTATCTACCCCCTCTCACTCCCTTCTCACTATCTACCCCCCTCACTCCCTTCTCACTATCTACCCCTCTCACTATCTACCCCTCCCCCTCCCTTCTCACTATCTACCTCCCTCCCTTCTCACGATCTACCCCCTCCACCTCCCTTCTCACGATCTACCCCCTCTCTCTCTCCTCTATCTACCCCCTCCCTCCCTTCTCACTAACTACCCCCTCCCTTCTAACTATCTACCCCCCACCCTCCCTCCTCACTATCTATCCCCTCTCACTATCTACCCCCCTTTCCCTCTCCTCTAACTATTTACCCCCTCCCTCCCTTCACACTATCTACCCACCTCTATCTACCCCCATCTCCCTCCCTTCTCACTATCTACCCTCTCTCCCTTTGTAGTTAAAGGTTTTGGACTTACCATCCAGAAGTCCTGGGGTTCCCACCACCTCCGTCTTCCTGCTCTGCTGCTGCTTCCTGCTCTGCCGCTGCGCTGCTTCACGCCGAAATATGCCCTTATATTTCGGCACTCAGCATGACATGCCGCCCCCCGCTAGGTACGCTACGATAAAGATTTTACATTCTACTCACATAGACATCAATCATTCTCTAGGATAGATATGATTCTGACAAAAGCTGAATCTGTGAAAGATTGTAAAAAAAATCAAAATAGGAAATGTGGCATGGTCTGACCATGACCCAGTGTGTCTCAAAATTAATAGAAAGTATAATAAAGGAGAGTGGACTTGGAAACTGAAAGAGACACCCTTGACATGTAAAGAGAATGTTGAAGATTTGTCCCAGATCACTACACAATTATTTCAGGAAAACCTGACAGAAGATACTAGTTTGGGAAATGTATGGGAGGCATACAAATGTGTCATGAGGAGTCATCTAATTAAGAAAGATGCTCATAATAATTGAAGAACAATCTATCATCAAGGCAAATAATAATATATTGAGGATGAAACCAAAAAAATACTATGTGGGTAATAGAGCAGATAAAATGCTCACTAACCAATTAAAAAAACGAAATTTAAAATCAAGAATATATAAGATAACAGATGGAGTGAATCAACGTTATAACCCAACATAGATAAGGAAGGCGTTTGAAGAGTTCTATTCTAAGTTATACGATATTTCAGGACAATTTCAAGATAGAGATCAGATTAAAATGTATTTACTAGAATCTAAACTTCCAAAAATTTCAAAGGATCAGGCTAAACAGATAGATACCCCATTTAATGATTATGAAGTATGCAGAGCTATTAAGGCATTGAAAACAAATAAGGCTCCTGGGCCTGATGACTTTACAGCGTTATTCTACAAAAAAAGTATGAAACAACTTTCTGCGATAATAGCAACCCCAGATCCGATTTAAGTGAGACTTAAATTGGAGGAGAGCTATGACTTTAATTGGGACACTAGTAAGATTGATCATTTAGGGATTGTCATCCCATTTAAGATTTCTCAAATCATAGAAATTAACTATTCAGAACTACGGGACGATATGAGTAGACAAATTAATTAGTGGAAGGGTTTATTTGTTGCGTGGCTAGGTAGAATGAATATTGTAAGTGCCTATATAATTCCTAAATGGCTTTACTTATTATGCCTATTTCTGTTAAAAGTAGTTTGGATTTCAGGATAATATTTAAGAAATGTAAAGGAATGAAAGATAAAATATTAATATCAGCACCCCTAGAAATACTACAGAGGACTATTTCCCAGCTATGTCTCCGATATTGGTATAACTATAGGAATAGTAAAATAAACGATATCCTAATTTCTGAAAAAATAAAATCTTTTCCTCAACTCTCTAAGGAATTTAAACTTAACAATTCAGAGTTTTTAATGTTTTTAAATACTATTTAAGCTAACATTTATATAAAAAAGGGGATCTGATATAAGGCAACAGATTAATGATATGTTTACGACCAAGGTTATTAAGAACAGTTTGAGGAAGTGGTATAACTTGCTAGAAGGAATAGAAATTACAATTAATATAAAAGCCCTAGACTCCTAGCAAAAGGAATTAAGTGTTTATATAGATCCAAAACAATGGATAACAAGTATGTTGGAAATTAAAATAATTACCCACTGTTTAAACATGGTTGAATTACATTACAAAATTATGTTACGGTGGTACTTGTCCCTGTTAAGTTAGCCAAATTCACTCAAGAAACTCCATCTACATGTTGGAGCTGTAACCAGGGTCAAGGTACATTTAGCCACATATGGTGGAGCTGCAATATGACTAGGCAGTCTTGGAATGAATTGTTCACTATTATTTCTAAACTTATAAATATCATTATATTACCAAGTCTGGAAAAGAGCCTTGGTTGTACAATGTTTATTGGCTATGAAAATTGTTATTGCCAGGAAATGGCGACAACAGGGAGGTGGTATGTATAAAGAATATAATTAATCAAATAAAACATCAATGCCAAATGGAGGGCTGATTGTTTCAAGCACAATTGAGAATTCATAAATTTTACAGAATTTGGAAGGCTTGGCTGGGGAAATACCCTATTGAGTGATTACATAGATTACAATTAATCTAAAGGGGGTCAAGCTCCATAGTGACAATGGTGTCGCCAGAATTCGGCCCCAGCCCTGCAAACTGCCAGGCGTGGCCGCCCCTTTAAGAGGTCTTCCTGGAGTTGATCTCCTCTCCACAGCTTGCTGTTCTGTCTGTGTATTTTATGTAACTTTGCCCTCTTTCCCTTATACATCTGAGGATCTCGATTCCTCTCTCCTCTCACCTCCCCCGGGTTAGCCCCCATATTAAATTTTTTTACAAAAGATCATGGCATTTGTTAGATCTTTGTTAGATCCGGTTTGATCAACTGTTTTTTTCGTTAGATCTACTCTAAAATAGGCAATATTAACAATCTTTTTCGGGGGGGCTAACCCGTAGCCAGCCCCCCCTCAACAAAAATTTCAACAAAATGTTACTGATTATGATAGCTCTACGTTAGATCAGGTTTGATCAGACAAAATTTTTGTTAGATCTAGTCTAATTACTGAGATATTGCATATTTAACGAGAGAAAAACTGTTGATCTAACCTGATCTAACGAATATCTACCAAGATCCATTAAAAAAAAATCCAAATTTCAGTTGAGGGGGGGCCAGACCCTATGTGTACCCATCCCCCGCACACAAAATAGGATTGTGAATACCGCCTCCTGCGTGGTAGATCTAACGAAAAAAACAGTTGATCTAACCTGATCTAATGAATATCTACCAAGATCCATTAAAAAAAATCCAAATTTCAGTTGAGGGGGGGCCAGCCCCTATGTATACCCATTACCCACACAAAATAGGATTGTGAATACCGCCTCCTGCGTGGTAGATCTAACGAAAAAAACTGTTGATCTAACCTGATCTAACGAATATCTACCAAGATCCATAAAAAAAATCCAAATTTCAGTTGAGGGGGGCCAGACCGTATGTATACCCATCCCCCGCACACAAAATAGGATTGTGAATACCGCCTCCTGCGTGGTAGATCTAACGAAAAAAACAGTTGATCTAACCTGATCTAACGAATATCTACCAAGATCCATTAAAAAAAATCCACATTTCAGTTGAGGGGGGGCTGGCTACGGGTTAGCCCCCCTAAAAAAGATTGTTAATATTGCCTATTTTAGAGTAGATCTAACGAAAAAAACTGTTGATCAAACCTGATCTAACAAAGATCTAACAAATGCCATGATCTTTTGTAAAAAAGAGAGCAAAGTTAAAAACTAAGCGGCCGCGAGCAGGATTGAATGCGGCCGTCATGCGTACCTGGCGTGGGGGGGAGGGGGGCGGTCCGCCCCGGCTGCCGCTCATCTGAGGGGTGCCACCATGCCGGCACGCCTTCAGAAACGATGCGCGCGGCACAACATTGAAGCCACGCCCACCGTCTTCCGCGCTCAGTGCACCGGAAGGACAGGAAGAAGAAGAAGAGGAGTAGGAGGAAAAGTGAGAGTGAAAGAAGAAAAGGTAGGAAAGAGTGGATTAGTAAGTGTGTGAGAGTGATGGGTGTTATGCTGAATGTAAGTGTGTGAGAGTGATGGGTGTTATGCTGAATGTAAGTGTGTGAGAGTTATGGGTGTTATGCTGAATGTAAGTGTGTGAGAGTGATGGGTGTTATGCTGAATGTAAGTGTGTGAGAGTGATGGGTGTTATGCTGAATGTAAGTGTGTGAGAGTGATGGGTGTTATGCTGAATGTTTGTGAATGAGGGTTTCAGATAGCATGGATGTGTAAGTGTTGGGGGATAGCTTGGCATAGGGAGTCCGTAATCACATTCCTTTCATGCCCAGATTCCAGCATGTAGTGGCTGCCTAGGCATGATAGGAGTGTGATTGCTGTTATAAATTATTTTTTGGTCCAACTTCGGTGTGTTAACACTTTTATTGGACAGAATAATTCAATGACAGTATTAATATATATATATATAATTGCAAACAGCAATCACACTCCTATCATGCTAAGTCAGCCAGCACATGCTAGAACCTGGGCATGATAGGATTGTGATTGTTGTTATATATATGTGTGTTTGTGTGTATATATATGTTAATATTGTTGTTGATTTTTTTGTCTAATTTTGGTGTTACTTTTAATAAAGTATTTTAAAGTTTTTTTTTGTTTTTTTTTTTCAGTTTTGGCCAAGTGAATGCTGAATTTTTAGTTTCAGTCCAGAATTTTCATTTCGTTGCATCCCTACTATATACTATGCCAGTCACTAAAGTGGTAAGCCTACACCACATCAATGTTTGGCTTAGTATATAGTGATAGGGGTTGTCAGTGTCTGGCTCAATGTATAGGCACACATTGACGGTGGTACCGCATAATCCCTAAGCATATAATGATAACAAATATGCTGTACCCCTGTCAATGTTTGCCTAACCATAGAAACTATGCAGTTTTAAAGTGTGTGTGTGGGGGGGGTGCCACATACAGGGTCTGCCACAGGTGCCAAATACTCTCGGTACCCCCCTGCATCATGCGGCTGTCAGACCCAATGGCCATGCCTCAGCTCCTCTTCCCACGTCTTAAAAGTGGTGGGATGAAGAGCTGAGGCATGCGGTGCGTGCACGCCGGCCACTTTAATTTCATTAGGCGCTGGTGGAGTGACTGCCGCACGACGGCGGCTTTCAATGTCGCTCGCAGCCGCTTTGATGGTGCAACGGGCCAGTTGACTAGACTTGCCCCCCAGGCCTTAGGCTGCCAGCCCTCCCCTGTGGCTGAGCATCATGGGAAGTGCAGTTAACAGTAGATAGAGCTGCAAATGTTAGCAGTGAATTACAATTCCCATGATGCTCAGCCAGTCAGGTGTCTACCATGACTTGGCATCGTGGGAGTTGTAATTCACAACTAACACACGTCACATCATCTGCTTTTAACTACAGTTCACATGAGGCTCAGCCAGACATGCTGCTTCCATGATGCTGTCAACAGTAACAGTAAACCGGCAGATGCTAGTTGTGTACTACAATTCCCATGATTCGCAGCCAGCCAGGTGTCCATCATACTGCACACGAGGTGAGTACCGCTCTCGTCTCCCCCTCCTTCTGCCCCTGCAAAGCGAACAGAGGTAGGGATAGGCGGGAGAGAGTCGCAAAATCGGGACTGTCCCGCCTAAATCGAGACATTTGGGGGCATGAATACATACTCTTAAACAAATTAACTACACTCTGAAAAAGCTAATATTATTCTAACTTAAATGAGGCAGAAATGGTCATATATGGGCAATAAGGCTGAAAAAAATACTAACAAAACAACTTTCATCTATACAACGCTAAACTTAATTTATTAAACACTCATCTACAGACACCATACATGCCAGAAGGCTTGTTTTGTCCCTCAGAAATCTCATGGTGCTGCCACAACCACAAGGGATTCTGGGTAGGCACATGCCAAAAAGGTCAACAATGGTCACCTTTTGCATTTATATCCACTTTATACATGGAACCCTTGAAAGTAATTGCCCACTGCCGGCCCACGAAATTTCCTGGTGGGCCAGTCTGACCCTGCTCACGTGGGATGCACCTCGAAGTCTGGGGGGGGCGCATTTGGCCCGCGGGCCGCAGGTTGGACGCCCGTGCTCTATGGCCAGTATTTACACCTGGATGTGCCCTTACGAAAAAATTACTGCAGTTTTTCTGAAGTAATACTGCAGTTTTTTGGACATGAAAAAACTGCAATACTGCACTTTTACTGCAGTATTACTGCACATTTACTGCAGTTTTACTGCATTTGTACTTCTCTGTACTGCACTTTGACTGCACATTTACTGCTCTTTTTTTTTTATTGCAAACCTACAGTTGTACTTCAATGTACTGCAGCTTTATTGAATTTGTACTTCCGTACAAAAACAACTGCAGTAAAAGTGCAGTACATTGAAGTACAAATGCAGTAAAAGTGCAGTAAATGTGCAGATAGGCTAGGTTTCCACTTGGTTTTTTTATGCTAAAAACGCCCATAAAAACGCCAATAGCGCCACCTGGCGTTTTTTTAGTGGAAAGACGCAGCAGCCAGATGTTAGCTGTTTTTCAATAGGAAATCGCAAAATGCCATTTCCACTTGGCGTTTTTCTGTCTGGCGTTTTTTCAGTCCTCTTTGGCGTTTTTCTGCTTTTTTGGGCTCTGTGGCAGTTTTTCAAAATCGCAGCATGTTCACACTCTGGCGTTTTTTCAAGGAAATCTTGGCGTTTTTCTCCAATAGAAGTCTATGGGAGAGAAAAAACGCCATGAAAAAGCCATGTGGGTTTATTGCCTTGGCGTTTTTTCCACAGTTACAATGCAGAGGATGGACCCAGTATCTGTGTGTCCTACGAGAAATAGGCGGGAAACAAACAGTTTCACACAAAACAAAGTCCTGGACTGGTTCATATTGAATTTTACACCATTTGGAACAAACATGCCATTACAAACAAACATACCCGACGCATCAACTGGATCCTGCGTGCCAAAAGCAACAGCAAACAATTTGCACCATCATTTGGGGCCAATCTTCCTAGAGGAGCAGACATTCGGAATAAAGCAGGCCTTACAAACCACATAAAAGAGACAAAGGGGTCTACCAAGTAAATGACATCGGGGGCAGATACTTGCCATTTATCCTAATCCCTTTTAGCTGGGTGAAACTGCTAACTTGTAAAGGCTGGAAAAACTGCCTAAGGTCAAAAAAAGCAATTTCCACAGAAAGGCTAAAACGCCAGAAAAAACTCCAGAAAAAAACGCCAAAACGCAGGAAAATGCAGTGGCAGTTTTCTTGGCGTTTTTCATCAAGAAAAAAAACGCAGGACAAAAACCCAAGTGGAAACCTAGCCTAAGGGTGACATCTAGCAGGCTTCAGCCAGAAGACAGGGAGCCGCCCGTGTTTATGAGGGATGAGGTGGGCTGAGTTCAAGTAATGAGCCATGTGCAATGGAGGACCTGATGGGGAACTTTGTGTGGTTTGCTGTGTCTATTGTATGTAAATTATCCCCTTGTACTTTAAATACCCTTGTGTTTCCAAATAAACTGAGTCCTGTTTTCACCTCAACATGAGTGCTGTCTGATGCTTGGGGTCGGTTGATATGATATTTTATTGTCCTTCATTGCCAAATAACCACACTGTGAAGCTAAGCTTCGGCTTCTCTCTACAACGCTGGTTCCGTCTGGCACTGAAGGGGTTAATCACTGGTGTCCCAGCAAGAGCAAGCAACATTTGTTGGGAGTACCCAGTCACAATTTACTTACCAACAAAATTGGTAAGACTCGTAAGTTGTATTATTGATTAGGGGAAAACGTTTTGTCACCAGTAAAGAAAATTTTATCATTCACTTTATAATCTTCCCGAGCAGGGTCCTAGAGAGGGAAAGGAGAATTACTGGGAGAAAATAGAAATACCGTATTTGCTCGATTATAAGACGAGATAAAAATACCCCTCGTCTTATAATCGAGGTCGTCGTCTAATCAGACCTCAAAATGTCCGCTGGGGCCAAGCTGCTTACCGGTGCTTTGGTCGCGAGCAGCAGGAGAACAGGAAGCTAGAAGAGTGTCACATAACTCTGCCTCCCCCCTCCTTCCTCTGGGGGCGGGGCCAGAGAAGTTGCTCGCACAGCCGGGCCCCTGCAGAAGTCTTCGAGTGAGAGATCTGCAGTTCAGGTAAGGGGGTGGGGGAGGGTTTTTGAGCAAGTATGTGTGATTAATGGAATGAATGAGTATTTAAATGTTTGTGAATGAGTGTGTGTTAGTATGGATGTGTAAGGGGGGTAGTGGTGGTAGCATGGCATAGGGAGGCTGTACTCACACTCCTATCATCCCCAGGTTCCAACATGTACTGGCTGCCTTGGCTTGATAGGAGTGTGATTGCTGTTAGCAGTTATATATATACACCTCCAGAAATGCCTTTTAACCCCCTATATGCCACTCTGCCCCATGATATGCCTTTTAACCCCCTATATGCCACTCTGGCATATAGGGGATTAAAAGGCATATCATGGGGCAGAGTGGCATATAGGAGAGTATAAGACATTTCTGGAGGCAGAGTGGCATATAGAGGGTTAAAAGGCACATCATGGGGCAGAGTGGCAAATAGGGGGTATAAGGCATTTCTGGGGGCAGAGTGGCAACCCTGGGGGCAGATGTGCATAACTGGGGGGGCAGGTTGGCAAATAAAAGGAAATAAAAAAATATATATTTTTCTCAATCATAGCTTTTATTAAATATGAAAATATTGTTTACATGAATTAATATTTACTAGTAAAACTTTTTTTCCTATAGGGTCGTCTTATATTCAGGCTTTTTGTTTTTTTCCTAAATTAATATTTAGATTTTGGGGGTCATTTTATAATCGAGCAAATACGGTACTTGTTATTTCCTAAGAACAACTGGACTTGCTTAACGTCCCAATTGAAAGGAATGAGTTTGAAAGAGCTATTGAAAATTTACAAAAAAAAGAAATCACCAGGCCCAAATGGGTTCAATAATATAAATTGCTTAAAACTGAACTCTCAGATCATTTAGCCAGGATTTTTAATGAAAAAATATCTGCAAACCGTGTTCCTGAGGAGATGTGTCAGGCTAACATAGTATGTATCCTTAAACAGGGCAAAGATCTGTCATAGATAGTAAAATGTAAAAAGTTTAAAATGCTGCCCCCCACCGCCGCCAGGGGTCATTATCTACCCTTCCTCTCCCTTCCTCCCTATTATCTACCCTACCCCCCTTTCTACGTCACTTACCTTGCAGCAGTCCTGCGGCGAGTGTCCCTGCTCTGCCACGGTGCGCGCTGCTTTACTGCTGAGCGGCGGAAATGATGTCATCTTCCGGCGCTCAGCATTACAAGCCAGCACCAAGACTGAGCTAGAGGGCTCGCAGAGGAGTGCCGAGCGGGTACTGACAACTTGGTAAGCGAAAACCACTCTGCGCCTCTCTCTCTCTCTCTCTTCCACTTAAAAAAAAAAAAAGGCGCTTGGGGCGGCAAAGTGCCACCTCTTCAAATGTGCCGCCTGGAGCAATTGCCCCACTCTGCTCCATGGTAGGGCCGGCCCTGCCCCTATCACCCTTGCTGTATGTATTAAATGATGGAATAAAAAGTCTCCCTATATCAAAGGTGGTGAGAGAGTCATTGAAGCTTAACCTCTATGTGGATGGTATTTTAATATCAGTCACCACTCCGTTGAGCTATTTAGAGGAATTAATGTGAGAGATAGACAGGTATATTTTTCTGTCCAATTACAGGTTAAATATTGACAAATCGATCGCTCTTGTGATGAATGTCACTAAAGAAGACTTAGCAACCTTAAAAAGTAATTTTTTTGTTGGGTAGATAGTAAAAAAATTTATTCCGATCCCAAACCAGCTTTATAAAAATAGACATTGCACACAAAATATTAGATGGGTAATCGCTGGAATTCAAGACAAGGATGCTGGTTTGGGATGGGAAGAATTTTTTTTTGTAAAATAGCTTGTAGTCTCGTAGACAGTATTCTTAGGAGAATTTTAAGGTCTTAGTTTAAGAGGAAATTGGGTGGTTAGAGAATATTTACATTGGATGCTTGTTTGGTTTGGGGAGCATCACAATTCTAGACTTGCTGAAGTCCATTGGTGGAAGGCTACCTTCTAGCTATGAATTGAACAAGTCTCGAAAATAGTTGTGGAAACAATGGAGTCACTGATCCAGCTCCTGGAGTCTTCTCCTGATGTCTGTGGTGTTAGGGTAGGAGCAGTGGAACTCAAAACAGCAGTCTTTTCAGATGACCTGCTTCTCTTCCTGGCCAACCCCAAGCAGTGTGTTGGGCCCCTACTGAGATCCTGAAACTATTTGGAGCACCTCTAGGTTTCTTGAAAATAAAAAAAAAACAAAATCACTCCCCATCTTTCCACAAGTAAACTGGGATGGGATTCCCAGTTTCCATTAAGGTGGACAACTGCCCCAGTGCTAAAGTACCTAGGATTGCAGATAGCATCCTCCCTTTCACATCTATACTATCTAAACATGCCTCCTCTCTTGGTGGGCTGTTGGAGGACCTCAGGAGCTGGTCTCAATTTAGGCTGATGCTGACAAGTAGATGCCACCTATACAAGATGGAGAGTTTCCCGAAAATGTTATATACACTGCATATGTTCCTTCTCCTTAAAAAATGCAATATTAAAAAACATAACAAATTGCTGAAACAATTCTTCCGGCAAAACAAAAAGAGTAGGGTCTCACTGTTCAAGCTTCAACAGCCAGTCAGCCGTGATGTTGCAGGATTATAGTTTGGCCACCAGCTACCGTATGGTCCTGGACTGGATGTTGAACTCACCAAGATTCTTGTGAATTGAGCTGGAGTAGTAATTTGCTTTATATATTCACTTTGTTATCCCTTGTGCATCTACTAAAAGCTTCCTGGTCAGAAGAACTAACTTCCAACGCTCTATTGTACCAAAAACTGAAGGCATTGCAGATTGTCAGGAAAAAAATAAATTTGCAGTTCCCCTTTTCTAAATTTTTACTAAACCTAATTTTTAATAAACCAATGTTCCAGATTGGTAGGGCAGACCATCGCTTTAGGATTTTGTATTCTCAGAGGGGTAGATTGGAGACTGATTTTACTAACTGTAGGGTGACAAGGAGACTTATGCTGCCACAGCTTCTTGATACATTTCATTAAGTTTGACTCCATCCTGCAGTTATCCAGCTATGTCAGCAGGGTTTTATCCCACTTTACTGGCAAAAATCATAATAATCCCCTATATAATCTCACCATCCTTTGCATTTTGCAGCCCACTACTATGGCTAAAATCTACAATGTCATTAGACAGAAGGGTACATTGTTTGTGGCTTTAAGACTGATTTGCCCAACTATGATTTAGACCAATTAATAGAGGCTAAAAAATACAGCATCAAAACATTTAGTGTCTTGATATTATAACAAAATATTTTGGAAAATACTACTCAGAGTTTAAGTAATTCCCAAACTGAGGTGTAATTTTGCTCTAGCTCACACTCAAATTGTCCCAAATGCGCCATGCCAAATGCCGATCTGGTACATTCCCTTTGGTTTTGCAAGAGCCTTGGGCTTTAGACAGAATTCTGTCCCCAGAGATGGGCAGCCGAATTCCAGCTAAGGGGACACTTGTTACTGATCATGCCAGCAGTTAGTAAGAAAGCAGTCTTGTCCCAATGGGTCCAATCTCAACCACCGAATCTGGAAATGGCTCTGATCGCACTTAAATTTCTCTTCCAGATTGGGTGGAGACATAGGGACATTAGACGATTCTATGAAAAACTCTCTTTTGATTGCATTTCATAATAGCGGTTGGTTCTCTCAGCAACTGCAACAGGGCAGAAACCCCATTCCTGACATCAAACAGAGACAATATGATCATAGCTAAAATGGTTTTGGTTTACTTTACTCACCAGAGTGTATTTTTGTATTTTAACTATGAATTGAAAAGCATCCGCTAACCTGCATTAACGGAATGAGCTGAAAAGCATTCATATGTTTATTTTTTTTGTAAATCAAGATTTTTATTGGTTTAACAAATAAAACAAGGAGGGAGAAAAAATACAGAAGGCCAAAATACACGAGGGAAACATCATACATCAAGACCAGACACAGCAGAGAAATACACCCCCCCAAACATATATGCGATTTCCGTCAGAGGAATCACAAGTAAACATGACCACTTCAACCCAAAGGATTCAAGTTAGGATGAGCCATGTGGAAGGATCGCCAACAAACGAGACCAGCAAAACCACAGTCTCCCATGCTCCTCCTCCCGACCTGCATGATGGGCCACCAACTCCTCAAGGGCCCTTATGCGCTCCACTCTAGAAACCCACTCCCTGATGGAAGGCACCACAGATTTTTTGTGCAGCGCTACCGAGACAGAGGTGTGGTGTAACAACCAGTTGACTGGATGGAAAGGCAGAGGTGAATCAGTGAAATGATGGAGAATCTCACGTATTGCCTGCCAAAAAGAAGCCAGAAGGGGTCATTCCCACCAAATATGTAAAATCGATCCCCCGGTGACCCGCAATGCCAACAGACATCTGGATGGTCAGGAACCATGGTGCGGAGACGTGACAGCATCCGGTACCAGTGTGTGAGTTATATGAGAGCTCCTGGGTTTTTGTACTAATAGAACACTCATGTCTCAAGCAAAATATCTTGCCCCACTCCTCCCCAGACAATGATACATCTAGGGCACGTTCCCATTTTCCCACAAAAGATGGCAGGGGGTCACCAGCTATTTGAATGAGAGCTTTGTATAGGAGACAGATCCCGTGTGCAAGGCCTCTCTTGTATGTAGAGCATCAAAGGGAGTAAAGCTCATGGCGTAAGTTATGTTTTTGTGGAATGGAATTAATAAAATTTCATAGCTGCAAATATTGGAGCATATGCAAGGCGGACGGAGACCGCCCGTCTAGCAAGTTAGTAAGGGGCAATGAGTAATGAGGTCCAAGCATGCAGGTGGGTACTCTGCAGGCACCGAATGCAGAAAAGCCCCACCAGGCAAGCCACAGGGAAAATCAGGGTTATGCTTAAGGGGGGGTCAAAGGGAAGAGATATGTAGTCAGGGCATGTCAGCGATGGGCACCGTGGAGGGCCCCGAGAGTAGCCAAAATAAAAGGGTTACCACCTGCCACCTTTCCAGCCACACCTGGGACCAACCAGGGGAGGACTCGCAACGGAACAGAAGCAGCAGCCGCTTATAGGGTGACAGGTGACGGACAGTAACTCCATTCCAGGGTCCTCAGCAAGTGACAAGCGCCCAAATGAACGAGAGGAATAATGTGCAGACTGAGGGAAAAAAAACCTCGGTATTCTAATAGGCAGAGCTTGAAGCAAATACAGAATCCGAGGAAGAACATTCAGTTTGAGGGCGTTAACCCTACCGATCCACGATATAAACAAAGAGCCCCTGTCCTTAATATCCCATTTTATCGCCTCGAGGAGGGGAGAAAAATTAATACGGTACAAAAGGGAAACATCCGCAGTCAGCCATATACTGTAAGGTATGGTAGAGTCCGGCATGCCAGATATTCAGGAAAGCCGTTTAGTAGCCAAGGTCAGGACTGGGGAAGGCAGCAGAGTCACAGGAATAGCCAGGTTCAGTACACGGAAATTCAGGATCAAAGGAAACGTGAAAGGTACACAGCTCTACTCGGCACAATAACTGAGCACTGGACCCTGACATATACCCAGATGTCTCTACTTCTGAGTGCACCATCGAAAGGGGAAAGATGAAGCTAGGGACTCAACCTCAGCCCGGGGAAGAGAAACATTTAAAAAAAATTAATTTTCAGGTTAGACCATAGACCTGAAATTCCTCCAATAACACTGGTAGCAACACCCTAGGATTAGTTAGCACAAACAGCATATCGTCCGCAAATGACACCGTCTTGTGGTGAACCGCTACACTCAACAAACGTGTAATATCAGGGTTACCCTTACAGCTTCCAAAAAAGGGTTCCAACGTGAGGACAAAAAGCATGGGGGACAAAGGACTGCCTAGTGCCGTGGGTGATCTGGAACGGGTCAGAAAGCGCCCCATTAATTCGGACCCTAGTTGAAGACTTGGAGTACAGGGCAGACACCCAACTAAGCATGTGTGGACCAAACCCCGGAGCAGAGCTAACATAAAGGACAAATCAAGCCGGTCAAAGGCCTTTTCACCTTCCTTCGAGAGGAGGACGGCCCTAGACCCACAGCGTTTAATCCAGTGAATGAGGTTAACCGCCAAGAGTGTCCTGTCTCCACTCCCGTCCGGGGACAAAACCCGATTGATCCGGGTGAATCAACCTGGGAAGGAACCGGCCTATTCACAGTGCGAGAACCATAGAAAACAACATCAAATCCACATTTAACAGTGAAATGGGCCTATAACTCCTACAGAGCTTGGGATCCTTACCGTCCTTAGGAATCACCAAAATTGTGGCTTCCAGGGTATGGGGATGGAAAGAAGTCCCCTCCAGGATAGAATTGAAGACTCCCATCAAATGGTTTCATAATACGTCAAAAAAAACTTCTTGTAGTACGCTAGTGAGAGCCCATCTGGCCCCGGGCATCTACCAGTTTTGAATAATTTCAAAGCCCGCTCAAGTTCCTCAAGTGAAATCGGGTTTTCTAACGAGTCCTCGAGGGACAGTTTATGGGACAGATGTGTGGACAGGTAATAGGCAATGGCCAATTTATGATCCGACAAACCCGGGGGACAGTCTTGTATCAGGGAACGGTTATAAAGGTCAGAATAAAAAGAAACAAATTGCCTAGCAATCTCTGACAGGAGATGACGTGTAACACCCCCCCCCCCTGAATCTCTAATCTTAGGGATATATATGAACGCTTGCATCGCTTACGTAACTCCCGAGCCAGGAACTTCCCGGGCTTGTTCCCATGATAATGGAAAAGGGCTTTAAGCCTAGTATAGTGTCTCTGAGCCTGATCGTTAAGAATAGATGCCAGCTCACCCCGGAGAGCAGTCAGCTGAGAAAAATCATCATCTCGCTGCGATTTCTCTAAATCACCTATCTTTGAATATAAATCACTCAATTCTGAGCACGAACCCTCTTCCTTTCCGCTCCCAGCTTGATCAGAAGACCTCTAATCACACACTTATGTGCTTCCCAGACCGTAGGAAGGGGCACCTCTGACATCAAGTTGGAGGGAAAATAGTCCCTAAGGGCAGAGCCTACAGAGTCCACGATCTGGGGGTCAGAGAGCAACGATTCGGTTAGACGCCACGTAGTCTGCGTAGGTCTAGTCAACGGGGATAAGAGGGGCGTGATCCTACCAAGTAATGGAACCATAGTATGCACGTGACAAACTCGACAAGTTATAATAATCAATATGGAAGTACCGCCTGTGTGGAACAGAGAAGAAACTAAAGTCTCTGTTTGTGGGATGTAAAGCTCTCCAGCAATCAACTATCTGTGCGTCCTTCAGCAAGGTCTGTATCTGTTGCAACACTGGGGTAGGGGTCCGGGATACACCCGCAGAGGAATCTAACTTAGGGCCGACAGCCACGTTAAGGTCACCACCAAACACAGGGGTCCCTTCCTGAAAATCACACAAGTGCCGCAGTACCTTGGTGAGCCACACATGTTGCTAAACATTGGACACATAGACATTAGCAAAAGTATACATTACCGCACCCACCCTCCCCTTGATAAAGATAAATCTCCCTTCCGTGTCAGACAACCTCTGAGTAACCTCAGAGAGCGGAAAATGCTGAGAAATCAATATGGCCACCCCCTTCGACTTTGAGAGAGGATTAGAACTATAAAAAGTGATGGGAAAGTCCCTAGTAGCTAAACCAGGGTGAGAATCACCCCTAAAAATGGGTTTCCTGAATAAATGCTACAGACACACAATGATGTATTAAATCCCGATATAAAGTGGACCGTTTTTCTGGGACGTTGAGACCGTTCACGTTAAGGGAGAATACAACAAAATCCATAGGCTGATAGGCCATGTCAATAATGCTCAGGAAGAAACCCCCTACAAAAGAACAAGAAGTCAAAAACCGCTACACACTCACCAAGAAGACAAAAAACCAACAGACACCTAGAGGAACAAGAAAATGAGGGAACCGGACAGTCACAAGAGAGGGGAGCGGAGCAGGGAAAGAGAAGGAAAAGGGAAACAAATACCAAGGGTGTCCGCTGGTAAATTGGGAAGACGCTGCGGAGCGAAAAGAGCTCCCTCGACCTCCCACCGGCACCACTAAGACGACCAGCACTAGGAACAGCAGCGGCGAACAGCAAAAAAAAAAAAACACCCCCTCCTCCTAACACCCGAACCCCTCTTTCACCCAGAAATGAAAGGCAGGCTCTCAATCACACCCCACCTTCGACAAACCAACGTAGGAGACATCTTCTAAACTACACCCAATCATGGAAGACTCCTGAGACACGGAACTCATGCCAACCAACGGAGGGAAGGCCAGTGCAGCAACATAAAGAGCGGACATAGCCTGTATGCCTGATACTTGACCCCTCATAAGACCGTTCCAGATCCCCAACCAAACGATCTATTGAAGGAGCCTCCCCTTGGCAAACAAATAGAAAAGCCCATCACAGAGACCAGTGCTAGTAATGCAAAACCCAAAACGTAGCAAATAAAACGGAATATCAAAAAACTCTGGGACGGCGGGCCTCAGAACTCAGTCCTGTTGCTTCATATGTACTGTGTGCTTAAATGTTTTTATATACCAGTAAAGTATTTTACAATATACCATTATTATTGTAATTTTGCTTTTTAGACCCTATAAGACTATTTAGTATAAGATTCCCTATCAGCAGTATATTTCAACAGAAATATTTGGATACCAGCCACATATATTTATTGTGTTGTCGAGCTCTTGTGCCCAAATGCCACATGAGGGGCGTAACTACAAACCACAGGTCTTCGAGCAACATATTCTACAGTGCCACCTTTGCCCTCAGTTTATCTGTGCCATCTGTTCTTCTGAGCAGTTTGTGTTAATAGGAAACTATTACACCCAGTCATCGAGCAGAGAATAATATATAATCTCAGTAAAAGCCAGGGTCATACACGGAATAAGGGACCCAAACACAGTACCAAAGTCACACACAAAAATAATCCAGGCCAGGGTCTGAAACCAGATAATAAACAAACAAATAACAGATACCAATGTGCGAGATAAGTACGCATGTCCAAACTGAGGGTAAAAACCAGATGAAGACAAATTTATCAGGAACTCATGCACAAGGTGCTAGGAAACAAGGCTCTAGTAATGAAAGCTGTGAGCCACCAAGTATTTGTAAGCCTATGATAGCAAACGATACACAGATGTGCCAACAGATGTGTCAGGGCAGTTTGAGGTCTAACAATCAAGTCAGCATCCTGGTAGCTAAGATGAAAGTGGTCCAGACTGCTTACTCAGATTCCCAACTTCAATCCAGCAGAACCTCATGTAAAAAGTAAGCACAGCAGGTATCAAGTCAAAATGTTGTGTATTATACCTCTCCAATGACAATAAATGCTATAATTAAGAGAATAAACCTATAGCAGTAACTTACCACACATCCTGTGGAGTCTATCTTTCGCTCTGAAACACATATGTAATTTCTTGAACAACCACCATTACCAAAAGAGCAGTCCCGTACTGGCCCAAATGAGGAGAGTAGGTCATCTACAGTTTCAAAGTGGGTCGCCAGAAGTGAATCTGTCCTGTGGGAGAGAATTAAAAATGTACTATTATATACATTGTCAGTGTATGCCATTGGTCAAAGCCCCATGCTATGTGTTGGAACTTTTCTTTGTCACTCTGAATACTTCTGAATAGACATAAACTGTATTGTAATTCTACTGCTTGTATGATTGAAATACTTTTATACATCTTACATTGTTAGATATCTTTCACTTTTATAAATTAGATGAACAAATGGTTGGGGCGCAGGTACATCTAAGGGAAAAGTAAAATATAGTGTAAAGAGTATAAATGCTAATTTAAATAAGTGATGTTGTGGTTACACTCACAAACGGATAAGATGCTTCAAGCCCATCAAAGTATGTTGAAAAAGTGTCTTTAATAAGTCTTCACATAGAATCTATAAAAACAAAACTGAAAATAGTGCAGTATCTTCAATAAAAGCAATTGTGGCTAATAAGAATGCACTCACAGTTTGTCCATGCACAAAGTGCATATAAAAGCGTTAGATTAAAAGTCCACCAGAACTCGATCGAAGGAGTGTCCAGTGTGATCATTCTGACGGTACCGATCGAATTTACTTCTCTTGAGGAAGCCGACTTGGCGATGTGACGGATCGTCCTGTGCCCCAGACTGGACACATCCGCCCGTCAGCTCCTTCCATCTCCCAGTAAGCGGACACGCTGTGGCTGTCTGAAGAAAGCAGTCACAGACCAGCACTTCCCTCAATCATGAGACAGGACTTCATGCTTTGAGGTTAAAACAGAATTCTCTTTATTACAAACACACAGAACTTATATACAATCTCCATTCACTGTGCACCGAACCCAACCCCCAATCCTATCAGCCACATCCCATCACAAATCCCATCAACCACATCCCCTCACAAATCCCATCGGTATACAGGGGATGTATCAAGTGGGGTGAGATTAAGGGATACAATGGGTTCCCCCACCTGTGTTATCCCCCCTGTAGTGCGGGTGCCATCTGGACAGACAGGGCTGTGCTGGCTGATTAAGAGCCCCAGCCAGATTATAGGATCGTCTCTTTGAAGGCCGGAGCTGCAGCCACATTCAAACAGGGTACACGTAAATATAATAATAATAATAACAGTGAAGATCAGACATGGTTCTTCAAAGGCGAAACGCGTCAGAAGGATCACACGGTGGACGCTTTTATATGCACTTTGTGCATGGACAAACTGTGAGTGCATTCTTATTAGCCACAATTGCTTTTATTGAAGATACTGCACTATTTTCAGTTTTGTTTTTATAGATTCTATGTGAAGACTTATTAAAGACACTTTTTCAACATACTTTGATGGGCTTGAAGCATCTTATCCGTTTGTGAGTGTAACCACAACATCACTTATTTAAATTAGCATTTATACTCTTTACACTATATTTTACTTTTCCCTTACATGTACCTGCGCCCCAACCATTTGTTCATCTGTATATTTACACCCTGAGGAAGAGTGTCTTTTGGGCTGCTGCGGTCATTAGGGAAGTATTGTATAAGTTTATCACTTTTTTTATTTATTTTGATTAACACTTGTAAACATGAGAATTAGGTATACTACACTTTTCTGTATTATTCCACTTTTATAAATTACTAGGTTAAATTCCTTATCTCTAATTCTTGCAGCATTGAAGGGGCAGAATATGATGTTTCTGATGAAAAAAAGAATACAAGAAAGCACCATCCTTCTATTACACATGTACTTACATAAATTACATTTTACTTCTATGAAAGACATTAGACTTGTTACCATTTTTCAAATATCTGCACAAGAGATCACAAAATTAGACTCAGGCAACAGAACAAACTTGGACATAACAAATTGTTAATATTAATCTGAGTTCAGGTCAATCTGCTACATGCTCGTCTGGTTCTGTAGATCATAATTGGAGCTGCTTGCATGAGTCATATACCATGATCAACATTTCCCAGAACAAAATACATACAAACACGTTGACAAAGATAATATATATAATATACATCAATCAGCCATAACATTATGACTACTGACAGGTGAAGTGAATAACACTGATAATCATGTTATTATGGCACCTCTAAGTAGGGTGACCACATTTTATTTCTGCCACTCAGGCACACACAATGAAGAACATAAGATTACAAACTGTGTTATATACTGTGTGTCTAAATTGTTATCACCTTTGCTCATATTTTTGTACATAAGCACTGTGACATTAGTCAGATTAAACTATATATTAATCCAGTTTCCGTCTCTGTGCTCTAACCGAACTCTACCTTCCGAGTAAGCTGGAATAAACCACTTTACTTTATTGTTTACTCAAATTGGGTTTTATACATTTTTGATCGGTTCAGTGTGGTACTGGGCGTGACCTAAGCGTCCATAAGCTGTAGTCACCTTAAAATATAACTTGGTGGTGGCATCGTTTTTGTGGTGTGTTTAATTATACCAGCCAAATGGGCTGGTATAATTAACCCTTGCACACCCACACCCTATGTGTCCAGTTATCCGACAGCTAGCCGTGACACCTCTCTTTTACTTACTCCTTGTAGTTCAGGTATAGATCAAATAAACAAGGCATAAAACAGCACTTGCATGTATAGA
Source organism: Sceloporus occidentalis (assembly GCA_023333645.1). Classification (NCBI taxonomy): domain Eukaryota; kingdom Metazoa; phylum Chordata; class Lepidosauria; order Squamata; family Phrynosomatidae; genus Sceloporus; species Sceloporus occidentalis. Next base: position 3,975,483 of record JALMGF010000058.1, read on the forward strand.
TCAACTGAATAAGACATACAAACCCTATAAATGCAGGTATACATAAATAATGTATGGAAACATAGCATTGCAGGTATAGATCAACTGGAAATCACATGTAAACTCGGCACTGAGGGTATAAAGGGTATCTTTCACACAAATCATTATCAAATCGAATGCATTCATTCTTTCATTCTCTCACTCATTCTCACTCTTTATTTATTTGAATATTCTTACTACCCCCTTTCTCACTATCTACCCCCTCTCTTCCCCTTCGTAGTTCACTTACCTTGTAGAGGTGGGAAAGTGTAAGGAGTGACTTTGACACGGGCCAAATTGTGATGGCTAGACGACTGGGTCAGAACATCTCCAAAACTGCAGCTTTTGTAGGGTGTTCCCGATCTGCCGTGGTCAGTGGTCAAGGAAGAATAAGCAGTGAACCGGCGACAGGGTCATGGGCGGCCAAGTCTCATTGATGCACATCGAGGGTAAAGGATGGCCCATGTGGTAAAATCTGACAGACAAGCTACTGTAGCTCAAATTGGTGAAGGGGTAAATGCTGGTTCTGAGAGTAAGGTCCCAGAACCCACAGTGCATCACAGTCTGTTGTGTATGAGGGTGCGTAGCTTGTCTTGTGCTGAATGTAGATAAGCTTTATCTACAATGTAACTTACTGCCCAGTTATGAAAATCATCCAAAATACATTGACGTTATAAAATATATAAAAAGGACAGATCAGGGGAGGGATATGTCTATGTTAGACCTGAGTTAAGGCCTATTATTGACCCATTAATGACAAGACTGTTTCTTACTCGTAGTACACTTTGAGACAAAGGCTCTTTTAACATTTTTCAGTGTTGCTGATTAGCTGTAATTTTCTTCTTTCTCATTTTGTGCACCCACACGCATTATATATTGGGGTTTTTTCAGGACAAGCAGGGCTTTCTTTAGATACCATTATTTTATCATCTAATTTACTATGGAAAAATGATAAAATATGGTGATTTTTGTGAAGGAAAGGACGACTTCTCACTTTTATTTGAAAAATCTTTTACTCATCTGGAAAAACAAATAAAAAAACCTGCTAACTAGATTCTACTATTTGTCCTTAGAAAATACCCAATGGTTTTATGCTTTTTTTCTGCAAGTTATTGGGCAATAATTACAAATAGCGTTTTGCTAAAACTGAAATCTGGTCAATCTGCCTCATGTGGTATTTGGGACATCTTTGAAGTTGGCCAATGCAATTTACCCCAAACCATATATTTTTGAAAACTAGACACCCCAGGGTATTTCAAATGCTGGTATGTTGGTAAAAAATAATATAGTATTTATATATATATATATATATATATATATATATACATATACCGTATTGGCCCGAATATAGGCCGCACTTTTTTCCCCCACTTTAAGGCTTTAAAGTGGGGGTGCGGCCTATATTCGGGGTCTAGCGGCCGACGCCCGGGGCATGCAGTTCCGGGAGCCGGGCAGGCAGTAGGGTTAGGATACAGATCCCCCGCAGCGGTGCAGGGGACCTGCATCCTACTCTCTGATATGCTCAGACAGCCTCCCCTGCCGGCACTTTCCACAGGGGGAGTGCCGGCACGGGAGATTATTTAAGTGCATCGCGCAGACGTTCACCGGCTGCGGCAATATGCGTAAACAACCTCCGCTGCTGGCACGTCTGCTCGGTGTGCTTTAACAATCTCCCTTGCCGGGAATTCCCACTAGGGGCAGCGCTGAAGCAGACGGCGGCAGAGGATACAGAAGGGCGCCGCAGCGGTTGCTGAAAATCACTGCTCCGCACCCCTTGGGTAACCCTGACAGGCAGAACTCCAGGGCCCAGTCGCAGTCGCGATCCCTGCAACCCCAGTAGTTCCGCCACTGACATTTGGGAAGTGTGCATTTCTTCACAACTCTTCCAAATGGGGTGCACATCCACATATGATTTGTTGAGTCATAAGGAAGGTGGTCTATGTTATATCTTTGGGCAAGCTGCAAAAGAAAATCCTGATTCATCTCCTGAGGAAGCCGGTTGTCCGGTGAAACGCGTTGAGAGAGAGAGAGAGAGATATTGGGAAGTTCCTGCTGCTGGACGGTGGACTTTCCTGTGCCTGGTTTAAAGCTGATTACCTTGTACACGCTTTTGTACATTTCGTCTGTTGTATGTGCAATATTTTACCTTATCCACATTACCGAGTGATACTGTGCCATTGCTGCTGTGTTTTTATATTTTTTAGCTATGAAGAATTAAAGAATATTTTAGGATGAACGCATGTATGTCCTTGGAAATGTGAGTGCACTACTTACTTGCAATACTGCTAAGCCTCATTTGCATACAGAGTCACACTATTTTTTGTCAAAAATCTTTTTCCCCTATGTGGATGTGCGCCCCATTTGGAAAAGGTGTGTAGATTATTAAGTGTTGGAGGAACGCTTATTTGGGTGCTGCTGCTTAATTAGGGAAAGTATTACTTATTCATTTACACCAGTGGTGTGTATTTTCTTTTTTTTGTGTTTTAAGTGTGCATTTCTTAACTTGTAACTTTGACATGCGGTCCTTCTGCCCCATGTCCTATTTTGGACATCGTTGAACCTGGTCAGTTCAATTTACCCCATCAAGCCATATATCTTTGAAAACTAGACACCCCAAGGTATTTTAAATGCTAGTATTTTAACCCTTTCCATGCATAAGATTCTACCACCAGCCTTTGCCAAAGTTTGTGGTAGTAATACACAAATACAATATGTGTTCGGCAACATATCCCGAGTACAGTGAGTACAACTTGGAACTTTAACATCTGGTCCTACTGCCAGTCTGTGCCTATGCCCTATCTTTGAACCCGGCCTTCCAATTTACGCCATCAAACCATTCTATTTTTTTTTTTTAAATTAGACACCCCTTGGGTATTTGAAATGCTTTTATTTCCATGTCAAGATTTTTGGGAAGATACAGCGCTAATTTTAGCACTTGCTCATAATATTAAACTTTTTTTATTTTATTTCTTTTATTCTTTTTGGACTTTTTTTTTACATTTTGCTGGAACTGGATGGTTCCTCTGATGGTGATATCACTGCATAATTATTTTTAAACGTTACCACTTTTTTTAGCTATTTTGATTTTTTCCCTTGTTTTTTTATTATTATTTTTTATCACATACAGTACCTCCTTTTTTTTAAAGGATGCGCCCCCATCTTGCAAGCGTCAAATCCTGGGGTGGGTGTTCGGTGTTGCTAAATGCCTTGCTACATCATTGACCGCCTCATAAACTCTTTTAAAACAGGCATCCGTCTACAGCATATGGCGGACGTTGACACCCCGGGGAGGGGCCAGACCTGGTACCTACAGGGGTCACAGAGGTCACAGCTGCGATGGGGCCCGTGTCTGGTGCAACCCCTGAGACCCCTTGTTCCTGACTCCTCGTACCAGTTCAAAATAGTTTTGAAACGGCCCTTCCGAATTGGGAAGCAACGTTCCTGGTTAAAGGCACTTTCTAAACTACAGTACTTTGATCCGGCATGGGGAGACAGAAGTGTATCAGGCTCACGTGATGTCAAATGACCCTGCGGTGAACCGAGGCTGCTCGCACTGTGCTATCAGCTAGACAGAAAGCTTCAGGAGCAGTGGGAGGTAAGTGGGGGCGGGGATGTATGCTTGTTTAGTGTCAGGATTCAGCCCCAACCCTGCAAACTGCCAGGCGTGGCCGTCCCTTTAAGAGGTCTGCCTGGAATTGAACTCCTCTCCACAGCTTTCTGTCTTGTTTAGTTGTGTCTGTATTTTATGTACCTTTGCCCTCTTTCCCTTATACATCTGAGGATCTCAGCCCCTCACTCCATCCCCTGTGTTCCTTGCCTTGTTGTCTGTCCTTTGTGGCATCCTGTACCATGTATGCATGTCTGACTATGTATGTAATCCATGTTCTGTGTATTCATGTTCAGCTGTGTATTCATGTTCAGCTGTGTTTGGTTATGCTATTACTCTGCCTTCCTCACCTGAAGTCTAGACCACTCACACCTGACCTAATGAACAGGCATTATATCCCTGCCTCCCAGTAACTTGTGAGTTCATTAAGTTCTTTGGAGTTACAGTTCATGCCAGACTCTGGATCTGTGTACTGGATTTACCTACCTACCTACCTACCTACCTACCTACCTACCTACCTACCTGTTACCTTTTTGACCTGGACTGCCTATTGGATTTCCCTTTTTTTGCTTGCTACCTGTCCCAGACCCTTTTGGATACTTACCTGGACTTTTCTACCTTCATACTCCCCAGCAGTCTGTATACATGATATGCCTCCTACTCTGCTGCTTATGGTGAGATGTCTGCTTTGTTTAATATACCTATATTCAAACATTCAGCCTTTGTCTCATTGGTGAAGTGTGTTTTCTATCACTGTATGCGTTCTTACACTCCTGCGCTCTGGACTCCAACATCCAGTAAGGCTGAGATATGATGAGCCTGACATTTAGATTGTAAGAACCCAGACAAAGGGCATTTAGCAGTGGAATTTAAACAGAATGAATGGTGCCTCGATAAAGGGCCACCATTACAATCAATAATGAACTTATAGAAAGGGGGTGAAGTTAAATTCTTTGTTCATACCAAAAGAGGTTAATGTATTCAAGGTATAGATCCAGAATAAATCCCTCTGGAGAAGTTTATTATGCCAATTGTCATCTCTTGGCCAGCTTTTATCTGTTCAATGCCAATAAATGTCAGACAATATACACACACAGTTCAATGCCAATAAATGTCAGACATTGCTATGTGTATATTGTCTAACATGCTGGGCCACCAAGGTATTAATATTCCGGCGAATGGTACGTAGGTATTCAAGAACCTTTAATTTCAAGGGTCTGATTGTTTTGCATGTCCAATCTTTAAGATACCCTACCACAGAAGTACAACAATTGAATGATTTAATCCAAAAAATGTTCTGGTTCCTACTACTGAGAAATTTCTTTGAAAGTGTGACAAATTTACAAGACTTACAGCGGACACAACATTACATACCTATAGTCGGTATCCATGATGTCACTGGTTTCACTTCAAGATGTGAATGTACCAATGGATCCCAGATATTGCTCCCCCCTCTACGTACTGTGACTGTTGGTTTCTCTAGCAAAGTGGTAGTCTGTACGGGATCTGAATGTAGGTATCACTGTGCTTACCCACAATCAGAATCTTTTTGATTGTGGACCAAGCTTTGTCGTATGTACCTATGCAGGTCGGGTAGGAGCCCAGTAGCAGGGGATACTTGGGGGGCCTGTCTGTACCCCACGATGCCTCATAGCTGAGGGATGATACAGACAGGCGCAAAGGAAGACACCAGAGGCAGAATACTAGGAAATAGTCTATATTGAGGAAACTGGCAGGACAAGTAAATACAGGTAACAAGTCTCTTTGGCTGGAAGCCCGACGGCAGGAAGCCCACTGGCATAGCTGACGGCAGGAACAATACAGAGTCAGGTACAGGGCCAGAGCAAAGCGGTCCTCAAACGTTAATGCCAAGGTCCTGACTGAAGGGCATGGCAGGTTTATATAGTCAGGCTAATCCAGGAAACCAGGCATAGCTGCTAGCAATAATGAGGTCTGGGTGCTCCAGAGAGTGAAGGGTGGCCACTAGTGGTTGTTGATAATCCTTGAGGGTATAGAATCACAGCATGGTCCAGGCTGAGTAGATTGGTGCCTGACCATATTTCACCCCCCCCAAGGAGCAGCCTCCAGGCGCTCCTAGGACTGTCGAATGGCAGTATCCAATGGTGCTGACATGTACAAGTACATGGGGTTGAACCGAGTGGGGTTGGGTGTTACCAGTACTGGACTGGGTCACGGCCGAAGAGGAGGAGGATATAACAGACCTTTGGTCACGGAGATGCTCCTCATAGCATTCGTGTCACGTTCTACCCAGGCTGCGGAGCTGCATATCTATCTTGCTTCAGTTTCTCTGTTTTGCTTTAATCCATTCCTCGATTTCCTTATGCTTTGTTCTGATCTTCCATTCTTTGCTTCAGCTCTGTTTCCTTTATAAGGTGTGCCCCACGTGTGTGTTCTGTTTGTCTCAGTGTGCAGTCTACAGGTATGTCTCTCATTGCTATGTGTTTGGGTTTCATGTTTAGTTTGTTTCGTACCATTGTCAGCAGGGATTAGCGTTAGGACCCACCATCATTGGAGTACTTTGGTGTAGTGGTGGGCTAAGCATACTATGGCCATAAGATGTGATGGAATCTCCAATAGTTATCATACAGTCCTAGGCTAGTTCCTGTATTTATGTGTGTCAGCCTGTCCTGTATCCCCGGCAGCGGGGTGTCCTGTCCTGTATCCCCGGCAGCGGGGTGTCCTGTCTTGTTCCCTGTCGTGCCCTGTACTATGTATGTCTTGTCTGGTTATGTTTCTTGCTTGGTTTCTCTGTCTCTTGCTCGCTCTGTCCCCCTTGCTTGTTATGTTTCTGCTATATCCTTTGCTTAGCTTCCATACTCCCAGCCTGCAGCATCCTGCACATGATTCTAGTGATATGCTTCATGCCTGCTCCAGGGTGCCTGCAGGATATCACTTTGTTTCCTTTTGGATTACATCTGCTGCTATGTCAGGGCGCTGGTATGTGGCTGCACAACCCTAGGTGCTCAACACCTGGGTGAGTGTGGTCGCCCTGCAACCAGGCCCTGTCCAACTCCACTACTGCACCTTAACTCCTGCACACAATCTTTGGGCGCGCTGGGTCCTTTCAGTCATCCGTATGGACCCGGTTCCGTGACAATTCGAGACTTGTTCAGTGCAAAATTGTCAATGGAGACTAGGACGTTTCCAGGAGCCCCTAGGTTTGCGGTTTGGGGTCTGCTGTTCTTCCTCTTTTGTTTCCAAGAGTGATGGGATTGGTAGTAGTAAACACACAAGCGACCATGGGGTGTTCAAACACAGGTGTGTCAGTACTATCTGAATCAGTCATCAGCAAGCACACTGTCATTATCAGACCATTCATTCGGATCAGATAGGGTCTGGAGATTGTCCGACATGGCAACAGACGGTGCGGTATTCCCAGGTGTTGTGGACTGGGTGGAGACAAGATCCCTAGGTGGAAGAAGAGGCAGGTTTTGCTCCTGTTCCAAGAGTGTAGGTTCCTGGGTCCGGGGTTGGCTGTCGGATAAAGTGGATTTCATGGGTCTAAGCGGACAGAAAGATATCCTGTGTCCTTCCTCTCCACAGTAGAAACATAAGTTGGCCTCACACCTCTTCTGCATCTCCTTGTTGGTAAGTGGAGCACGCGTGAAGCTGGACCTGGATGTTTTCTTTGGGGTTTGTTTACTAGGTGTCCCTGTCCTTGGCTTCACCTGGGCTTTGGTTTCTAGTAAACTCCTCATGTATCTCCAGAACACACGCAGCCAGGTTTTGCAGGAAAGCGAATATCCCTGTCAGGAATGCCAAGCAGGTCGGGTAGGCGCCCAGTAGCAGGGGATACACCAGAGGTAGAATACTAGGAAATAGTCTATATTGAGGAAACTGGCAGGACAAGTAAATACAGGTAACAAGTCTCTTTGGCTGGAAGCCCGATGGCAGGTCTGACGGCAGGAACAATACAGGGCCAGAGCAAAGCAGTCCTCAAACATTAATGCCAAGGCCCTGACTGAAGGGCATGGCAGGTTTATATAGGCAGGCTAATCCAGGCACAGCTGCTAGCAATAATGAGGTCTGGGTGCTCCAGAGTGTAAGGCACCATCCTTGAAGGTATAGAATCACAGCATGTTCCTGGCTGAGTAGGTTGGTGCCCGACAATGCATCTTATGATTTTCCCCAGCTCATCTTTGTTGGTGTCTTTTAATAGGTCATCCCTTTCAGAGTTTACTGCTCTTTGGTAGGCCTTTTTAAGTATCTTTTACAATATCCTTTCTGTCATAGATTTTGCTTTATCAATAAAGTCCCGAGTTTATGAACAGTTCCTTCTAAGTCTAGGGTTTTGTCCTATTGCGATGCCTTTTTTTGAATGGCTCAAAAGTGCCAGCTATCGATATGTAATAAACTATTTGTAGCTGTAGGTTTACAATCTGCATGCATGTACCATTACATTTACATCTGTATCATATTGTTTGATAAAGGTTATGTATTGCCTGAGATAGCTGATTTGTTATTATTTTGAGTTCTCATCTTTCTCCAGGTTTTCACCAACTGTGTTATTTTTATTGTGATGGCTACGGATACTCGTAAATCATGCTCCCTTTCACTTGATAGCTCAGGGTCCCCGCTGTCTCTAGTTCAAATATGGCTCTAATTGGGTGTTGGAGTCACAAGTGACATTTCTGTTTTTTACTGGGTGCACGTGGAAAAGTACCGACTGAGGAGTTCCAGGGCGACTGAATCTATTTCCCCTAGGCTGAAAAAGATATAAGTCTCGGGGTTCCCTGTGGAGCTCATCCACGAGTAAGGTGTCATTTGAAATCAATGGATGGCATCTGTTAACTGTCTAAAAAAAACACTGATCCGTCGCAGCGGGTCCTGGCTACACTCCGTTAAAGTTCTAGCAGGTTGCGCAAAGTTCCTATCTGCTCGGGAGTTCCACAGAGTTTCAGTGTTTGTCCTGGGCATGCGCATGCAGCATTTAAGATTATCTAGAGCCCTCCTAGCCAGTTAGTATACGGAAGTCTGGTTAGGCCAGACCAGACTGTGTTTTCCCTTTGCCCTAATTGACATAAGAGGGGACTGGGCAGGCAGGCAAGGAGTCTCTTCATGAATCCATCATGCCCCACTCCCAAACTCAAAGAGGGTGTGTTTTGTCTATATCTGTATACATATTTTCATTTATTGAGTATTGCCAGAGTTACTTAGTGCTTCACTAAGTAAGTTAGTAGTTGACAGTATAATAAAGGGGAGGTACAATAAGTGCTGTCATATTAAGTAGTCAAAACTCCTTTTTAATTCAGGTACAAAAGTTATGAGTACATTAGGAAAAAAAGGTCCCTGCCTTGTAGAGCTTACAGCCTAATATCCACCTATGCAAAGTAGGTTTACCTGTAGTTGCATAAAACCTTTGCACATTTTTTTATGGCTGTGCTCTATACATGTAGGTTCTTACCGTACATCAGCAGGGTCTTCAGTAACCAGGACATCAGTTTTACAGCTTGCCAGGGGATTTATTGATAGCTCCATAGGGGGTATGACAAAGCTCTTGCTGACTGGAAGCCATAAACCTTGTCCCAGATTATATGTGGACCTTCAACATATACAAGACAAAAAAGAACACAATTAGGTTTCAGAATCAGCCTGTGAAAGCATTTAAAAAATAAATGTCCCCCTTCTCTATAGGTTTTTATGGTTGTTATAATGCTAATCTCCAAAGAGAGTCCACGATTAATGTTATTCCAGGTAAATTTCCCTGTAGAAACCATACATTTATAAGTGTTCAATGCATACACCATCACAATCATTGTTTTAACAGTTATTTTTATTACTGTATTTGCTCGAATATAAGACAAATGCTCTGAAAAATACCCCTCATCTTATATTCGAGGCCCTTTTATAATCCGAGCTCAAAAACAGGTCTGACTATAAGGCTAAGATCCAGATCCCCTACAGCGCTCCAGGGGACCTGGATCCACCTCTCTGGCAGTCGGTGAACATCTGTGCAAAGCGTGCAGACAATCTCCGCTGGTGCCCAGCACTTCTGCTAGGGCTTCTATGACCAAGCACTGGCGTGACATGACCTTCCGGTGCTCCATCATAGAAGCCCCAGCAGAAGTGCAGGGCAGTAGCGGAGATTGTCTGTGCACATCGGCTGCCAGAGACTATAAGACTAAGATCTAGATCCCCCTCAGTGCTGCAGGGGACCTGGATCCTCCTCTCTGGCAGCCGGTGAAAATGTGCGCTGTGTACAGAAAACCTCTGCTGCTTCCCAACGCTTCCGCCGGGGCTTCTATAACGGAGCACCGGCGTGACATGACCATCCAACGATCAGTCAAAGAAGCCCTGGCGGAAGTACTGTGTAGCAGCAGAGGTTGTCTATGCACATTGATGTTCACTGACTGCCCCCACTAGACACCAGAGAGTCTGAAGCACAGGGGACTAGTCTGGGGATGCATTAGTAAGTCTGGGTGGGCAGAGTAGCATATCAGAGGAGCAGAGTGGCATATAGGAGGGTATAAGGCATATCTGGAAGGTAGAGTGGCATATAGGGGGTAGAAGTGCATAACTGGGGGAAATAAAAACAAGAAATGCATTTTCTCAATCATAGCGTTCATTAAATTTATAAAAAATAGTTTACATGTGAACTAATATTTACTAGTAAAACTTTTTTCCTATAGGTTAGTCAGGCTTTTTCTTTTTTTCCTAAATTAATATTAAAATTTGCAAAAGATTGTTTTTGTTTTTATGTCATTTTCATTCATATTTAATTATGGTCTGACAACATGTATACCTCATGTTTAAAAAAAACAAAAAACAGATGCTGTTCGGATAAGGATACTGATTGAGGAGTTCGGTATGCAGCATGATGGTTATCAGCTGAGAAGGCAATGAGAGGATGCCTCCAAAGTACCAGTGCAGCAGTCACCTGAATGACCACACAATCTGAGGTTGAGCCTAGACAGGAGAGTCACCCGGGACTAGCAAAGAGAGGTCTGTAGGGAAGCCAAAGTCGGGGGTAGCGGAGGACAGGTCAGCGATTAGAATAGCCAGGGTCAGGATGCCAGAAAATCAGGGATGTCAAGACAAGCAGGGTTCAGCAACAAGGAGACTCTTATAAACAAAGAGAATACCAGCACAGGTGCTCACAGGAAAGCAGGACAACTGAGTGCTGCCTTTTAAAGCTATGGCCCACGCCTCTTACGCGACAGCCCACACCTCTTGCGTGACAGCCCACGCCCCCTTGCGTGAAGTCATTGAGCAACACGCGCCTGCCTCCATTCAGGAGTGAATAAAGTGCCCATGCTTAATATCAAGAGAATGCTGTGGTTGAGGGGGAATGCTGCAAACAGGTCTGGGGAAGGGAGCAAGGCCAGGTACTAGCCAAAATGGGATACTCAGGAGAAGAGGATCTATGGGGGCCATGGCAGATACAGACATTTGGACATCAGGACCTACAACTGTGCCTTGTTTTGCTGTTTGGTTAAACACTAATTATATACAATATATACTATATGGACCAACATATTGGGACACCTGACCATTACACTAACATGTATCTTGATGACATTGCATTCTAAATACATAATTAATATGTAGTTGGTCCCTTCTTTGCAGCTATAACAGCTAACTCTTGTGGGATGGCATTCCACAAGATTTTGGAGTGTTTCTGTAGGAATATTTGCCGATTCATCCAGTAGTGCATTTGTGAAGTCAGGCACTAATGTTGGACGAGGGAATTCAAAAAGTTGCCAGGAGTTGGTTGAGCAGACAAATCATTTGGAGAAAAAATTGGAAGATTTTGCAATGGAATCCAATACTGTGACCAATGGCCACCTAGCCCTCCAAGCTGAAGTGGAAGCCTATCACATTAAAGTCTGCTATCTTGAAGGCCGTTCAAGACAAAATAATATTTGAGTTGGGGGGGGGGGAATCCCACAGGAGGTGAACCAAGAAGATTTACACCAAGTTACAAAATCTCTGCTTTCGGCCATCCTGGGGGGGGGGCAACAAGATCAGGCACCTAAGCCCAAGAACATAAAGGGGAACCTACCCGGAGATGTACCTTCACTTCATCACAAGATAATGCAGTACGCCTGCCTATGTCCAGATCTCCAAAATATTCTCCTGTTGGTGGATCTTTCTTGGTACAGGCTTCAACAGCTTGGCGAAAATCCTGTCCATCCTGCAGTCTCACTAGATTACCTATAAATCGTGATTTCCAGTGCGTCTTCTGGCTCAAAAGGAAGATTCCACAGACTCCGGAGGAAGCCAGAGAGATCCTGACCAAGTGGGGCCTAATGTCGTCAACATCCAGGCCTATATCTGGGAATCCTTTGCTATCCAAGTGGTCTCCCAAGCGGCTGAGACGGGATTGGGTGGTTGTAAGCCCCAAACTAGAGGCAAAGAATATAGAAGATCACTGTCGGCTACCAATGCCAGCTCCCTTCTCTCCATGAGTCACCTGGATGAATGAGTTTTTAGTGGGGGAGAAGAGGGGCTTTGCAGATGAATAACTGGGGCTGTTTAACTTGTATCTGTTGTACAGTAAACTGTCTTTAGGATTTAGGGAGGATATTGTGGGATTAATCATTTAACAGGATGTTAACAGTTATTGATGTATATTCTCCCATGGCTCAATATGTCCATGAGTCTGGTGCTTATGCAGAGAGTCAAAAAACAGGGACGGTAAAGGGCCAACAGGCCTTGAGTGGAGGGGTACACGACTTTAAGGGATGATGCCCTAATGACTATTTTTAGGATTAGAGAGACCTAATGAGCAAAGGGGGATGGCCTGAAATCTCGAATGGAGTATGCAGATTTAATTGCTTCAAATGAACAGAGGTTGTGTGAAATTTGGTGCCTTTTTTCCTTTGGCTTATGTAACCCCTCCTAGTAAAATTTCCTGTTGGTCCAGTGCTCGTTGCCTGTAAATTCTGATCTGATTTGCCTTTCGTTTGGGACTATCTACAATAGTAGTTAGCACAACTGGGGTCAGATCCCGAATTACAGGCAACGAGTACGGGACCAACCCGCAATACCCTCTATCATTGCACAACAGTTGACTAGGAAAGGCTCTTGTTAAGAGCAGTATTATACTCAGTAACATATTTGCACCATAGTGTAGTCCTTTCCTACTGTTTAGAAAGAGTAATTGTAATCACCTCCTGCAATATTTTTTTTTTTCTGCCCTCTAGACAAGAATATTAGACCGCGTTTACATCTGCTGTTTAGGTTCTCATAACTGCGATATCAATCCAGCAGAGAAGCAACTGCTCTGACACCTGTTCTATGTTGACTACCTGCTGCTGGTGCTAGCCGGCCCCTTTAACTTCATGCACGCCAGCCTCCACCCGCTGCCCCAGGGAGTCAGAAGCTGTGGTAAGTGTGGGAGGGGGTGTTATATGGGTTTATAATATGCCTTTTAACCCCCTATATGCCACTCTGCCTCTAGAAATGCCTTTTAATCCCCTATATGCCACTCTGCCTCCAGAAATGCCTTATACTCCCCTATATGCCACTCTGTCCCATGATATGCCCCTGGCATATAGGGGTATAAGGCATTTCTCGAGGCAGAGTGCCATATAGGGGGGTTAAAAGGCATATCATGGGGCAGAGTGGCATATAGGGGGTTAAAAGGCATTTCTAGAGGCAGCGTTGCAAACCTGGGGGCAGATGTACATAACTGGGGGGCAGGTTGACAAATAAAAGGAAATAAAAACAAGAAATGAATTTTCTCAATCATAGCATTTATTAAATATGAAAAAATTGTTTACATGAATTAATAAAGAAATACGTTTCTTACAAGAATACCGTGAAGAATAATGTGATCACTGTTTTGTTCCACTGAATAAAATGGAATGTTTTGATTCCATTATGTCTCATGAATTTCATTTATTAGGGCCTCTTTTGCTTTCTGGCATTTGAATACAAATAATCTGATAAAAGGAATGTTTTATAGTTATTTGTATGGCAAATAGTGTGACTCTGGTATGTATAAGGGGTGGGTGTGGGTAAAAGAGCTCGAGGGCTGGTCTCCAAATGTTTCCAGGGCTGCTTTTCATTCCCAGTCTGACCCTGATCTTAACAACCAATGACGGGCCTGGCACATCATGATGCTTAAACCGCGTTGCAGTAATGCCACAATGATGAGGCACTCAGCAACATAGAGATCGGCAGCAGGGGCCCTGTGTGGTCCCTTGCCCAGGCGTCAACATCCACCATACACTGTATGGCGTGGGACGCCTGATTTAGAATCGCTTGGGAAGTGATCAACCATCACCTCCTATGCTTAACTGTTGTCCCTGAAATACCCTGAAAAGGATAGGGCACACTGTGACCGCTGTGAACATTCTACAAAGATTTTCCCTCTCGCAAGATGGCGGCGTCATTTGAAAAAATAAACAAGCTTCCAAGAGGGTCTCTCCAGGCAGGTACTGCATTCAACCATACAAGTGAATGGAGCCCAGCTTTCTAATCACAATATGAACACTAAAATAGAAAACTTAGTAACTTTTTAAAAAAATATGCACTTATTGACATGCAATTACGTCACCATCAGGGGAACCATCCAGTTCCAACAAAGCGTAAAAAAAAAAAAAGTCCAAAAAATAAATGTAAAAAAATTGGCACTCAAAGGGTGTCTAGTTTAAAAAATTTATGATTTTATGGGGTAAAATGAATTGGCCAGGTTCAAAGATGTCCCAATTAGGGCATAGGCACAGACTGAGCAGATGTCAAAACGAAAAAAGCAAACCTCCCAAATGTGGCCTTTTAGACGCCAAACAACCTGTCAAACCCATGCCTGGGCTGTTTCACTATACTCAGGGGAGGTTGCTGAACACATAGTGGGGTGTTGTTTGACAGCGACATATACTAGGAGCTATGAATTCATACCTGATTTTAAACGTGTTATAAAAACCCACAAAAATTGCCAAAATAACAGATCGGTGATACAGTTTAACATTTGGTATAACCATTCCGCTAGATAGCGTATGGGGGTTGCTTCTGGGATTCTAGATCGCCTATTGCTTCCCATGAATGAGTTTAACTGTTTTTGAATGGTTGAATTGAGTTTGGTTAAAACTGATTGGAATAGATCGCAAAATATAGAGTAATTCCGGTATCACCATCATTTTAATTGCTGCAACTTTTCCTAGCCAAGAAATATTACATCCACTCCAACCTTTTAATTTGCGTTTTATCTTATTCCAAATTCTAAGGAAGTTTCTTTTTCAGTTAATTTGCTATATATATATATATATATATATATATATATATATATATAACATAACAGTGACACCCCTGCCTAGCCCTGTTAGTTATAGGAAATGTTGCTGAATGACATCCCAAAGTAAGGACCTTGGCTCTCGGGTCGTGGTTTTTATTTTTTTTTGTTTTTTTTTTTTAAGTTGTACAATTCCTTGTAGAACTTGGCACAGATATTAGCTATTTGGTTAGGGTATGTGACCTTATTACCATTTGCATCATATAAATATGGGATTGTGCCTCCTGCTTCCCTCTGTCTTAATTTTCTGATCAACATTTTGCCTGCTTTGTTCCCAAAAGAATGCTTTTATCCTGTTGTATTTTCATTATATCTCATTTTACTTTATTTCAATTTTCCCAGTTAGTTTCGCTAGGATCATCAATGTGTAGTTTTGTTAGTTGATGTAGTTTTGTGTATAAGTCTAGCAACAAAGCCTTCCTTTATTTTTTAATAATTGATGCCTTGGCTATGCAATGACCACGTATAACAGGCTTATGGGCCAACCACAAGGTTTCACTAGAAACATCTCCTGTATCGTTATCCATCATGTATTCCTTAATTTTTCTTGTAGTTCTGTCTTTAAGTCTTCATTGTTTATAAAGATGTCAGGGGGTAGATATCCATTAGCAATAACCATCTCTTCTCCTTTAATATATCTACCCTTTTTATCAGTTATTGATCTGTGAAGTTCAAATTGTAGGTCCCATTTAAAGGCTATAAATGTTCCCCTTTATTTATTTTTTTTAGGAGAGTGAAAAATATTTGGAAAGTCTCTATGGCTAAAGTGTGGCATTTTTAACTGGGCAAAATTTCTCTTGTACACAAAGTATGTTTTACATTTAAAGGGTGTATTTAGGCCCCTAACATTATACGTCATAACCTTAACCATGGTGGCATAGGATGGTTTTCATAATAAGTAAACCCAGAAGGTGAGCCATTTGTATAATGTTTTGCAAGTACATCTGCAAGTAATATAAGTAATATAAATTGCCACTCTGTTACAATCAAGCATAGGATGAACCAAAGTATTATACAGTGAAGAGGAACCAGGTGACTGTTCTGGCGCAACAAGCATGTCAGCAGTCCAGTACTCTTCATGCCTCTCCTATGGGGTGTAGGAGTGGTAAGTAACATGAAAATGTATGTAAATTACCAACATTCCACGTCCACTCAATTTATTTCTGCACCGCAAAACGAAAAGTGTGGAACAAGAGGTATAAGCATAAGGATATACCGTAGTTGCTCGATTATAAGACGACCCCCCCCCCCAAAATCTGAATATCAATTTATGAATAAAAGAAAAAGCCTGAATATAAGACGACCCTATAGGAAAAAAATGCCACTGTGCCCCATGATATGCCTTTTGACCCCCTATGTGCCACTCTGCCTCCAGAATTGCCTCTACCCATATATGCCACTCTGGCATTTAGGGGGTTAAAAGGCATATTATGGGGCAGAGTGGCATATAGGGAGGTATAAGGCATTTCAGGAGGCAGAGTGGCGTATAGAGGGTTAAAAAACTCTGATCTCTGACAGCCGGGGAAGGTCTGCGCGATGGACGCAGACAACCCCCGCTGCTAACCGCACCTCCTCACCTGCAGCGGAAGTTGTCTACGCGAATCGAGTAGAGCTCTACACGCTGCCCGGATTAAGCACCGGGGACTCAGAAGTACCGGTAAATTGGGGGGGGAGACAGGAGGATCCAGGTCCCCTGCATCGCTGTGGGGGATCTGGATCTTAGTCTCATAGTCAGACCTAGTTGAGGTCTGATTATAAGATGACCCTGATTATAAGACGAGGGGTATTTTTCAGAGCATTTGCTCTGGAAAAAACCTTGTCTTATAATCGAGCAAATACTACAACTGCAACAATTACTCATTAGGTGTATTATCCGTAGTTATAAGATTTAACAATTTTGCTAAGTTTACTATTGTGCCATTCTTATAGCAATCATAAGTAATATCAATTTTAAACATCAACTTTAATAATACAGGAGGTTAAGCATTTTAACATATTTTTCTCAGGTATTTGCAGTGAACCATGAGAGTTGCTGGATTGTCCAGCATGTTGTGGCAGTTTTTGCCAATCACTATGAATCTTTTGTGGGTTTTTTGGATTGCCGCTTGCTGGCGGTAGCTTCGGTGTATCAACTGTATCCAACATGCCCAACTCTTGCAGAAAAGTAAATGCTTCTTTAGGCTATTGTAAAGATTTGACTTTACCTCCCTTGATGATTAATAACTTGCATGGATAGCCCCAGCGGTATAGAATTCTTTTTTTTGCATAGAATCTCAGTTATGGGCTTCATCTGCTTCCTCCGCTCCAGCGTGTATGTAGACAAATCCGGGAACAACTCTATAGCTTGGTATCTCTTGGCCGTCCTCAAAGTTGGAACAAGCAAGACTTCTGTCTAGGGGCGCTTGTAACTCGCGATCTTAATTGCTCAAACAAAAAGCATATACGGAAAAAATATAGTGTAATAGAGTCAAAACACTTGGGAACAATGTGTATGAACCTTTTAAGCCTCCAAAAGCAACTCCTTGATGTGTGTGTGTCAATCCATCGATCCCATGGATCTTCTTCACCCCTACTTTGTCGTTTACTGTCATTGGATGTGCCAGACACTCCTCGAATGAACAGCCTCTTGGTCCTTGTCGATTGCATTATCTGTTCAGTTGTTTTTAGCGGTGAATCTACGTTTTTGGTGTAAATTGTGCAGAGCTTCTAAATCACACAGCCAATAGCTCCGCTCTCAGGCCACACCCCTCCATGTCATGATTTTGGAGGTAAATCTACCCCCATTAGCTATATCTTACCTGAAACCACATCACTCCAATACACCCCACTAACCTGTCAGGAACTGGGTCCATATAGACTACTGTAATGACCCAGAGCGCCCAAAGATGGTGTTCAGGAGTTATTGTGGAGTAGTGGAGTTGGACAGAGCCTGGCGCAGGGCGACTGCACTCACCCAGGTGTTGAACACCTAGGGTTGTGCAGCCATATAGCAGCGGATGATGTCAGAACAGAGCAGAACTTGGAGATATCCTGCAGGTACCCTGGAGCAGGAATGAAACATAGCACTAGAATCATGTGCAGGTACTAAACATGAAATCTAAACACATATCAGAGAGACATACCTGTCACAAACGCACTCTACTCCAAGCGTGCGCGTGACTTGGTTCTGGTGGTAAAAGGGTTAAAATTCCCTATCTGTCTGCCCTAGACCGAAAATAGTGATACAAATACAAATATCCACGCTTAATACCACCCGCAATTAACTATAATGATATAACAAATATCAAAATAACGCTGCCACCACCAAGACAATTTAGAAATGGGGTGCCTTGGTACCCCAAATGAATCAGACTAAAAAAACCCACACAATATATTTTAACAGAATAATTATGTGATTTCAGATTACCGATAAAACGGTCTAATCAGGTAACGTGAGTCTTTACCAGACAAAGGCAGAACTTAATAAACGAATATTTATTATGAACAAAAAAATCACAGTGCATACAAAAAAGATGATAAACAGATTTACACCAACAGATAAAAATAAAAAAAGGAGAAAATTACAGAAAACCTAACTACTCACTGAATGGTCAAGTAACAGTTTTTCTGTCCGTAGGGCTCCGGCAAGGAAAGATGGCGACTCACTCAAAATTAGATCTTGGCCCCTAGTAAGCACAATGACCAATCTTCTCTCCTTAATTTTATACCCTTTCCCAGTTCATCTCGAGTTTCCAAGCCGGCCCAGAGGTGGTATAAGCGGAGGGGAAGGGGTACCATAAGTGACCTCCCCCTTGTGTGGTGGAAACATATCAGTCCAAATAACTTATTTTCATTTTACCGTCCCTCCTGTGCTTGTCACAGCCATAATTCGTGCATTTATGAATTTCCTGTAAATTGTGAAGTCCATAGATATGTCACACTTGCTACTTATGACTAGACATCATAGACTTCACAATTCCTTCCAAACTGGTTAAGTGGCGCCACCATGTTTGTACTCTTTTTGTAGGGTGCGCTTTCCCCGTTCTAGGTATGCACACAAGGAGGTATGATAATGAATATATGAGTTATTATTGATATGTGTTGGATATGACCTGGATGTGAAATGGTTTTCCTGACTGCTAGTGGTCACTTAGCATATCAAAGAATCCATTATATATGAGGGGATACAGGCATATGGTGAATGACTCGGCTAGCAGACTTAAAGGCACCGCCTCCCCGTGAAATTTCACACCTTGCAGAGGGCCTTGGTTGGAGTCCCAGCTTCAAAAGACCAATTTATCTAAAAAGACCTTTTGGCGCCATATGCCTATACAATCGAATTAACCCCTCACATACTGAAATTGGCTGTGCCATCTTTACCGGGTAGCCAGTCCATGTACGTACTACACCGGTTGGTGTGACAATACCTGTAGACTGCAGACTGAGACAAACATAACGGGTGGGGCACATGTTGTAAAGGAACCAGAGCTGAAGCAAAGAGCAGAACTAGAATCCAGGAATCAGAGGTTCAGGGCAGAACATACAGAAATCCAGAAATGGACCACAGCAGGGCAGGGAAACAAAAGACACATCTCCGCAGCCTGGATTCCTGCACACAAGGCATTGTTTTTGCCGAAATTCCTTACCTGGGTTTGAGGCAATTTTTTTATTTTTTTCGGAGTCTCTCTGTCCCTGGGCTTGGCGGAATATTTTTATTTAACTAGAGGCTAGGGGATTGTGTAAGGAATAGTGTTGTGGTACTGTTAGTGGAAAGTGTTAGGCACGGTTATATGTAAGATTGTAATCTATAAGGTTGAAAAACTGTGTTACAAGACCCTCTGTGCATTTACGCAGAAAGCCCTCCCATTAATTTTAATGTTCCTGTCACTGATTGGCTACTTCAAACAGCTAATCAGCGGTACAAAAATGAGATCATGTACTGTACTTTAATTATATTTTAACAGATTGACAAATGGGTATTAGAGTGCTTGTAAGATAGCTCAATACATATTCTTCAAAGACGAGTCTCACGGAGAACTGAACTATGCAGATCAGTCAGAGACAGGGCCGGACTGGCCCACCGGGATACCGGGAAATTTCCCGGTGGGCCGGAAGGTCCGTGGGCTGGGCGGCCGGCAGACTTACCATGAAGACAGCCGCTGAGCGGCTGCAAATGGCAATGAACGCCTCCCTCGGTGCCAGGGGCGGGCTGGGCAGGGGGGCAATTGCCCTCCAGGCTTCCCGAAATCTAACCAAAGCGGCCGCTGGGTGCTGATGTGGCCGGCCGGCATCAGCACCCAGCAGCCGTGTGCGATGGCCGTCTAGTGATGGGAGCAGTGTGAGGGGTGAAAGCTCCGCCCCCTCGCACTGACCTTTCACCCCTCACGCTGCTCCCATCACTATGCGGCCATCAGATTGCTGGGAATGTAATCTGAACGGCCGGTGCGTGCTGATGCCGCCGGCCGGCTCTGCTTTAATACTTTTTTTTTACTTTATATGGCAAGCCGATCCAGCTTACCATATAAATTAAAAAAAAAGTGTTAAAGTAGCTCCGGCCGGCGGCATCAGCACGCACCGGCCGGTTAGATTACATTCCCAGCAGTCTGATGGCTGCATAGTGATGGGAGCAGCGTGAGGTGGAAGCTCCGCCCCCTCGCACTCAGACTGCTGCAGCACCGGATGTCAGGTCAGTGGCATCCTGTCAGCATACAGGAGAACAGTGTGCAGCTACCAGGAAGTCAAGAGAAGTAGAAGGTGAGTAAAATAATGTATTTTTTGTACTGTATAATGTTTTTTGTATTTGTTAAAAACAAAAAAAAATCGGCATGTGTGTGTATGTAAGTGTGTCCCCCTATATGCTCCTCTGCCTCCAGAAATGCCGTATACCCCCCTATATGCCACTCTGTCCCATGATATGCCTTTTAAACCCCTATATGCCAGAGTGGCATATAGGGGGTTAGAAGGCATATCATGGGACAGAGTGGCATATATTATTTTTTATTTAATATGGCATATCTGGAGGCAGAGTGGGATAAAGGGGGTTAAAAGGTATATCATGGGGCAGAGGAGCATATAGGAGGGTATAAAGCATATCGGGGAGGCAGAGTGGCATATAGAGGGCATAAGGCTTTTCTGGAGGCAGAGTGCCCCATGATATGCCTTTTAACCCCCTTCATGCCACTCTGCCTCCAGAAAGGCCTTATACCCCCTATATGCCACTCTGTCCCATGATATGCCTTTTAACCCCCTATATGGCAGAGTGGCATATAGGGGGTTAGAAGGCATATCATGGGACAGAGTGGCATATATTATTTTTTATTTAATATGGCAAGCTGGATCGGCTTGCCATATAAAGTAAACAAAAATGTCCCATGATATGCCTTTTAACCTCCTATATGGCAGAGTGGCATATAGGGGGTTAGAAGGCATATCATGGGACAGAGTGGCATATAGGAGGGTTGAGGCATATCAGGGAGGCAGAGTGGCATATAGGGGGGTATAAGGCTTTTCTGGAGGCAGAGTGCCCCATGATATGCCTTTTAACCCCCTTTATGCAACTCTGCCTCCAGAAATGCCTTATACCCCCCTATATGCCACTCTGTCCCATGATATGCCTTTTAACCCCCTATATGCCAGAGTGGCATATAGGGGTATAAGGCATTTTTGGATGCAGAGTGACATATAGGGGGTCAACGGCATATCTGGAGGCAGAGTGGCATAAAGGGAGTTAAAAGGGATGTCATGGGGCAGAGGGGCATATAGGAGGGTATAAAGCATATTGGGGAGGCAGAGTGGCATATAGGGGGCATAAGGCTTTTCTGTAGGCAGAGTGCCCCATGATATGCCTTTTAACCCCCTTTATGCCACTCTGCCTCCAGAAATGCCTTATACCCCCCTATATGGCACTCTGTCCCATGATATGCCTTTTAACCCCCTATATGGCAGAGTGGCATATTGGGGGTTAGAAGGCATATCATGGGACAGAGTGGCATATAGGGGTATAAGGCATTTCTGGATGCAGAGTGAGGGTATAAAGAGAGGGTATAAAGCATATCAGGGAGGCAGAGTGGCATATAGTGGGGCATAAGGCTTTTCTGGAGGCAGAGTGCCCCATGATATGCCTTTTAACCCCCTATATGGCAGAGTGGCATATAGGGGGTTAGAAGGCATATCATGGGACAGAGTGGCATATAGGGGGTATAAGGCATTTCTGGAGGCAGAGTGGCATATAGGGGGTTAGAAGGCATATCAGGGGGGCAGAGTGGCAAGCCTGGGGCAGAGGTGCATAACTCGGGGGTAGGTTGTCAAATGAAAGGAAATAAAAACCAAATATGTCTCAATCATAGCTTTTATTAAATATGGACAAAAATAGTCTACATGAATTAATAAAGAAATAAAAGTTTCTTACCAGAATATCGTGAAGAATAATGTGATCAGTGTTTTGTTCCACTAAATAAAATGGAACTCTTTCATCTAAAAATGTTCGCAGTAGTAAATGTTTTGATCCTATTATGTGTAATGTATTTAATTTATTAGGGCCTTTTAACACTTTTGCTTTCTGGCATTTTAATACAAATAATGAGATAAAAAGAATTGCACATAGTGTGACTCGGGTATGTATAAGGGGTGCGTGTGGGTATAAGAGCTTCACCGTGAGATAAACTATATGGGGCTGGTCTCCAAATTTTTCCAGGGCTGCTTTTCAGTCCCAGTCCGGCCCTGGTCAGAGACCAATCAATATCTTCTCCCGCTATAAGGTAATGATAAAGTCTGATTGTTTTCACTCCCTTATGCAGTCTTTACATTTACCCCATGACCTGTTATGTGCCTTTCACATTAAATACATCAGCTATCCACACTCTTACCGTTTTTACTTACAGTGCTTGAATTATAGCTACATGATACTTCTGACAAGACACTTTCATACTTCCTCAGCTGCCCTATTTGCACCAAGTGTTTAACTTATGCACCAACTCCCTCTAGATTGGAAGTAGAACACCCCCTTATTATAAGATATAGATTACTATTTTTGGCTTAGAAAGTTATTTGTATACACCAGAAGCCACTCAATTACTCACCTCAATATCTTCTCTGGTGCTTGCTCTCCAGTCACCAGATCATATCCTCTCTCAAGTGTGTTGTAAGGCCAGGGTCTGGAGAAAGATAGCAAGGGAGATAAATGTTAATTGTTCTGAGCTATCGCACCACCCTTCCTTTGCAGGGTGGACTATACCATAAATTTACTCTTACGTTTATCTTATGATTTTCCATCTGACAGTCGTTTATTGTTGTTTTTATACTGCATTTTGTTCTTAGTTGTACAGAGGCAGTGTTGCTCTTTTCCAGAAAACATTTAGGCAAATAAAACCCCTTACATCAGACTAGATGGGCCAAATGGTTCTTGTCTGCCATCAAATTCTATGTTTCTATATAAAACTATTCACTTTGTAGCTAATTTAAATATTGATCAAGCAATTTTCTTATGTGACAATTGGGAATGCTGGCATAGCACAAATTAGGCTGTTAAATTTTACAAATGAGTCAGTTAATTTTGTAGTAAACCTTTGTACCTACTCATTTTTCACAATTTCATTGTTTATATTAAAATATAAACTTACCCTTGACTCTGTCCCCAATCACTGCGTATACAGAGATGTCTATGATTAGGGTCTGGGGAGTAGCCCTCATGACAGCTGCAGTCACCTTAACAAAAAACATTAAATGTCATAATGATAATGGAGTTTATTCCCTAATCTGTGAGTTGGCGGTAAAATAAAATATTTCTGCTACACAAAACATAAAGTGAACATCCATGTTATTTTTCTCCTACATGAAACGTTGAATTTGCATTGCATAAAGTGCAATCAAATACCTTTCAGGCCTGGGCATTTTCAGAGACCAGGGGAGGGCTGGGCTGGACGGCAGGCAGACCAACATTCAAAGCAGCCGCAAAGTTCAAAACAAAGCGTCTGCGAGCGGGATTGAATGCCACCGTGCCGGTAGCGTACCTGGCGGAGGGGTGGGCGGGTGCCGCTCATCAGAGGGGTGCCGGCACACCTCCAGAAATGATGCGCGCGGCAACTGTGGCTGTGCGTCGGGACTTGTGCGTCGGGATTTGACATCAACACTGAAGCCACGACCAACGTCTTCCACGCTCACTGCACCGGAAGGTCAGGACACAGAAGGAGAAGAAGAGGAAGAACGAGGAGGAAGAGTGACAGTGACAGAGGAAGGGTAGGAAAATATTTAGGGAGAGTGGATTAGTGTGTGAGAGTGATGGGTGTTATGCAGAAGTTTATGCTGAATGTTTATGAATGAGGGTTTCAGATAGCATGGATGTGTAAGTGTTTGGGATAGCATGGCATAGGGAGACTGTAATCACATTCCTATCATGCCCAGATTCCAGCATGTACTGGCTGCCTAGGCATGATAGGATTGTGATTGCTGTTATCAATTTTTTTTTTTGTCCAACTTTTGTGTGTTAACAGCACTTTTATTAAAAGTAAATTACACACCAAAATTGGACAGAAAAAATCAATAACAGTATTAAAATATATATAATTGCTAACAGCAATCACACTCCTATCATTTTAAGTCAACCAGCACATGCTAGAACCTGGGCATGATAGGATTGTGATTGCTGTTTTTATATATCTAATATATATATTTATTTATACATATATTATTGATTTTTATTTTTTTTTGTCTAATTTTGGTGTGTTACTTTTATTAAAGTATTTTAAAGTTTTTTTGTTTTCTGTTTTGGCCAAGTGAATGCTGAATTTTCAGTTTGTCCATAATTCATTTCGGTGCATCCCTATATACTAAGCCAGTCACTGAAGTAGTAGGCCTACACCACATCAATGTTTGGCTTACTATATAGTGATAGGGGTTGTACTGCAGTATTGTCAGTGTCTGGCTCAATGTATAGTGATAGGCACACATTGACGGTGGTACAGCGTAATCCCTAAGTATATAATAAATTATGCTGTACCACCGTCAATGTGTGGCTCAATATATAATGATAGATGTTATGCTGTACCACCGTTAATGTGTGCCTCGGTACAGCATAATTGTTATTATATACGGAGTCAGACATTGAGGGTGGTACAGCATAACTGTTATCATTATATATACTACTGTCAATGTCTGCCTCAGTATCTAATAACAATTATACTGTACCCCTGTCAATGTTTGCCTAACCATAGAAACTATGCAGTTTAAAAAGTGTGTGTGGGGGTGCCACATACAGGATCTGCCACAGGTACCAAATACTCTAGGTACGCCCCCGCAGTCAGGCCCAATGGCCGTGCCTCAGCTCTTCGTCCCACGTCTTAAAAGGGGTGGCATGAAGAGCTGAGGCACGGCAATCGGGCGGCGCGGTGCGTGCACGCCAGCCACTTTAATTTCATAAGGCGCTGGTGGAGTGACTACCGCTTTCAATGTCACTCCCAGCTGCTTTGGTGGCGCAATGGGCCACTTAACTAGACTTGCCCCCCAGCCCTCCCCTGTCAGTGATATATAACCATTTTTCACTACAGGCAAAACTCACCAAACAGCTCACAGATTGCCTAATACACTATATCCTGACCCTTTCCTGTTTGTGGTGGGATGGGGGTAATTTAAAGTAAAAAGAAAAAATCTTTAGGGACATCCTTGCCCCCTGACCCTTTGTGAAGAGGGAGGTTAAACTATACAAATGTCCTTCTTAAGAGGGCCATGGAGCCCATCCTGAATGTCCCCTCTCTGTCATGCAGCAGGAAGCATGACAATAATAATAACAAAACCTCTGGTAACCTCCATTGATAAGAATGTATCCTATAGGTTTCAATGTTGTCCATAGACTTGAATAGGGCTTATTCAAGTCAAAGGAGGATGCAATGTAGCTTCTAAACACCAGGGACGTCTGGTACACAGGACTATGCACACTTGCGTAGTGAAGGTTGGTTACTTTTTTGGGCATTTTTGAACACATTTATTGCTTGCGTTGGGTAAATATACTGTATATGGCCCTAGAAAACAAATACCTAAAGTGCCTAAATATATAGATCAATTATCCATATACGGTGGTTAATAATCAATTTAATATATCACAAAAGAGCACCGCTCATCACAATACCTGGCCGTGATGGTCATGTTAATTTAAATAATAATAATATAGTGAGACTGTTGCTGGGTACCCCTGTTTGAGGGCTGAGGAATCACCAGTCAATCCCTCGTACGGAGCTCCTGCTATCCACGGACCACCATTCGTAGCAAAACAAGAACTTATGAAGAATGTATATTAGCCTGTAGTTGTGGGAGGGGCTATGGTTATTTAACCAACGCCTCTCCCTTCCACAACTACGTTACAGTGCCTAATGTTGGCTGATGCTATACAGGAAGTGATGACACAGAGCTTTAGGAACACAGAGCTTTAGGAAATGACATTCCGGTTTTCGGCTAGTATTGGCAGTGTGGCATGTCTGCATTCCAGGAGCTGTTACAAGCCAAACGACTCCTGCAAATCGGGTTTTTTCCGTTTATTCGAGAGGGGGCACCCCCCTTCCGGTTACACTTTGTTTTCTCGTTGCTTGTTAACTCATTTACGAGGTCTATGTGGGGTTTTGTTGTTGGTACAGACTGCTTTGTGTATGCGTGGCGCTACACAGGTGCTGTTAATCAAACCTAAACCTAAGCCTGTTCTACGCATTACTTGAAATCTCTACAATGTTCACTTTACTAACAGCGCCTAACTAAAACATCTGTGTTAAAGGATTTTTTTAACTCTTAGTAGTACACTGGAGCTATGCTGGGAACTTTTCTTGATTCAGATTGTTTTTTTTGTGTGCATGGCACTTTTACATGCATTTTTGTCGGGAGAGGTTACATGTCACGATGTCTGTGCATAATTCGTATGCTTTGTGCACCTGTCCCAGGCGTGTTTTCATCCCCTCTGTGTTGGGAGGGGGGTCGCCCTCCTTCCTGATATACTTTTGGTTCTTTTTGTTTTTCATTTTATGGGGTCTATGCGGGGTGATGTTATTGGTACAGAATGCTATGCGTATATCTGGCACCACACAGGTGTAGTTCTCATACTCAAATTTTACTAAGTCTGTTTAACCCTTTTACCACCGATACCTGTTATACGTCTAGTCCTGCACTACACATCATTAAGCGCGCTCTCTTGCCTTCGTGCTTTTGTACTGTTGAGCTCATGTTACCATTGCTGCACTTTTACGGAAGTTTATTTCCTTATCCAAAAGTATTTACATTCGCTCGCTATATCTTTCTTGGAGTTACTCATTGTTACAGCTTGTACGTGCTTTTGTTACAAGTTTTCAACGTGTTGGTTCTGCTTTTTTTGTTGCTAGGGACAGAGAGGGTAGCATTAGGTTTTGGGGGGGTTTGATGAGGCGGTTACCCGTTTGGTTAGGTGTGCTTTATTTAGGTTAAGTTGCTTTAGCTCCAGGTCACGTGGTTTATGTATGTATTTGTTACCCTTCTGTTTTGGTATCCACAAATGAACGGTTGCCGATCCGCTAACAAGCTGCATTCGCTAGTTTACTCTGTTTTCCTCCTACCGCTTCTGCTGGGAGGCTGTTCCATGTCCTACGCGAGAAATTTCTGTTGCTAAGGGCAGATAAGGGTTGCCAGTTAACCCTCTTTTCGTTAACCCTTTGTCACGTGGTTTGTGTGTGTGTGTTATATATATACCACGTGACAAAGGGTTAACGAAAAGAGGGTTAACTGGCAACCCTTATCGTCGGCATATATATGCTGACGAGTCCCATGAAGGACGAAACAGCTGTCCATGAGTGGTGATCTGGCTATTGTACCTCTTCCCAAGTTTTGTCTAAAGGCTGTCTTGTACAGCGGGCAACTATTTTCAAGGGATCCATGTATAAAGTGGATATAGGGGCAAAGGTGATCTGTTGCTTTTGGTCTGTAAGAACTTTCGCGTATAGGTCTCCTTTACCTAGTCTCCTCTAAGGCAGTCACCTCACGTACTGTTATTTCCTCTGTTACTGTTATTGCTAATTGAGGAACTCTATGTTGCCATCAGCCGCTTCTGCTGGCAGGCTGTTCCACATATCAACCAGACCTCGAATTTTCTTCACGTTACTTTACACTATTACAGCTTGGTCGTGTGATAAGTCTTGTATGTTTTTAAGTATTCTCTGTGCTGGGTCTTGTATGTGCAGGTTACATTTGTTGTGTATTTCTGGTGGTATGCACTGTTGCCGCTCTCTTGCTGGCCCCCGCTCTCTCGCTGGCCCCCCTCTTTTATTCATTATTGGTGCTTGTTATTAGACTTGCGCATTCGTCTTCGGGCGAACATGAAAACGAGCACGAAGAGGCCGTTTTTTTGTTCGTTCCGAAGACACGCCGAAGAGAATACAGTGCCGGCAAAACGTAGGAGAAGACGAAGACTCACAACCACGAAGAATCGAAGATTCTTCGTGATCGTCTTCGTTTTTGCCGCGCAGCCGCCAAAATTTCAAACAGGAGTGAGCTGATCTCGTCTGTCCAATCAGCTCACTCTTGTGACGTCACGCTAAGGGTCTCGTCCAATGCCTGTGCTGCTGTTTTTTGAATTCTGAAGGCGCCTTTATAAGACCAGAGCTTGCCTGAGAGATCCATTCATTTTTCGCTGTGACTGCTTTGGCAACACTGCTGTGCTGCATCCGAGCGTTACAGAGAGAGATTGTTCTGTTCTGTGTGAGACTGGTAAGCCTTAGCCTGCCATTTCTCACAGTGTACTTCATCCTCACTTCAGTGCTACTTAATATAATTAATAATAATAATCTGATTAATTTAATTTTTTTTATTTAATTTGTCATCAACTGTAGTGTAAGTGCTGTTGAGTTGACAGTGCACCCAGTGCCTCAGTGGCACTGGGGTGCCCTTGCCCTGGGCTGGCACTAGTGCCTATTGCCTGTCCTGCTTAAATAAATTAAATAGAATTTATAAATAATAATTTAATAGAATCTATAATTTAATAGTTCATTATTATATATATATATATTTGTCAGTCATATATATATATATATATATATATATATATATATATATTCTATAGTATACTAGTGTAGAGTGTACTGTAGACATTCATCTACTAGTGTCTAATTTAAAATCAGTAATATTAATTAATATAATTAATAATTGAATTCATTATAAAATTATATATATATTTGTCAGTTATAGTTAGTAATAGTATACTAGTGTAGAGTGTACTGTAGACATTCAAGACATCTACTAGTGTCTAATCTAAAATCAGTAATATCAATAATTCTATAATTCTTTCTTGTCTTAATAGTTAATTAAATTAGCTATAAATAAAAGTAATAATATTAAATAATTACTACTAGCGTATAGTTCAGCTAATCTTATTAGTACTGGTGCTGCAGCTCTATAGTTTGTGCTTTGTTTTAGCAACAGCAAGAGACCAAGTCAATTTTTCTTAATTAATCTTTCATTTTATTTCATTTGTTTTGCTCACCTCAGTCCATCAGTGAAGTGAACTTGTTGGGCTAGTGAGTGCAGCCGCATAAGTGCTGTGTTTTTTTTTGATCAGCAAGCAGTGACGTTAACTGTTTTGCAAAGATTTTCTCATTTATTTTACATTTTATTTCAATTTTATTAAAAGTACCCTTAGTGTTTTGCTCACCTCAGTCCATCAGTGAAGTGAACTTGTTGGGCTAGTGAGTGCAGCCAGCAGTGAAGCTAACTGTTTTGCTGTGACATTTTATTTTATTTCAAGCTACTAGCTGTAGTACTAAAATAATTCTAATCTTCTTTAATCTTAATCTATAATATATTATAAATAATATATAACAATATAAATTCTAATTCATAATCTATAATATAAGTAATTCTAATTCTAAATTCTAATTCATAATCTATATTCTTCTATCTATAATACATAATATATAAGTAAATTATTTCTAATCTATTAATATTATATAACTTAATATTAATTAATAAATCATATACTGAATCTGATTTAACCTCACTTTAGCTTAGTGGGTTTGAGAGCGTCTGCCTAGAGGTAGACTTATAGTAAGGAAATATAGCTTTAGGCTAGCATAGTAGTAGGCTAAGCTCTTAGGCCCGTGTAAATTCAAATTAAAAATAAAATACTGCTAGTTATTAAATAGTTAATCTTGAGTTAATAATTTAACTTTAGCACTTTGGCAGATTGCACACAGCACAGTGCAGTAGTGCATAGTTTTACTTTTTAAGCAGTAGCACTGAAGAGAACTTCCTCTAATTTTTTGTCTTTAATTCGTTTTTCCTTTTTTTTTTTTTTTATTTTTTTTATAGTTTTTTAAACACTACACTACACTACACACACAACACAAAATTTGAAATGGATCCTCCTTTTGTGACTAAGGAGGGACAAGCTCCATCTACCACCGCCACCACCAGCACCACCACCAGCACCACCACCAGTTCTAAGATGCAGCCTTTGCGTCAGTCTAGTCGGCCAAGTAGGCCAAGCTCTCGCTTATCATTTGGGGAAGCATTGCTTGAAGGATCATCAAGTAAAGGAAAGGCACCAAAAGCAGGCAGTAGTAGTGCGGCTAGGCCCACAAGCTCTATGTTTTTTTACGGAAAGCCTAAAGCACCAGAAGCACGTTCAAAGTTAAAGGGTAGCACAAGTAGTACCAGCCCAGTGACTAAAAAGAAGTGCCTTTTGCCCCAAGCAGCATCTTCCCCATCCACCAGCAGCATGCAAGGTACCAAGCAGAGCCAAATTAGCAGCAAGACTCAGAGGGGTCCCAAACCAAAGCGATCTCATTCCTTTGTAGGGAAAACCACCACCACCACCACCCCCACCTCTACCACCACTAGTGCTGCGCCTACTGTTCCCACTGGTACCGCCACGCCATGTCCTCCTAGTACCTCTAGCAAGCCACCAAGTCCTTACAAAATTTTTGTAAAGACAGTTAGAGAGAGGGCTACACATAGTGGAACTCCACCTAGCGAGGTAGCAGAGGAGCCTGAGACTGAGAGGCCAAGTGCAGAGTCTATTCTTCCTGCTCGCACTACTACTAGTCACGAGTCTCACGACGATATCAGTCTTAGCTCCAGCCTAGCAGGAATTCCATTCGATCTGGCTAATGAAGAGCTAGACTATGAGCCAGAGGAAGTAGAGGAGATGAGTGGTCAGGAATCAGATTCCTCAGGGAGCAGTGTCCAAATGACTAGTGCACAATTTTCCCCTGAGCCTCCACCTTCTCCGCTACGATCATCACCACCACCACCACCACCAGCAGCAGCAGCAAAACCTAGCAAATCTAAAGCAATTAGCAGTCCCACTATGGCCAGTACTGTTACCACCAGTCCCACCACCACTAGTTCTGCCTCTGTTCATCCACCCCGAGCAGTAGGAGCAGCACCCAAGGCACACTCCAAGGCTATGCGCGCCCCAATTTGGGAGCACTTTGAAAATGTTGAAGAAGGGCGCTATGGAAAGTGCAAACATTGTGGGAAGCTAATAAGCAGAGGGAAAGTGTCTGGCCATTTTACCAGTGCTAGCATGAAGCATCACCTCAGCACTCAACACAACGCTGTGCTATTGGGGAAAGATGCAGAGGGAAAACTTAGTGCAGGCAGCATAGCTGGTGGCCGTGGAAAAACCCCAACAGCTTCTTCTTCTGAGCCAATAGCAGCAGCAGCAGCAGCAACTAGTGCTGGCAGCCAGAGACCAAGGCAGGTTGGAGCACTGCATGTCCAGCCCACCCTGGAACAATTTGTGGCATTCCAATCCAAAAGGTCAATGCCCAAACAGCAGGCCAATAAAGTAACGCGACTGATTGGTCAGTTCATTGCTGTTGGAGGGGCATCCTTCTCTATGATCGAAGGGGAGCCTTTCAAACAATTGATGGCGGCTGTGGCTCCACAATATACAGTTCCGTCACGTTCCACTTTCAGCAGGAACATTGTCCCCTCATTGTATCGGTCCTGTGTTGCAGCAGTGAAAGAGGAGCTTTCCAAGGCTGCTGGTCAGTCTGTTCATTTCACTACAGATTTGTGGAGTGCACCTAGCGGCCAGCATGCCTTTCTTTCTTTGACAGCACACTGGTGGCAGCCCGGTGTGTCTAAGGAAGCTGCTGCAGCAGGCTACCGATCTTTCCTTCTCCATGCAGAAGTGATGGATGAAAAGCACACTTCCCAAAACATTCTGCATGCGATGAGGAAAATGTTTAGCCTTTGGGTGGGAGCAGAGGCGGGCACCAATGTTGAAGTTGGTTTTGTGGTAACTGACGGAGGTGCCAATATGGTGAAAGCGCTGCGAGATGGTCATATTGTTGGTGTGCGCTGTGCAGCCCACATCATCCATCTTGTAGTGAAGGCAGCAATGTCAGAAGGAACTAATGTGGCAGCAGTAGTTCTGTCCCGCTGCAGAAAGATCGCTGGGCACTTTCACCATAGTGTTAAGGCTAGCCAACTTTTGAGGGAAGAGCAAGAGAGGTCAGGTCTTCCCGTACACTGCCTACGTCAGGATGTCAGTACACGGTGGAAATCCACGTTAGACATGCTGGAGAGGATTTTGGAGCAGCAGAGGGCAATCCATAATCTTGCCTCAGAGCACAATATTGGGATTACCTCTCCATTGAATAGGGAGGATTGGACAGTGATCGCCCAGCTAGTGGCAGTCCTTAAACCATTCAGGGATGCCACAGAAAATTTAAGCTCAAACACTGCCAGTCTGGCCCAGGTAATCCCAGTGTTCTCCCATCTAGGCAGCAAGATGGATGTGTTCCTTGGAAACCGTGAGGCTGTTCAAGGTGGCACTCTACATCCTGACATAGCAGCCATAGTCAGGAAGCTGAAGGATCTGCTAAAAGTACACCTTCGCAAACGAATGGAAGAGAGTCCCGAAATGATGCTAGCGTGCCTTTGCGATCCAAGAATTAAGGGAAAGCTAGCTTTGAAATTTAATGTTCTCAGTAGCTACCGGGAGCAATTGGTCAACAAGGTGCGTGACTGGCAGCGTAAAATGGGAATGCTGTCCGAGGAGGGAGAGGTGCAGGAGGAGGAAGAGATGATGTGGTCTGCTACTCCTAGCAGCAGCATCAGCAGCAGTGCCACAAGCAGCACAACACAGCTGAGTGGAGCAGCTGCGTTTTGGGAAGAGGCACTTGGGAGTATAGTTGGACCATCTGACAGAGCTAGCAGCAGAAAGGAGAGTAGTGCTGCTGAAATGGTCAAACTTTACCTCTGTGAAGTTCCTTCTGCGCCTAATGTTGATCCTCTTAGCTACTGGGATGAAAAGAAGAGTGTGTGGCCTGCACTCTCATGGGTTGCGCAGCAGCTACTATCATGTCCGCCAACCACTGTTCAAAGTGAGCGCGTGTTTTCTATGACTGGAAACATACTGAGTCCACAGTGCTCACGCATGGCACCTCATCTGATGGAGCAGATTGCCTTCCTTAAATTCAATCTGCCCAAGTTGGGTTACCCAGCTCTTAGCTTGGAAAGTTAATTTTTTTATCTGTAATGTTTAAGGTAGTTTCTCCCCCTGGTTGCACGTGTTTGCGGTGTGGCAACGTCTGCTACCTCCGCCGGTGTAGCCAATTTACGCTAGGGCCTAGTGTCTGAGTTCTGGAAGTCCGCTCCCAAACGCCATGGACTGACAGACTTTCATGCTTTGCCCTGGGGTGAAACAGGTGAGCGGGTCGTCAATTGCCCACTCATTCACCTTTTTCCTTTTCCAACGGTGCTGCTGGTGGTGGTGCCAGCATCTTTTGCCAGTTCGCTTCCTGGCTGAAATCATGCCTCAAATGTCCCTAATGGAGAGGGTAGTTTCTCCCCCTGGTTGCACTTGCTGCGGTGTGGCAATGCCTGCTACCTCCGCCGGTGTAGCCAATTTACGCTAGGGCCTAGTGTCTGAGTTCTGGAAGTCTGCTCCCAAACGCCAAGGACTGACAGTCTTTGGATGCTTTGCCCTGGGGTGAAACAGGTGAGCGGGTCGTCAATTGCCCACTCATTCGCCTTTTCCAATGCTGCTGCTGCTGCTGCTGGTGGTGCCAGCGTCTCTTCTCTGCCAGTTCGCTTTCTGGCTAGTGTCATGCCTTAAATGTCCCTAATGGAAAGGGTAGTTTCTCCCCCCCTGGTTGCACTTGCTGCGGTGTGGCAACGCCTGCTACCTCCGCCAATGTAGCCAGCTTACGCTAGGGCGTTGTGTCTGAGTTCTGGAAGTCCGCTCCCAAACGCCAAGGACTGACAGTTTTTGGATGCTTTGCCCTGGGGTGAAACAGGTGAGCGGGTCGTCAATTGCCCACTCATTCGCCTTTTCCAATGCTGCTGCTGCTGCTGCTGGTGGTGGTGCCAGCGTCTCTTCTCTGCCAGTTCGCTTCCTGGCTAGTGTCATGCCTTAAATGTCCCTAATGGAGAGGGTAGTTTCTCCCCCCCTGGTTGCACTTGCTGCGGTGTGGCAACGCCTGCTACCTCCGCCAATGTAGCCAGCTTACGCTAGGGCCTAGTGTCTGAGCTCTGGAAGTCTGCTGCCAAACGTCTAGGACTGACAGTGTTTGGGTGCTTTGCCCTGGGGTGAAACAGGTGAGTGGGTCGCCAATTGCCCACTCATTCGCCTTTCCCAATTCTGCTGCTGCTGCTGGTGGTGGTGCCAGCGTCTCTTCGATGCCAGTTCGCTTCCTGGCTTGTGTCATGCCTCAAATGTCCCTAATGGTAAGGGCAGTTTCTCCCCCCTGGCTGCCTCTGTCTGCGGTGTGGCAACGCCTGCTACCTCCGCCGGAGTGGCCAGCTTACGCTAGGGCCTTGTGTCTGAGCTCTGGAAGTCCGCTGCCAAACGTCTAGGACTGACAGTGTTTGGGTGCTTTGCCCTGGGGTGAAACAGGTGAGTGGGTCGCCAATTGCCCACTCATTCGCCTTTCCCATTTTTCAATGCTGCTGCTGGTGGTGGTGGTGCCAGCATCTCTTCTCTGCCAGTTCGCTTCCTGGCTAGAGTCATGCCCAAAATGTCCCTAGTGGTAAGGGCAGTTTCTCCCCTCTGGCTGCGTCTGTTTGCGGTGTGGCAACGCCTGCTACCTCCGCCGGAGTGGCCAGCTTACGCTAGGGCCTTGTGTCTGAGCTCTGGAAGTCCGCTGCCAAACGTCTAGGACTGACAGTGTTTGGATGCTTTGCTCTGGGGTGAAACAGGTGAGTGGGTCGCCAATTGCCCACTCATTCGCCTTCCCCATTTCCTTTTCCATTTCCATTTCATTATTTTCCTTCTGATACACAACCAACCAAACATAACACACACAATAACACAGTGACATAACACATAACACACATAACACATATAACACAGTGACA
The DNA here is from genome assembly GCA_023333645.1 of Sceloporus occidentalis. Lineage (NCBI taxonomy): Eukaryota > Metazoa > Chordata > Lepidosauria > Squamata > Phrynosomatidae > Sceloporus > Sceloporus occidentalis. Next base: position 4,010,654 of record JALMGF010000058.1, read on the forward strand.
AGTGACAACACACATAACACACATAACACATACACGTACAATGCAAAAATCACAAGGACCTTTCCTCTTGTTATTTGTCCTGGCCTTCATTTCTACACTCACTAGCATTAACGCTATAACTCACACTTCATACTATAACATTTTTCCATCCACATACCTGCCAACAGACCCAACTTTTTTAGGGACAGTCCTGCTTTTTTCCAGTCCTGTCCCATCTAATTTAGCTAAACTAGGTATGCAAATACACGTTGGTAGTTATAGCTCGGTAGGTAGCACTAGTATAAACATTAAATAAATATAATAAAGTACTAAATAATAAATCTAACTTTAAAATACATTTAAATAAACCCCTAATTTTTTTTTAAAACCCATTAAAATTAAATTATTATTTAGACATAATACATCTTTAACCAAAGCAGTGCACTGCTACTAATCTTAAACATAACCGTACATTAACCCTAAGCTATTTTTTAGTTCTTGTCCAACATTTTTTCCATCCGCATACCTGCCAACACACCCAAGATTTTGGTGGACAGTCCTGCTTTTTTCCAGTCCTGTCCAGTAAAAGTTGGGTTGTTGCAAAGTAGGCCATTGTAAATAGGTAGCAAATGTTAGGCATGTATTACAAGTGGTCCAAAATCAATTTAAAAATGTAAAATAATCCCTATTCTTTTATTAAACATCTATGGATGTGTGATTGTGTATGATAAACGGAGGCCAAGTTCCTTGGAGCATTTGTCTCTAGGTCATTTTGTGTACAGTACACCTCAGTACGTGTGTGCAACTCTATTGGTCGTTTCGGCAGGGGGCTGGCCTGCCATCAACGAATGAAGTGCGTTCTGCAATTCACTAGTTGATGCCAGACCAGCCCCCTGCCGAAACGACCAATAGAGTTGCACACACGTTCCTTCACGGCAGCTGCTGCTGCTCCGATGTGTTGTTAACCCCGTATTAACCCCTGCAAGGCAACCGGGAAGGAAACGAAGATTAAACGAGCACGAAGAATGTCCGCGAATATTCGCCCGAAGAGAAGACAGGAACGGGCGAATATTCGCGGAATACGAAGGTTTTTTCCCCCCCGAAGACGAGCACGAAGACGAACACGAAGAGCCCCCTGGTGCCCAAGTCTACTTGTTATTTAGGACAAGTGCCCAGGTAAGGTGGTTTGTGTATGTATATTTGTCGCGTTTGGTCTTCAAGTACTTTTGTTACAGGTCTTCTTACCTAGTCGTCTAGTCAGTTACCAAACGGACCACCACCTCAGGTACTGTGATTTGCCTCTTGTTGCTAATTCAGGTACTCATTGTTGGCCTCTGCTGGGAGGCAGTTTCACAAATAAACCGTCCCTCTCAAAAATTTTCTTTGTTACTCTGCACGATTACAGTTTGGCCGTGTGATAAGTCTTGTATATTTTTTATGTTTTCACTGTGCTGCGTGTTATTTAGGATAAGTGTCCAGGTAACGTGGTTTGTTGCTTTTGGTCTTCCAGTACTTTCTGCTATAGGTCTTCTCTACCTAGTCGCCTCTTAAGCAGTCATTGAGGGGACCGCCTCCTCAGGTACTGTTTTTTTCCTCTTGCTAATTGAGGTACTCGGTTTTATCTCACGGTCTGTTTTCTCATTCCAATAATTAGACTGCCAGCAGGTTGGTTCCTGTCATTACAACCGGGCCCCTCTTCAAAAAATCGGAAGAAACAGATGTTCCGTGGCATTGTTAACCTTAGATTCTCAGGTTTAGTGAGTGAGATAGGAGGCAATATTCTCTCTTACAGAGACCTTGTTACGTCACCGCATAGGTGGTCGGCCTCCTTGAACTAGGCATTTCCCCCCCCCGAGGCAATCGCCCTTCCTCGTTTGGAGGTTATGCGCCTCGAGCTAGTAATTCGTGCCTCACTATTCGTTAATTAGGGCTCCCCTCTACGTTTTCATCCAGCTCCATCATTGAGCTCGATTAGATATTCAGTTAGTTCAGATTTAGGTCCGGGGTATCTGTCCAGGTACCTTTGCATAGACATGTCATTCCTATCCGAACATGAGGAGATAGGTCCTCCATTCCCCGTTCACCCGCTCCTGGGTCAGACTTTGCCGCCTCACATTCCCTCCGTGCTCAGATGATTCCTAAATCGACGGCTGCATTATCAAGGAGAGACATTCCATTTTCCGCCTACTGTTTGCTAGTTTCCTGTCTCCTCATAGATCCAGCCCTCCACAATCTAGTTCTGTGGACTGGGCGCAATGAGGGACATGCCCACCTCACCAGTGGTATCGGTCAGCATGCCCACCCTCTTACTCTCCTGCATGCCTGCCCCCCTTCCCCGTCTGCATGCCATGCCACCTCTGGTTGCCATTTTAGTCTATGCAGGCTACTGCATATTTGCACTGATATTGGGCCCTCCCAAGACTATCCGCCCTGGGGAATTATTCCCCAAGCAATGTCTATTGCCTATTAGTGTGGAATCCAGTTTTAGGAGAAGTTGCTGTTTTTCATCCCTCCCCGGAATTAGTGAAATTCCTGCTTAAGGGTTTATCATGTGGTTCCTATACAGGGATTGTGGCTGTACCTCAAGAAGCTTTCATATGTACAAACCTCATTTCGGCCTTAAGTAGACCAAGATGCGGTGGATCTTCTCTTGTTACGAGAGTTGGCAACAGGGTTTTCTTATCGGCCCTTTGATTTCCCTCCTTTTCCGACCTGGAAGGTTAGCCTGATTGCTAACACAAGTTGGTGAGGAGAACATTGGTTTGAGTTACAGTATAATTTGGCAAAAGTAAAGTAACTCGTGTAGGTGTGATTTATGGACCCCCAGGACAAGTACAAGAACTAGATAATCTACTAGTGGAGGAAATAGCTAAAATGACAGTGAAGGGGGATGTTTTAATCATGGGTGACTTTAATCTCCCTGATGTGAACTGAAAAACCAAAGTAGCTGGTTGTACCCGGAGTGCGGATATTCTAAACTCCCTACTGGGATTATCTTTAAAACAAGTAGTTGAGGAACCAACTCATAAGGAGGCCATATTGGATTTAGTGTTCACATTATCAGACTGGGGCAATTTAAATGGAATCCAGGAGAAATGGGATTATTTAAAAGTTGTATTATTGAAGATAACAGAAAATTGTATTAGGCTGATCAGTAAGAGGAAAAAATTTAAGAAACCGCTGTGGTACTCTGCAGAAGTGGCCAAAATCGTAAAAGACAAGAAGTTGGCCTTTAGTAGATAACAAAATACCCAAAATGAGGAAGATAGACAGATCTATAAAGTTAGGCAGAAAGAAGCAAAGAAAGTTATAAGAGCTGCCAAATCACATGCAGAAGAGCGAATTGCCCTGTCAGTAAAAATGGAGATAAAACATTTTTTAGATATATAAATGAGAAAAGGAAAGTAAAACAAGGATTAGTTAGATTAAAAACAAAAGGAATGTATGTAGAATAGGATAAAGGTCTAGCTGACTGCCGCAATGAATATTTCTGTTCAGTTTTTACAAATAAAAATGATGGAATGGGACCTCCGTTAGGAAAAAAGACAATCATTTGAAATATGTGAGTTTATCGAGGCGGAGGTTCTACTTCAGTTGTCTAAGGTAAAGACAAATAAGTTGATGGGGCCTGATGGGATCCACCCCAAGTTATTAAGAGCTTGGTGATGTACTAGCAAAACCGTTGCTGATTTATTTAACAAATCATGGGTAACGGGAGTGGTCCCAGGGGATTGGAAAGTAGCGAATGTTGTGCCCATTCACAAAAAAGGCAGTAGGGAGGAGTCGGGCAACTACAGGCCAGTTAGTCTTACATCTGCAGTGGGGAAATTAATGGAAACAATGTTAAACAAAAAGATTGTTGAACATCTGAAGTCACATGGGTTTCAAGATCAAAAACAACATGGGTTTTCCTCAGGAAGATCTTGCCAAACAAATCTTATTGATTTTTTTGATTGGGTGACTAAAGTAATTGATCAAGGTGGTGCAGTAGACATTGCGTATCTGGATTTCAGTAAGGCCTTTGACACTGTGCCACATAGAAGACTTATAAATAACCTGCAATCTCTGAGTTTAGATCCCAATGTTGTTGAATGGATTAGAGAGTGGCTGAGTGACAGACAACAGAGGGTTGTAGTCAATGGCGTATATTCAGAACAAGGTCATGTACCTCAGGGATCTGTACTTGGACCCATTCTATTTTTATTAGTGATATTGCAGATGGTCTTGATGTCTATTTGCTGAGGACACAAAAATTTGCAACAGGGTTGATGTTCCTGGAGGAAGAAGCCAAATGGCAAATGATTTAGGTACTTCTTCTCCACCACACCCAGTCCTCCTTTGGCTCCTATAAGCGTTCCCTGTCTTTGCAACTGCTCCAAGCCGCGAAATCTGTTATCCCCCGATTTTGGAAAACTCGGGGTCCCCCTCCTGTCGGTGCTTGGTTTTCTAGGGTTAATTTCATCTACCTTATGGAGGATTTGGTGGCCGCTTCTAAGGGGAGGGAATACAAAAATGACCTCAAATGGCTTCCGTGGACAGCCTTTATTTCGTCTCCTCGTATGATCGACCTGGGTTTCGGTACCCCTGTGCGACCCTGATACCCCTACTGCCTTGTCGGTCGTCATGCCCCCTGCCCACCGGGACACGTGTCATTAATATCGTTTCCCATCTGTAGTGCTCGCTTGTATGACTTCCTTTCACCGAGTCACCTTCGGTAGTTCGGCTGTGCAGTGTATTTGTTTTGTTTTACTTTTTCGTGTGTTTCATTTTTGTTCTGTTCTCTTCATGGTACAATGTCATGTGATTTCGTGGTCCAAGCCGCGTTTCGATTTCTCCTCTGCTCATGTCACTTACCTGTGCATGTACTGAAGCTGATGACCCTGGCATGCTATTCAACTCTGGACCCCGTCCGGTTTCATTTTTCCTGTCTGCTGTTTTTCCACGGGTCCTTGATAGCACATTTGTCCAATTCTGTATTATATTGTGCATATTCTACAATGTTGCCACTGTTTGTATCCATTTTATCAGTATGCATATTTTCAATAAAGGAGAATTGACTAAATGATTTAGGTAAACTGGAAAAATGGTCAGAGTGGTGGCAACTGGCATTTAATGTGGATAAATGCAAAGTAATGCATCTAGGGCATAAAAACCCAAGGGCAGAGTATAGAATATTTGATACTGTCCTAACCTCAACATGTGAGGAAAGGGATTTTAGGGGTAATTTATTTCTGAGGATTTAAAGGTAGGCAGACAATGCAGCAGAGCAGGGCCGGCCCAAGGCAAAATGCCGCCTGGGCGAATTTAAAAATGCCGCCCCCCCCCCCTTATCTAGCCTTCCTCTCCCTCCGTACCCTGTCGCCCCCCCCATTATCTACCCTTCCTCTCCCTCCCTATTATCTACCCTTAACCCCCCCCCCCCTTGTACTTACCTTTCAGCAGTCCTGCGGCGAGTCTCCCTGTTCGGTCTCGGTGCTGGCTTGTAATGCCAGCACTCAGCATTACAAGCCGGCACCGAGACCGAACAGGGAGACTCGCCGCAGAGGAGAGAGAGAGGGGCGCCAAGCGGGTACTTACAGCTTGGTAAGCGAAAACCACTCGGTGCCCCTTTCTCTCTCTTTTGCTTAAAAAAAAAAAAAAAAGGGCTTGGGGCGGCAAAGTGCCGCCCCTTCAAAAGTGCCGCCCCTTCAAAAGTGCCGCCCCTTCAAAAGTGCCGCCTGGAGCGGTTGCCCTACTCGGCTCCATTGTCGGGCCGGCCCTGCAGTAGAGCAGCAGGTAATGCTAGCAGAATGCTTGGTTGTATAGCGAGGGGTATTAGCAGTAGAAAGAGGGAAGTGCTCATGCCGTTGTACAGTTCACTGGTGAGACCTCACTTGGACTATTGTGTACAGTACTGGAGACTGTATCTCCAGAAGGATATAGATATGTTGGAGAAAGTTCAGAGAAGGGCTACTAAAATAGTTTATGGATTACAGGACAGGTTAAAGGATCTTAACCTATATAGCCTGGAAGAAAGACGTGACAGGGGGATATGATAGAAACATTTAAATACTTAAAGGGAATCAACAAGGTAAAGGAAGAGAGTTTATTTAAAAGGAGAAATACTACCACAACAAGAGGACATAGTCATAAGCTTGAGGGGCAAAGGTAACATCAGAAAATATTACTTTACGGAAAGGGTAGTGGACACATGGAATAGCCTTCCAGCAGAAGTGCTACGTAGATGTTAATACAGTAAAGGCATTTAAGCAAGCATGGGATAGACATAAGACGAAGCTAGATATAGGATAAGGGCAGGTACTAAAGGAAAGTACTCGGAGGTTGGGCAGACTGGATGGGCCTACTGGTTCTTATCTGCCGTCACTTTCTATGTTTCTATAGTCAATGGGGCGGAGGGAGCTCATGGTTGTCGAAGGCAGATATTCCGGATGTTTGTAGGTTGTTGCCACACATCCGGATGGATAGGTATCTGCGTAGGATTAAATGGAGGCAGTATTACTACTTTATGACCCGTTTAATTTTTTGGGTTCTCGGAGTAGTCTGAAACTCGAACATTTTAAGTTAAGGCTTTGTGTTGGCTCCTGCTGAATTCGATATCATATGAGCGAGCCTGGTCCCTGTTTTGTAGATTCGTTGCCTCCCTCCAATGTTTATTCGATTAGCACTCTCCTAACCTTCGGGCCTATCGTTGTTCTAACCTAGCCCTTTCATTTAGCTATGAAGCTATTGCTAACAGGAGTCCAATATCACATGTTGTAGGTTTCTTCTCACCCAGAAATACCTTTGTTAGAGGTCTGCAAGATCAAACCAGTGAAGTAATTTAGCAAAGCTCTTACCCACCATCAATTGGTAATGTTAAATGGACATCCTGGTACATGTATAGTGCTTAAGCTTCTATGTAACTTTTTTGGCTGCAGGCAGTTTGGTGAGCTGGCTACTGTACTTAGTTCAGCTTCGGTTTTTCAAATTTCCGACTTGTCACCAATGTTCCCTCTAATTTTTCTTAGGTGGTGTGCGCAGAAAATTTCTCTTGTGCAAAAATTTTCCCAGAGCCAAAATTTTTTGCGTACAATATGCTTCTGCAAATGGTAAATTTTAAATTGTTGTTCTATATTTTTGGTACAGCTCGCTCATGGTTAATAACACTACATTATAGTGTGATAATGTAGTATTAGTTACACAACAGTATTACTTACTGTAATGTTTTTTTTAAAGGTGAAATTCTCACTGCATAAGTAAATTATGAGCAAATCACGAGGCCGCATAAAGGTTAAAAAAAAATTGTGAAAAACTGTTGTGCGCAGGGGCGTATCTACAGTATTTGGCACCTGGGGCGGATCCTGTACGTGGGACCCCCCCCACACACACACACTTTAAAACTGCATAACTTCTATCGTTAGGCAAACATTGACAGGGGTACAGCATAACTTATCATTATTTACTAAGGCAGACATTGACCGTGTTATAGCATAACTGCTATCACTATATACTGATTCAAACATTGAGGGTGGTACAGCATAACTGCTATCATTTTATATACTGAGGCAAACACTGACAGTGGTACAGCAGAACAACTATCACTATATACTGACGCACGCACTGACGGTGGTACAGCATAACACCTATCACTATATACAGAGGCACACATTGACCGTGGTACAACACAACACCTATCACTATACATTGAGCCAGACATTGACAATAATGCAGCATAACCCCAATCACTATATACTAAGCCAAACATTGATGTGGTGTAGGCCTACCACTTTAGTGTCTGGCCTAGTATCCAATATATATGTGTATGTGTGTGTGTGTGTGTATGTATGTGTATATATATGTGTATGCACCGAAATGAAAATTCTGGATCTGAAAATTTAGCATTCACTTGACTGAAACCGAAAATGACCCCCCCACACACACACCTTTAAAAACAAAAACAAAAAAAACACTTATTAAAAGTAACACACCAAAATTAGACAAAAAAATCAATAACAATAAATATACATATACATATATACGTATATGCAATCATATATATATATATATATATATATATATATATATTAATATTGTTATCGAATTTTTCTGTCCAATTTTGGTGTGTTACTTTTAATAAAAGTGTGGTTAACACACCAAAATTGAACAAAAAAATATAATTGCTAACAGCAATTCACTGCTATCATGCTCATGCAGCCAGTACATGCTGGAACCTGAGCATGATAGGATTATGATTACAGCCTCCCTATGCCATGCTATTCCCCCCCCCCACACACTTACACATCCATGCTATCACTCACACACACACACACACTCATTCACAAACATTCAGTTTAAACTACAGCATAACACCCATCACTCTCACACACTTACTAATTCACTCTCACAGAATGTTTTCCTACCTGTCACTTTTCCTCCTCTTCGTTCTTCCTCTTCTGTGTCCTCTCCTTCCAGTGCAGTGGAGGTGGTGGGCGTGGCTTCAGTGCTGTGCGCCGGGATATGACATAAAATCCCGACGCACAGCATCAGTTGCCACGCGCATTAACAGACCTCCCGCTCCCTTGATTTTTTTTAAGACGGTTAGAGGGAGATCCTTGATCTCCCTCTAACCGAGCCTGCACCTCTAGCGGCGGGGCATTACTGTCCGTCTCTGGAGGGGTGCCGTGCACACAACCAGTAGCGGACCGCCCCCCCCCCCTGTTCGGTACGCTACTGGTTGTGCGCACAATTTTTGTTTGTGTGCGCTCCCTCTTAAAGCTATGTGCGCGCACAAGCGCACAGCTTAGAGGGAGCACTGCTTGTCACTTTTCTGGTCATTACAGGCTTTCAGTCGTTCATACGAAAACGAATCAATCCGGTCCGAGTACACTAATGCCCCCTGGTGCACAGTTGTAGTCCAGGGACCCTTATTGTTTTTCTGGTTAACGGTAAGCCAGCCTTCTTTGGTTCATGCGACCGGGGGAACTGGCCATTAAGCCTTATGCTTCGTCATTTCTGAAAGTCTCGGACTTGTCCCTTTGCTGATCATTTCGTTCTGTCCCTCGGTCATACGAAATCGGTCCAGTCCAAGTACACGAATTACGTTATTTCCCTTGTTACTCCCGGTAGCACAGGATATAGCTCCGCCTATCCGAATAGGACAGGGAATTAATAAAATCCCCAGAACCTCCCCCTTTACCCACAGTTCTTTTCCTGCCCTATTCCGGGTAGGCGCAGCATCCTCTGTTTGTTGTTTATTGTGACCTCGTGGGAGAGCTCTTCGTCCCAGCGTTGCTGTCCCGCTTTGGGTAGCGGGCTAGCGCCTTTCTGTTTCCCTCTCCAGTCCGATTCTTGGGAGGATCGGTTTGCCGAAGTAGGTAGAAGTTTGTTTGCAGGTCCCTGGGGGGACTCTAGGCTTGCCTACCTTGGGAGGTCTTCAGGACGCCGAGACTCCATTACTTTCTACCGTCGGTGCAGCAGGCTTCTTCCCAGGCAGCCAGAGTGCGCCTGAGGTCAGTCTTCATCAGCAGGAAGCAGATCAGGTCAGAATTTTTTTGGCGGTTTCTGGACCTTTTCCCACGGTTTGGTAAGGGTTTTTCTATTATTTGCACTGCTTTTAGTTTGCAGTTTGCTTCTGATGAAGAGTCCTGGTATCCTGTGATTATTTTCTGCTCTGGTGTGTTTTCTGCTTCCAGACTTGCCTGAAGAATCACCAGCCCCTAGGAAGGCTACATCTAAGACAAAGCATTTTGCCTGTAGAAATTGCAAGGCTACTATGTCTGATGCCTCTAGGAAGTCTTGCTCATCCTACCTTGGAGCCAGAGAAGAGTCTATTTTAGAATTTAAAGAGTGGATGAAGACTGAGCTCCAGTCTACGTTTCAGCAGATCCGTTCATCTGTTTTGGATTCCTTACCCCAGCCTAAATCAGCTGACCTCGACCCTATGCCTGGTTCTCCAAGTTCCGTTAGGGACTGGCACCAGGAGGAGCCTGAATCTCCAGAGGAAGGGGAGCTTTCTGAAGAGTCGTGTTTTTTGGGGTTTTTTTGGGGTTTTTTTTTTCTTTCCAGCGGAAAAGGTTAATAAGCTGGTTTCTAGACCTGGAAGAAGAGCAGCCGAAGGTTTATTTTTATTTTTTATTTTTTTTCAAGGTTCTTTTAAGAAGCCTAAGGCCTTTCCAGTTCATGAGAGCTTAAGATCCATTATTACCGACCAGTGGAAGACTCCGGAAAGGAAGCTTTCCATCTCCAAAAGGGTCGCCAGACTTACTTTTCCAGAAGATTTTTCTGAGCTCTGCCTAGCCCCCAAAATAGATGCTCCTTTGGAGAATTCCTCTCATTTTTCAGATCCTATGGATAGAAAGGCTGAAGGGATGGCTAAGAGATCCTTTGAAGCCTCAGCGGCAATCTTTAAACCAGGTATTGCGGCAGCTTCTGTGCCCAGGGCTATGCGCTTATGGCTCCAACAGATTGAAGATGATATCCTGGGAGTCAGTTCGCATGGCTGCTAGAGCCTCTGCCTTTCCTGTTGTTTCCAGAAGGGCTTTGTGGCTCAGATTCTGGTCTGCAGACTCGGCCTCCAAGCAACATTTGTGTGGGATTCCTTTCTCCGGGAAGGATTTGTTCAGGAAGGAGCTGGAAGTTCTTTTAGAGAAGGTTACTGGCAACAAAAATTTTTGGCCTAAACGTAAGCCGTTAACGCATTTTGAAAGGGTTACCGCAACCCTTTTAAGTCTTCTAGAGGTCAAGATTCCAGATCCCAGACCCGGTTTCGAGACAGGCCTTATGGTTCCAGATTTCGGCCCTTTCGTGGTAGAGGAAGGCCTTACTCCTCTAAATAGGAGGATGTAGAATTAAATTCAAAATACTCACTCCTACAAAGCTCTCACTAACACCGCCCCCCTCTACCTATCCTCCCTCATCAGCAAATATACTCCAACCCGCCCTCTAAGATCCAACAATGACATGCTTCTTGCATCTTCACTTATTACCTCCTCCTGTGCCCGCCTACAGGACTTATCTTGCGCAGCACCAACCCTCTGGAACTCTCTTCCCCGTGCTGTCCGACTCTCACCAACTCTACCCTCCTTCAAACGCTCCCTAAAAACGTCTTTCTTCAGGGAAGCCTACCACTGACATAAACTCCCCCTACATTAACATCATTCACTACCACGCAGTCCTCACCTCCTGTTTCTCACCTCTTATCCACCTAGAATGTAAGTTCCTGTGGGAACAGGGCCCTCCATTCCTCTTGTATCTGTATGTCAATTGCTTGTCATTTTGTACTTGTCGTTATCTGTAAAATGTTTACCTTGTACAGCGCTGCGGAATCTGTTGTGACGCCAGATGTTTTGCGGTAGGGGGCAGGCTAAAGAGTTTCCTTCATCGATGGGCTCTCTATTGTTCAGACGCTTGGACCCTGGGAATCATTTCCAGAGGGTACAGTCTGGAGCTTGTTCATGATTGCAAGCCCTCCTGCAGATCCCTTCAAGAAAATGGTGCTTCTGGATCTTGTTCAAGATTTTGTAAAGAAACAGTTGCTTATACCAGTACCTGCTGCCCAAAGAGTAAGAGGTGTCTACTCCCACGTCTTTGTCATTCCCAAAGCTTCAGAGACTTCAGGTTAATCATAGATCTCAGATTTCTGAACCGTTTTGTGGCCAACAGGAAGTTCAGGATGGAATCTATCAAATCCACCGTAGAGCTTCTTTCGGGAGGAGATTTTTGCTACAGGACGCTTATCGCCATGTTCCTTTCCTTTTGGTCTCTCTCTTTGGCACCGAGGATTTTCACAAAGCTGCTATCAGGTGTTGTGGCTTTCCTAAGGAAATAAGGGATCAAGATAGTCCCTTGTTTAGATGACTGTCTTCTGGCGGCATGCTCTCCAGATCTCCTTTCTCAGCAGATCCACAGGACTGACGGCATACTTAAAGATTTGGGATGGATCGTCAATTTTTGGAAATCCCGTCTGCTTCCTACCAGAACAATTCCCTTCCTGGGTTTTATTCTGGATACTACCTGTCAAAAGATCTTCCTGCCGACAGACAAGATTCAAAACATCATCAGCCTTACCTGCTTTATTCTATCCCGTCTCTCCAGTCTGAGGTCTCTCATGCGCCTTCTGGGAATGATGGTGTCCACAAGGCCTGCCCTGGGCCCTTCTTCATATCTGTCCTCTGCAGGGTTGTGCCATTTCGAGGTCCTCTACAGCTAGATGGCTTATCTCCACTATTTCTCTAGCTTAACGAAACTCCCTCTGGTCTCAAGGCTCATTCCACCCGAGCGGTCGCGACATCTTGGGCTGAGGCCGCTGGAGTACCTATTGAGCAGGTTTGCAAAGCTTCAGTGTGGAAGTCTGTTCATACCTTTTGTCAAGCATTACCGCTTACAGCCTGCCGGTCTCGAAGATGCCAACTTTGGTAGATGAGTCTTGGAGTCCGTTGTTTGTTGCCCTCCCTAAATGTCTTTTTTTTTATATCTCCTGTGCTACCGGGAGTAACAAGGGAAACTATGAATTCTTACCTGAGAATTCCTTTTCCATGTTACTTCCATTTTTTTGCCCTCCCTTAATAAAGGCATTTTATTGGTTTTCCGTGTTTTGGTCTTTTTTATTCACTGTGGGTAAAGGGGGAGGTTCTGGGGAAGCTTGGTTATTCATATTGTCATGTTTTAAAAGCCTATACTGCGTATTTAAGGCTGTGTTCCTGATCTCCGTATTATTGATCCTTTGTCTGCCTGACTATTCTTTTGCCTGGTAATTTTTGGATTTCTGCCTGATCTCTATGTGTACCAGTTTCGCTTGTCTGATTACCCAATTCGTGTTAGGACCCTTGGCTTGTATGACTGCCCACTATGTGTACCCACCCGGCTATCCAGACTATTCTGGTAGTTTTAACTTTTGCTTTGCTTAGTTACTAGTTGTATATCTTGGCTTGAGCTGGGACCCGAACCTTGCTGTACCTACTCAGTACAAATACTTACCTGCTTGCATGGAGGCCTCCTTGCTGTTGGGATCCTCTATGTTCTGGTTTACTCCTAGCGAGGGCTTCTCCCTTGGTAGTCATATTCTGGGCAGAAGAACTTCTGCGGTAAGTGACTCTGGTGTGGGCAGACGTGACACATGGTTTCTTCCCTCCAGTTGCTTGTTTAAAAAATTTGTCGCCAGTAACGAGTGTTTTCTGGCCTTAGCAAGACAGTATTTGCAGTATGAATCTTTCCCCCGCCCTTACAGGTTTTTTACTTGGGGCCAACTTGAAGTATCCTAGTGCCACCAGGGTGCTATATTCAAAAACACTACCCTAGAAGACAGTAGAATCTCTGACAAAATCACCTTGTACTCTAAAGGACATTTTGTCAAAATTTACTTGCACTCTATTGTCAATTCTACTAGCAATGTCAACATAGATACAAATAATGAAAAACTAAATATTGATATTGGAGCGCATCTTATAGTAAGCAGACATGAGTCCATATAAAGTATTACTGTTTATGCTTATGCATGGACTTACCTGTCTTTGGGTTGCATATCTGTTCACATGCATCCATGGTCCTCTGACCACATAAGTCTCGCACCCAAGGAGAACTAGCATTTACTTGATAAAACAAAAGCAGCTGGGCTGGATTCAGCCAGTCGGATACATCCAAGTAACTTCCCTCTCGTATCACAAAGCTGCTTCCTGTAAGGCAGAAAACAAAACTATTAATATACATAACCTAAAATGACACAATACAAATATAGAAAGTGATAATAGATAAAATGGGGTATATATGGACCATACATTTGTACACATTTTACTTTATTACAACAATATACATAATTTGTAATGTATACTTTCAATGGAAGGTTACTGCCAAATCAATATTCTTTCTGAAAAGCAATATTAAGGAGTAATATGCAATTGCATGTAATTTTTTACATTGTGTCAACTTGTTGCCAATACTTTCCTTTATATTTTGACTATATAATAATAATTTCTCCGTTACCAATTATCTAGTCTAAGGTATATGGTGTTCAAGTGTATGTATTCAAAAATGTCTTTATTAAATATATATATGTGTGTGTGTTTTAGTAGGGATTTAAACCTTTTTTATTAGCCCTTGGTCTTCTGAACTGCGCAAAGTATTTAAAATGAGGTCTTGTCAGTGATCTCTAGTATAAAATTATTATCTTACATTCTTTTGCTGATGTCTATAAATATTGATATACAGAGTTCACTGTACAAAGATACCTTTATGTGGAGCACTTGACAAAATAATCAGTGATAATGTTGCACATAGAGCTAGGGCTCTATAGAAAAGTTTCTCCTCATCATTCTCTAGTATCAATTTTCATTGATGTAGAAATTGGTCACCAACTTAAGTAAAAGAAGAAGGAACAGTTCTAAGAACAGTTTTTTGTTTGCATAAATAATAGGAAAGGTGGCTTGGGATTGGAGCCTCAATTTCAAACACTTTGTGTGAATGGAAAAGCTCAAACAGAGGTTAGGACAATGGCTCTTTTAACATTTTTCAGTGTTGCTGTTTAGCTGTGATTTCTCATTTCATGTCCCACACATATTATATATTGTTTTTTTCAGGACAAACAGGGCTTTCTTTAGATACCATTAATTGTATCATATCATCTAATTTACTATTAAAAAAAAAGATAAAATATGGGTATTTTTTGTTAAATTACTCTTTCTCACTTTTTAAACAAAAAAACTTTTACTCATCTGCAAAAACTAATGAAAAAAAACTTCTAAAAAGATTCTACTATTTGTCCTGAGTTTAGAAATACCCAATGTATTTGTTTTTTGCTTTTTTTCCTGCACGTTATGGGGCAATAAGTACAGGTAGCGTTTTGCTTTTTTAAAACCATTTTTTCCAAATCTGGTAATTCTCCCCCCCCCCCCCATGTGCCATTTCGGGTGTCTTTGAAGCTGGCCAATGCAATTTACCCCATCAAGTCATATATTTTAAAAAACTAGACACCCCAAGGTATTTAAAATGCTGGTATTTTAACCCTTTCCATGCACTGATTTTACCACCAGCCTTTGTGAAACTTTATGGTAGTAATTTTTTTTTAGTATTTTTTTCACACACGTTGTACTTCAGGTATAAATTTATCGCTCCTGGTATATGTCTGTGTCAAACACCCCTTATATGTGTTCAGTAACATCTCCATGCATGGGTTTGCTGGGTTATTTGGGAGGTAAAAGGCCACCTTTGTGAGGTGTGTATTTTTTTGCCATTTAGACATCTGATCCTACTGCCCCCATGTCCCATATTTGGGACATCTTTGAACCCGGCCAATTCAATTTACCCCATGAAATCATAATTTTTTTAATACTAGACACCCTATGGGCATTTGTAATGCCAATATTTTAACTCTTTCCATGCGGCAATTTTTTTGAAGATAAAGAATTGTATTTTATTTTTTTTTTACATTTTTGAACTTTTTTATTTTTTTACTAATCACTCTGATTAGTGAGCTGGGCTCCATTGACCTTGCATGGTTGGATGCAGTACCTGCAAGAGTTCCCAAGAGGGTCTGGATAGACCCTCTGTGAACTAATTTTCTATTGTTAATGCCATCCTGTGAATGATGGCAACGGGGTAGGGGGGTAGTGTTTTTATGCTTAGGAAGCGATTCCGTTCGCTTCTTAAGCTGTTTTAGTCCGCCGCTTTGATGATCCAAATTTTCATCTTGGTCTAAGACTGTCAAGACCATTGCATGCCTGAGCTGAATTAAGAAAGATAAAACAAATTCACCTGCATCTGTAAGTGAACAAGAGGATGCAAAACTCTTGATTTTGAAGGGTGTGCAAAAACAAATATATTAGAAAGAAATAGATGTTCTGAGTCAAGGAAAACAACTTCCAGGTCATAATACACTTCATCACCTGAACTGCTCCTTAGATACAGATGGTATAATCAAGGTGGGAGGGAGATTAAATCACTCTTCATGCATTCAATCGTTCAAGCACCCACTGATTCTTCCTAAAGATCATCATGTAACAAGGTTGATAATTGCACACTATCACCAAAGTGTAAAGCATCAAGGAATATGTTTCACAATTAATGAAATCAGATCTTGCGCATATTGGATACCTGGAATAAACAGAGCTGTCACATCTTACATTCGCAACTGTGTAACCTGTAGAAAACTGAGAAAATCTGTTGAAGGACAGAGGATGAGTGAGCTCCCTAAAGAACGTGTAGAGCCTTCTCCATCATTTGTGTATTGCGGTATGGATTGCTTTGGTCCTTTCATGACTAAAGAAGGAAGGAAACAGCACTAAATGTATGATCTGCTTCTAACTTGCTATTGTTCACGAGCCATTCATATAGAAATGCTAGAAGATATATCCACGGATGCGTTTATCAACAGTTTACGGTGCTTTATTGCAATTTGAGGCACAGTATGCCAGATCAGATGGGACCGAGGTTCCAATTTCGTAGGTGAAAATACAGGCATGACATAACAGGTACAGGATATAGAACAGAACATCTCAAATAACCTCGTCACAGAAGGGGATATACATAAGAGAGCCCCAGCAGAAACAGTAGACTGCACCATGTCAATAGGCGTGGGTGTTGGTGCCTACGTAATAAGGGCCCATAAAGGCGTGCGGAAAGCTTACAGTATGCCGAGACCGGAGGGCCTGAAACAGGGCCAGGTGAAATCATTGAAAAACACCTTCAGAAAGAAATACAGAGAAAAATAGGGGGATAGAGCCAGGAGATGAAAGAAAGACATGGAAAGAAGAGAGGGGAGAAGAAAAAGTAAAAAAAAAAAAAAAAAGGGATAAAGGGACGATTCGCGGTAGGTATGCCTCAGGGCCTCAGCTAGCCAAACAGAGGACATCTGCTATAGACAGCCTCATCAGATCCAAGAAATGGCCGTGGGGGACATCCCAAACTTCTCCAGCCACGGCTCCCAAGTGAGAAGAAAAAAGATGGGACTTGACATGCAGGTATGCCGTGATTTTTTTCCATCTTTAAGCATTTGCCAAATTTTAGCTTCAATGGCAGGTATCTCAGGAGTGCCCGATTTCCACACTTGGGCAATGGCGAGACGGACCGCTGTACAAACTCGAAATATGAGACGGTGGGCTGGTTTAGTCAGAGCGTCCGAAGGATAGCATCTGCAAAGAGCAGCCGACAAAGGCTCTGGTTGGAGGGGTTCCCCGAGTGCGTCACTCAGCATACTGAAGAAATGAGACCATATTGGCGTGCGCTTGGGGCAAGTCCACCAAATGTGCAGCGGAGTCCCAGCCACGTTACAGCTGCGAAAACAGAGAGGAGAGTGCGTCGGGAACATATGATGCAGTCGCGAGGGAGTAAGATGCCAGCAAGACAGTACCTTAAAGCAGTTCTCCTGTATGAGGGTGCAAGCAGTGACCTTCCAAACGTTCTCATAGATTTCCCCCCAGTCAGAGGGGTTGAGGATTTGATCCAGGTCGGTCTCCCATCAACGTTCAAAGGAAGGTGGTGACGGATATTTCTACAGTGTGTAGACAGTGGTGTAAATAGATGCTTAGTCCCACGAGGCAGTGTTAGGACCGCAGCCACTGCGGATGGGGAGAGAGCAATGTTAGATGCGTGGAGTATGAAAAAATGTAAAGTGTACTTGAGCGTGCTCTGGAGCCGCATTCCCCTCTTTTAGAGAGATGCCGGAGAGGGAAGTAATCTCTCAATGAAGAGCAAGACACAGTATGCATGAAATAATAATATAGTGTGTAGACAGTGGTGTGAATAGACGCTCAGTCCCACGAGGCAGTGCTAGGACCTCAGCCACTACGGGCGGGGAGAGAGCAATATTAAACGCAGGGTGATGGGGAGAGGTGTAAGTGCCCAAAGGTGTACCCTGCTGGGTGGTAAGTGTTACCCGCGGAGGGGCTGGGATGGCACAGTCAAAGTAACGCATAGTCATAACACCCAGAGCAGTACAGGTACAAGGGTATACAGCGGAAACACACCAGAGAACACCATAAATAGCAGGCATGCGTTGAGGCAGGGAGAACCACACCCCCAGGCAAAACTGCGGCCCCCACGCAGGGTGGAGGCAGCATGATCATGGTGGGAAAAAAATAAAAAAAATAAAAAAATAGAAGGCTCCCAACGTGAACACACAAGTCTTACAAGAGTCCCCCTAGAACAATAACCGTCAGTAATAATAAAGAAAGCAAAAAAAACGGGAAAACACGGTGCAAACACTTAGCTGTCCTCCACGGGGTGAGCGGGGATGGCCACGAGCAAGGACCAAGAGACTCCCCAGGGTGTGCGGTGACGCAACGGTAGGGACCAGCAGGGTTTAAGCCATTTCCCAGGGAGCCTCAGGAATGTCAGCCGGGCAGGGTGACGACTGGCGTGGCTCCAGGACCCGTGGGGCACGTCCGTCTGATTGAGGCAATGAGGCCGTCTCGAAGAGTGGTCGGTCCAGGTCAGCAGGTGGCCGGAGTCCCAGGCGTCGTAGGAATGGCCCAGCATCAGCAAGCTCCCGCGGTTGGAGAAGCAGTCTGCCTTTCTGTACAAGGAGCTTGAAGGGGAAACCCCATCTGTAGGGGACCCGCCCTCCCTTAGGAAATCTGAGTGGTTTCAGGGCCCGGCGTTTATGAGGGGTGGAAGGGGCGACATCTGCATACCACACCGGGGTAATGCCGGCAAGCGGCCGGGGAAACATTCTGTGTCGCGCGTAGGACACCCTCCTTTGTAGTAAAATAATGGCATTTGAGGACGATGTCCCTGGGAGATTCTCCATGTCCCGGCTTGGGGCGCAGGGCCCTGTGGATCCGCTCTAGGCGCAGCTCTTCTTCCGGCACTTCGGGCAGGAGTTGCCACAGATAGCGATGAATAAACAAATGGACGTCCGTCAGGGTCTCCGGAACCCCCGACCCTCAGGTTGGAACGTCGGGAGCACGCACGTCAGCGAACGTGGCCTCCAGGCGAGCAATGGCGTCGTCACGATCTTGTTCAGCAGAGGTAAGGCGGTTTCTAGGTGAACGGTCCTGGAGGCCAGAGCAGTAAGATCAGCCGAGATAGCCGACAAGCCGGCCTTGAGATAGCATGCAAGCCTTGAGGTCCGCAATGATGCTGCGTGTACTCAGCCCCGCTTCGTCCGCACTCCCTAGGCCTTCACCCCGCGCAGCGTCTTTCTTCTTAAACAAATCTGGCATCTCGGAGGAGACCCCCGGTTTTCCGCCCCTACGGGTGGACATCTCGCTACTGGGCTACGGTCGGGTAAAGCTAATTATAAGGGCTGTGAAAGCTGTCGTTGCCGGGTGAGAGCAGGAGCTCGCTCAATGTGCGTCCATCTTCCTCGAGCACCAGGACACACCCCCCATATATGGACCATTTTTAAAGAAAACATGAGTTTTGGCTTTTGCAGTTGCATTTAGCTTGGACACACAAGCGAATCCTGAGCTGGGGCGAATCTCCTAAGTGACATCTCTAAGTGAGGAGTTACAAGCAAAGAAGGAGTTAAAAAGCAAGAAGGAGGGTTAAGTATAAATCCTTGTGATTCCATATATTTATATATATATATATATATTGCACCTTACTGTCTGTTTTTGCCAGTTATTTGAGCTATCCCCATTGCCAAGATGTCCTCCATGTTTGACAATGCGTTCAGGTATACATCTTGCTCAATGTATGCAATCCTTGATCAGCGCTTTGAGGGTGCATATTGCTGTGCGAGATGTGTGCGGGTTGCACATTTGGAAGCACAAATCCTGAGTCTAGAGGAGCAACTGGCAACACTGAGATCTATTGACAACTTGGAGAGGAGTCTGCTGCTCACTGAGCAAGCTCTCTCGGGGGTAGAGGTGGGGGAGGATAGCGGGATGGAGGTACAGGACAGTCGGGCAGCTAGCTGGGTTACAGTTAGAAGGCGGGGTAGGGGGAAAAGCGCCAGGGAGGCTAGTCCTGATCTAGCACACCCCAACAAGTTTGCCCGGTTGGCAGATGAGGGGGATGTTAGTTCAGAGTTAGCAGTACTGCAGCAAGTCACTGCCTCTGACCACCAGAGGGGTGTCTGCTCCAGTAAGGAGGGAAGGAGGAGCGCAGGGCAGGCCAGACAGGTGCTGGTAGTGGGGGACTCAATTATTAGGGGGACAGACAGGGCGATCTGTCACAAAGACCGGGATCGCCGAACAGTGTGTTGTCTGCCTGGCGCTCGCGTTCGGCACATCGCGGATCGGGTTGACAGATTACTGGGGGGGGCTGGAGAAGACCCAGCAGTCATGGTGCACATTGGCACCAATGACAAAGTGAGAGGTAGGCGGAGTGTCCTTAAAAATGATTTCAGGGACTTAGGTAGCAAGCTTAAGGCAAGGACCTCCAAGGTAGTATTTTCTGAAATATTACCTGTACCACGTGCCACACCAGAGAGGCAGCGGGAGATTAGGGAGCTAAACAAGTGGCTCAGAAGCTGGTGTAGGAAGGAGGGGTTTGGGTTCATGGAGAACTGGGCCGACTTCTCTGTCGGATACAGGCTCTGCGGTAGGGACGGGCTGCACCTCAATGGGGAGGGTGCAGCTGTGCTCGGGGAGAAGATGGCCAGAAGGGTGGAGGAGTGTTTAAACTAGGGAAAGGGGGGGAGGGAAACTACAATATAGAAGGGGAAGATAGTGTAGATAGAAAGCTGAGGCTTATAAATGTACCTGGGGGTGGAGCGGAGGGAGGGGTTAGAATAGTCAATAGGGATAGGCTTCATAGGGAAAAAAACCATACACCTCTAAATTGTATGCTTACTAATGCCAGAAGTCTGACCAATAAAACTGACGAACTGGAGTTAATAATGTCTGAAGAAAACTATGACATAGTGGGTATAACAGAGACATGGTTGGATG
Source organism: Sceloporus occidentalis (assembly GCA_023333645.1). Lineage (NCBI taxonomy): Eukaryota > Metazoa > Chordata > Lepidosauria > Squamata > Phrynosomatidae > Sceloporus > Sceloporus occidentalis. Next base: position 4,031,437 of record JALMGF010000058.1, read on the forward strand.
ATAGCTATGACTGGGCGCTTAACATACAGGGTTATAGTCTATTCAGGAAGGATCGAAAAAAATGAAAAGGGGGAGGAGTTTGCCTTTATGTAAAGTCCAGCCTAAAGGCCACACTGCGGGAGAATATATGTGAGGGAAATGATAATGTGGAGTCATTATGGGTAGAAATATATGGAAAGAAAAATAATAAAATACTGATCGGGGTTTGCTATAGGCCACCAAATATAATGGAAGCAGCAGAAGATCAATTATTAAAGCAAATAAACAAGGCAGCAAATCACAATGAGGTGGTTATTATGGGGGACTTTAACTATCCCGACATAAACTGGGAAACAGAGACCTGTGAATCTCATAAAGGAAACCGGTTTCTGACTATAAGTAAGGATAATTATCTGTCCCAAATGGTACAGGACCCGACCAGAGGGGGCGCCCTACTGGACTTAATATTAACCAACAGACCTGACAGAGTAACTAATGTGCAGGTCAGGGGGCATCTAGGAAATAGTGATCACAATATGACACATTATAACTTGTCCTTCAATAAAGGAACTCTTAGAGTAGCCACAAGAACCATGAACTTTAGGAAGGCAAAGTTTGATCAACTAAGAGAAGCCCTTAACACTGTAAATTGGGAAAATGTCCTCAAAAACAAGAGTACAGACACTTAATGGGAGATTTTTAAGGATATCTTAAATTCTCACTGTGAAAGGTACATACCGTATGGGAATAAAAGAGTCAGGAACAAGAGAAAACCAATGTGGATAAATAAAAATGTAAAGGGGGTAATAAATGGCAAAAAAAGGCATTTAAGCTACTAAAACAGGAAGGCAGTGAGGAAGCACTAAAAAGCTATCGGGAAAAAAATAAAATATGTAAAAATCAGATAAAAGCAGCAAAAGTGGAGACAGAAAGACTCATTGCCAAAGAGAGTAAGACAAACCCCAAAATGTTCTTTAACTATATAAATAGTAAAAAGGTTAAAAATGAAAGCGTTGGCCCCTTAAAAAGTAATGAGGGAGAAGTTATAGACGGGGATCAGGAAAAAGCTAATCTATTAAATATATTCTTCTCTGCTGTATTCACAGAGGAAAATGAAATGCCAGGTAATATACAGCAGGATGAGATAACTGCCCCAGTACATGTCGCCTGTCTAACCCAGGAAGAAGTGCAGTACCGCCTAAAAAAAATCAAAATAGACAAATCACCAGGTCCAGATGGCATTCACCCCCGCGTTCTAAGGGAGTTAAGTAATGTAATAGACAGACCCCTATTTCTAATATTCAAGGACTCTATAGTGACAGGGTCTGTTCCCCAGGACTGGCGCATAGCAAATGTTGTGCCAATATTCAAAAAGGGGACAAAAAGTGACCCGGGGAATTATAGGCCTGTTAGTTTAACTTCTGTTGTGTGTAAACTGTTTGAGGGTTTCCTAAGAGATGCTATTTTGGAGTATCTCAATGAAAATAAGTGTATGACTCCATATCAGCATGGGTTTACAAGGGATCGGTCCTGTCAAACTAACCTGATCAGCTTTTATGAGGAGGTGAGCTCAAGACTGGATCGGGGTGAATCGCTGGATGTCATATATCTTGATTTTTCCAAAGCATTTGATACGGTGCCACATAAAAGGCTGGTACATAAAATGAGAATGCTTGGGCTGGGGGAGAATGTGTGTATGTGGGTAAGTAACTGGCTCAGTGATAGGAAACAGAGGGTGGTTATTAATGGTACATACTCTGAGTGGGTTACTGTTGCTAGTGGGGTACCACAGGGGTCAGTTTTGGGTCCTATTCTTTTTAATATATTTATTAATGACCTTGTAGAGGGATTGTATAGTAAAGTATCAATCTTTGCAGACGATACTAAGCTCTGTAACGTGGTTAACACAATAGAGGACAGCGCACGATTACAAATGGATCTGCATAGGTTGGAGGCTTGGGCTGGGATGTGGCAGATGAGGTTCAACACAGATAAATGTAAGGTTATGCACATGGGGAAGAAAAATCCAGGCTGGAAATATGTATTAAATGGGAAAACACTGGGGACGACTGACATGGAAAAGGACTTAGGAGTTTTAGTTAACAGTAAATTTACCTGTAGCGACCAGTGTCAGGCAGCTGCTGCTAAGGCAAATAAAATCATGGGGTGTATCAAAAGGGGCATAGATGCCCACGACAAGGAAATAATTCTACCCCTGTACAAGTCACTAGTCAGACCACACATGGAATACTGTGAACAGTACTGGGCACCAGTGTACAAGAAAGATATAGTGGAGCTGGAGAGGGTTCAAAGACGGGCAACCAGAGTAATAAGGGGAATGGGAGGACTACAGTACCCAGAAAGATTATCAGAATTAGGGTTATTTAGTTTGGAAAAAAGACGGCTTAGGGGGGATTTAATAACTATGTATAAATATATAAGGGGACAGTACAGAGATCACTCCCAGGACCTATTTATACCCAGGACTGTATCTTTAACAAGGGGACATCCTCTACGGTTGGAGGAAAGAAGGTTTCTACACCAGCACAGACGGGGGTTCTTTACAGTAAGAGCGGTGAGATTATGGAACTCTCTGCCAGAGGAAGGGGTTATGGTAAACTCAATAAAAGAGTTCAAAAGGAGCCTGGACGTGTTTCTTGAAAGCAATAATATTACAAGTTATGGATATTAGATTAATAGGGACAGAACGCTGATCCAGGGATTTATTCTGATTGCCATATTTGGAGTCGGGAAGGAATTTTCCCCCTGGTATGGGGCAATTGGCATCTGCTTCATAAGGGTTTTTTTGCCTTCCTCTGGATCAACACAGTAGGGACACAATATGTATATAGGTTGAACTTGATGGACTTTGGTCTTTTTTCAACCTTATGAACTATGTTACTATGTTACTATGTTACTATGAGTGAGCAAGCAAAACACATTTCTTTTATTTCTTATGGGATTCAGATTCAACTGTAGGTTATAACAGAATGGCACAATCATAAAACAAAACATGGCAACAAAGAAAAAAATGAAATGACCCCTGTTCAAAAGTCTGTATGCCCTTAGTTCTTAATACTGTGTATTCCCCCCTTTAGCATCAATGACAGTATGTAGTCTTTTGTCTATGAGGCCCCAAAATCTTGCAGGTGGTATAGCTACCCGTTTGTCATGGCAAAATGCCCATATTGCATGAACTGCACATTTGAGATCTCCCCAGAGTGACTCAATGATAAAAAGGTCAGGAGACTGTGATGGCCACTTAAGAACCTTCACCTAATTCTGCTGTAACTACTGGAGGGTCAACTTGGCCTTGTGCTTAGGGTCATTGTTGTGCTGAAAAGTTCAAGAGCATCCCATGCACAGCTTTCGTGTGGAAGAATGCAAATTATCTACCAGTATTTTCTGACAACATGCTACATTTATCTTGCCATCAATTTTCACAAGGTCCCCAGTGCCTTTACAGCTCACATCCCCCCAAAACACCATGCTTCACAGTGGGGATGGTATTCTTTTTGCTATAGGCCTTGTTGACCCCTCTCCAAACATAGTGCTTACGGTTGTGACCATTTTTGGTCAATTCTACAGAGTGTGTTATGAATTTATAGCTCTTGGTATATGTCACAGCGAATATATGTCAGCAACTCCTATGCCAGGCCGCCATCTTCCGCGGCAAGCTTGAAAAGTGATGTTGCCGATGAGAGCGCCCTGGACACCAGGCAGACCTCTCCTAACTCGAAGCTTGATTCCTGGCGAAAAAAGATCGAATCACTACCCACCAAAAAAGATATCGCAGATATTGTGGATCGGGCCACTCAAGGAATCCATTCCAGCTTAACCGCCATCCAGGCAGACATCCGCCATGTTGGTGAAAGAGTGGCGGCTCTAGAAGAGGAACAACCTCGTTTTTTGAAACGGTGGATTTCTTAACATCTCAACTACGGGAGCAATCGATTGTCATATAACAACTTACGAGGAAACTTGACGACCTCGATAATAGAAGCAGACGAAACAATCTTAGGATCCGAGGCCTACCGGAATCGATCGCACGCGAAGATTTACCTACTACACTTATAGCCATATTTAACAAGGTCCTTAACAGAGGTGCCGAAACTCCTGTCCGTTTCGACAGGGTTCATAGAGCTCTACGACAAAAACCATCTGGATCTCTACCCCCGAGGGATGTGATATGCCATATCCAGGACTATCCACTTAAAGAAGACATTATGCAGGCCTTCCGTTCTCGACCTACTTTTACCTGGGACTCCTACTCTATCTCGGTGTTCCAAGAACTATCCCCCGTGACTCTTCAGAACTGCAGAATGCTACAACCAGTCACTCGGGCTCTCCGCGAGGCAAACATCCCCTACCAATGGGGGTTCCCGTTCGCTCTCATAGTTCGGAGAGGCACTACTACAAACATCATTAGGCAGCCGGAAGATGTGCTCCACTTCACCGAAGCTCTGGGCCTCCCATCTTGCGAAATCCCTGCGTGGGACTACTCCTTCCACCCACCGTCGAGTCTGTCGGATCTGGCTAAAGCATGTTCTCCAAGACCACAGCGCAAGAAACGACAACGTGGTAGAGACGACGTACAACACCAGGACACACATAATGACTGAACTCGTATTTTTTATTTTTATTTGATTCTGTACAAGTCCGCGCACCCTTCCAGAGCCTTCTCCCCCCCAGTGATCGCTGTTGTCCGCCGGAATCGCCTCGCCATCTCGTCGCCATTGGGATTTCACGTGCTATGCCTCTACGACTGACGCTCTGCCAAGTCCTACGTGCATTGACTTTCCATCGCCTTTCGCGGACTCCATGTGCCGACCGTTGATGCTGCTGCGAGCAGGTTTTGGTTGGGCTGGGTGGTGTTCGGGTACTGCATGAGTTGAGAGCCTCTAGGAGATGCTTCTTTAATAACTTCCCCTATCGGGGTTAAACATCGCCTCATTGCTCAAATCTGTTACACTGCGACGAACACCGTTTTTTCTCTCACTAACATGCTTACATCCCCCGATCTTCCAGTTCGTCCCCTAACCTCCGGTTGCATACATGTGGCCTTATGCCTCCTGATCCCTGGGGGGAGGGGGGGGGAGAGATCGTTCCTGCCTTATTGTTTACTTTGTACCTTATCATTTATGTAACTGCCCTTACGGCACCTTATCTATGTGACCCAGATTAACGATTTAGAGAGCCCTTGTCGGCGCCCATGTAGCTCCTACTGGGCCAGTTGTGTCACTTGGCTCATAACTCCATTCATCTTGTTAGGTTCTTTTTTGTTCTCAACATGTTCTCCCCACGGAGCCGACCTGCTCTTCTTCCCCAAGGAAATGGAGTGATGGTTTACGACCTACCGCTATGTCCTTGGGCTCACTATTTGATGCCTAGGCATCCGGAGTCTTTGGTTGCTTTACAAAGGCACACTCTAGACTCTATTTGTTTTTGTTTTGTTATTTATGGTTTAGTTTGTTCTTCCTTTTTGGTATCTCACTGCCAAGATGCTGTTAACCTCTTAGAGCCTTTTCCTCATATCAATGCCTATTCCTGATTGCATTAAAATCACCTCACTCAATGTGAGGGGCCTAAATAAGCCGCAGCAAAGGTCCAAACTACTGCAGACACTACACTCATTTCGATCCCATATTGCATTTCTTCAAGAGACTCACTTCAAATCCTCTAGGGAATTTAAACTTACGGATCGTCGATTTTCCCAGGTGTTCTTATCAAGTTCGCCTGAATCAAAAACCAAGGGGGTCCACATTATCCTTCATAAACACCTTTCCTTCCAGCTTCTAGATGTATGGAAAGATTCGGAGGGCAGAGCCCTCTTTGTTAAGGGTTTTATTGGCAATCAAAAGATCACGCTAGCTAATGTATACTCCCCAAACCGTAATCAACCAGCTTTCCTGAGCCGCATTTTATCGAAATTTGGAAATTTCCAAGAGGGTCTCTCCGTCTTCGGAGGGGATTTCAACATGATCCTAGACCCCCTTAAAGATTCCTCTGCCCAATCCTCCCATATCCCTTTCAGGCATATTAAAAAAGTCAGACGTGGGGCGTCGCTTGGCGGAGCTCGGTGATGGCCGCACACTAACTGAGCTCCGCTTCCAACACGCTCGCGAGTGGCACATACGTGGCACAAACCCACCTGAATCCCGCGAGGTGGACGTCTTCCCTCGGCGGGTCCGGTACGCGACTCCAACAAATGGCTTCCAAGCGGCTCGATCGGCAGGACAAACAGGGAAACTTCTTCACCCCGCGCCGCAAAATGGCGGAGGACACGCGGGAGAGGCCCAGCTCTGGTGAAGCATCACCAACATCTGACGCTCCTGCAGAAGACTCTGAAGTAAGTCTCTCTGAAAAAGCCCTTAAAGCTATGTTGTTAGACCTACGCAGCTCATTACAAGGAGATTTGCGGGAACTCGCTCAGGAAATCAAAACTGATATTCAAGCATTGGGAGAAAGAACCTCCCATTTAGAAAATAAAATGGAGGAATTCAGCAATGCTCATAATGATTTAGTAGATCGGTTTAACTTACTTGAAGAAGATAATGCAACGCTCAAAACTAAATTAGCAACATGCACCAACAAAGATATTCCTGAGGCCTTTACAGGCTTATCTATTTTTACAGATCTCTCCGTGTATACACTGGCCCAGAGGAGGCTGTTTCAACCCATTACGGCCATCTTATGGCAAAACAATATCAACCATAGGTGGGGATTCCCCACTAAATTACTAGTCCACCAGAAAGGCATCCTTAGGGTGATTACGTCACTGGAAGAAGGTACAACAGCGCTCTCGGAGTGGGGTCTCCCTTCACCTACACAGCCTCTGATGTGATCCTCTAACACCCGCTTGCGAAAAGAATGGTTCCAGAAATTATATGCATTGCCTTTTCCAGTCCGCTGCACTTTGACCTCATGTAGCTGACTTACTTACACCCTATGTAACGGGTAACGGCTGGGACTAATGGAAGACAGATTTTTTTTTTTTTAGCATTCCATACTTTCAGACCTCAACTCCTAAACGTCCTGCTCCTTTCTGGCCTTGGGACACTGATTGCACGTCTTCTCTGCTCTATTTCATGCTGCGGAATAGTTCCTCATACTCAACTCTGCTACGATAATGATTCCTCGGCGGCCCGCTCATTTTTACACTTGTGAGAGGTATTGCACGTCCATGAGATAACTGCTCCTCGACATACTCTTCCCTAACCTTGTACGATGACATCTCCATCACTTTCTACGCACACCCCAAGGCATCACCATTACATCATAAGGCGCAAGTACTCCAGATCTACTTTACAATACCTCAGTGACCGCTCATGGACTTTTCTAAACACCAGTGCACTGTATTGAATAACACACTACTTACTTTACAAGCTTTCATAGCTTTCAACACATTTCAACGTCCGGAAAAGCCCTGCAGGGTCCAATCCTACGTCAAGCGGCACAAGGTCTACTCTATGATTCCTCAACGGCCCGTTTTGTTTTTTTTATAACTTGCTGTTGTACTTCCACGATGACATCTACGTCACTTCCTCGCAGAACTTCACGACACCCAAAGACACCTACTCTACCTCAAGCAGCGCAGCGGCTGGTCTACTCTGACTCCTCAGCGACCTGCTTTTTTTTTTTTTTTTCCCTTTAGGTATTTGCTCTTGGACTTCCACGATGACATTTACGTCATGATGACATCTACGTCACTTCCTCGCAGAACTTCACGACACCCAAAGACACCTACTCTACCTCAAGCAGCGCAACGGCTGGTCTACTCTGACTCCTCAGCGACCTGCCCTTCTTTTTAAAAAAATTTTTTTTCATTATTTGCTGTTGGACTTCCACGATGACATCTGCGTCACTTCCTCGCGGAACTTCACGACATCCAAAGACACCTACTCTACATTAAGCAACGCAACCACGGCAGGTCAACTTTGTCTCCTCAGCGACTTACCTTTTTTTTTTGTTTTCTCTCTTCCATCGCCCGCCTTGAAGAGAGGCAATATAGCCGGAGAATTACCGACTACTGATGGAGGCCCCCTTACTGATACCCCCATAACGAAGTCTTTATTCATGGGTATCTGATCCAATGTGATCTTGTTTGGAATCACGAGACGTTCCTCCCCCACCTAGTGGGTTTTTCTTTGGTGCTCCTACTCTTTTGAGTATGGGTCCGCCAATATTTACAAGGTTTTTACACCTTGAGTTAATGTGTTTCACCTGGTTTATTTTGAAGAGCTATTGCTACTATTTATGTTTGTGTCTCTTCCTCATGCTTATGTTTCCCTCCAATGTAGATTCCCTACCCACCTTTGGTGGGGGATGGCGTGTGTCCCGGGGCTTGTGGGGCGACCTGGAGAGTAGGGGGTGCCTGTTCCTGTGATACAGCGGTCCTTATCTATTCCAGAGGATGTGCTTCGGTTACAGATGGTGGTTATGCGGAAGAGGAATTCCTGCCACCGGCGCAGACTCTAGTAGGGTAGGGATACTCTTTGCCCTGACCGCTCGCTTACCCGGCCCCTCTCGTGACAATAGCGTCCGTTCTCATTCTACTCTCTCATATTATGACCCTTAACATTTTATCTATGAATGTACAAGGCCTAAATTCCCCCCATAAACAAAAATTGGCACTGCGGGAAGCCGCTAAATCGGTAGCTTGTTTTCAAGAGACCCACTTTGCTAGGAAGAAAGCTCCTAAATTGTATTCCCCTGCTTTCCCTACTCACTACTCGGCAATGTCAGACACCAAGAAACAAGGGGTTTCCATACTGTTTAGCAAGGACTGCTCTTTCCAATTGTCCTACAAATATACAGACCCACAGGGTAGACTGATTATTCTATCAGGATCACTAGATGGCGATCCTATTACGATTGCCAACTTATATGCTCCAAACACATCACAGCTATCGTTCATCAAACAGAGCCTGGGGAGATGCGCGAAGGTACGGAACGGTAGACTTATTATATGTGGCGACTTTAACATGGTCATTGATAGGAGCTTGGACTCCACTTCTACGTCCACATCACCTGGTGTTAGGAGACACATGCCTAGCCGCCATTCTAAGCTACAACTACTGACTGAATTTGATCTCCATGATGTTTGGAGATGTCAATTTACAACCGAACGAGACTACACCTTCCATTCGACGCCACATAACACATACACTCGTATTGATTTTTTCCTTACAGACAAGACTTCATTACAGACCATTGCATCTTCCACTATTGGTGACATTACATGGTCCGACCATGCCCCCATTTTACTTCACATGCCCATAGCAACACCTCAATCCAGTGACAGGCGATGGAGATTAAATGAATCACTTCTCTTAAATCCTGACCTCCTACGGACGTTACTTACGGAACTTCGACAATTCTTTGCGTCCAACCTGACTCCTGACGTCCCACTCTTCACTATCTGGTTGGCCCATAAGGCCTTTGTCAGGGGCCTTTTCATCCAACATGGTGCTCGCCTTAATAAAACATATACTGCAAAACTTGATGAACTACGCGCTAAACTATCCGAACTTAATGACCTCAACAAACTAGCGCCCTCTCCATCACTCGCACTTCAGATAACAGATGTTAAGAAACAATACAACGATCTCCTCCTCACACGCTCAGCTACCGCCCTCCGAAATCTTAAACAAATATTTTATTCAAAAGGCAATAAAGCCGATAGACTACTCACTAACAAACTTAGAAAAAAACCAGCTTCATCTCGGATCCCCTACCTTTCTTCCTAAGATGGGGAACCTATCAGAAACCCTAAACTCTAAACTAACAAAACGCTTCTCATCTCTATTCCACGTTAATTATGTCAAATCCTGGCCAAAAATTAGAAATGATCTGTGGACCAAATTTGAGATATCCTGGTTGGGACGAATAGCTGCTGCCAAAATGGCTGCTCTCCCTAAATTAATGTACCTTTTTCGCGCGCTCCCCCTACCACTTCCTTCCGACGCCTTACAACACTACCAAACCTCGTTCTCCGCATTCATTTGGGGCAATAAAAAAACGAGATTAGCTGCGTCCACTCTTAAACTTCCAAAACGTAGGGGAGGACTGGGGGTTCCAGACCTCCGATCCTATTATAAGGCTACACTGATAGCCCTGATGTTTACAGCATTCAAAGCTTCTGAACGCCCTAAATGGTTGGAACTGGAATTTACCTTTACGTCACCTTATCAAATTACAGAATTACTATGGTTCCCACCTTCTTTATTCCCGAAATTAAAATCGGCCCTTCCCAGTACTCGGTGGTCTCTGCGCGTCTGGAGAGAGATTATATCCCGGCTTTTGCCCTTCCCGGCTGCTCTTCCCCATGTCCCTTTATCGCTGCTTTCCCACTTTTCTAAAGATCTTAGTCTCCACACTTGGATGCCTTTGGGTATCCATACCATTGGCCAACTCATGACAAAATCTAGCTTGATGTCATTTGCGGACCTCAGAGGCAGATTTGGCCTCCCCCTTTCTGAACACTACACGTTTCTCAGACTAAGAAATATTCTACAGACGGTGTTCTCCCATCCAGACTGTACCGGAAACTGCAGACTGTTGGCTTTCCTGCGCTCCCCGGGCTCTACCAAACATGCCATTTCCATATGCTATGATGCTATTGTTACACATACTTGCCCAACCAAGTCGCCCTACATGAAAGCTTGGGAAAAGGAACTCAACACAGAGTTCTCTGACCAGGACTGGTCGTCCGCGGTATCTAGATTCATTGGCATTTCACGTTGCAGTAACCACTTTGAAGCCAATCGGAAAGTCCTTTTTCGATGGTATATGGTCCCGACTAGGTTGGCCGCGATTTTTCTATCTTGTTCCAACCTCTGCTGGAGATGCCTAAGTGCTCTTGGCACGATGAGTCATATTTGGTGGCATTGTCCTGCTATACAACCATTTTGGAGGCAAATATTTGCCCTCCTTAACTCCTTTCTAGACTCTAAGATACTCTACTGTTAAAATTGGACTGCTAGACATGCTACCTAAAAGCATAGCCCCGTGTTATAGACCTCTGACCTTGCACATCCTCACTTCGACAAAACGTCTGATAGCAAGACATTGGAGATCCACTAACATACCGTACCTGTCGCTACTCAGAGACGACCTTACCTTTATTGAACATATGGAGGCATTGACATACACTAAATCTGATCGTTTAGAAACTCACACTAAGATGTGGACGATTTGGCACCTTTTGGCGTTACCATACCTAAATTCGGCCACCCTCTCAGATAGATGAGGGGGGTGGGGGAGGGTATGGGGGGCTCCGGGTGTGACTTGCTCCTCCTGCGTCCTGGGCCCCGCGTCGCTCCACAATGGGGGCTGGTGTCGCTAGCCGGTCGCCTACTCTTGAGGGGAATTAGGTCTTACCATCAGACCGGATGGTTTTAGTTAGCGAAGGGACACATATCTCTTGGACAAAGACAGATAGCTGGAGATTGCTGTATTCCATGCATATGGCACTTCCTTTGGTTTTTCTTTTTTGTTGTTTTTCTTTTCTTCTTCCTTTTTCTGTTATTTAATACTCATATATTACACATGACACCGTACTCTCGTATGGTAACCATGGGAAACATAATGTTATGTTCTCGTTGTGCACGGTTATTTCCGTATTATGGTTCACAGCTGGTCCTTGGAACTTCCTTTTTTTTTCTTTTGTTTTTTATGCTAACATCTCTACACGCACTCACACATCCTTCAATCATACTTTACCACCCAGTTTATATGTATCCATGTGAGTGATACGTTATCTACACAGCCTTCTCTGTCTTGTGAAGATATCACTCTATCTCTATTATAAGAACAATTTCGGACGAGCTGTTCCTTTTGACCGGTATTGTGCTTTATTGAATGTTTGTGATTTGTGGAATGTACACATGTACTACATATTTTTTTCTATATGTGACCCAAAAAAAAAAGTCAGACGTGCTCATCTGAACCAATTAGTGGATGTCTGGAGATCTCAACACCCCAATGATAGAGATTACACATATTTCTCCACTCCCCACAATAGATATACACGTATAGCCATGTTATTCCTCTCACATCACCATCTTTTACAACTGCGCTCATCTCATATTGATATTTGTTCCTTCAGCGATCATGCTCCCATACATTTCACCTTTACATTGGCACAACCTAGTTTTAAACCTTGGACTTGGAGGCTTAATGAAAAAATTTTACATAATCCTACCCATTTATCTGATTTATCTGACCACCTCAAGCAAATGTTGTGCCAATATTCAAAAAGGGGACAAAAAGTGACCCGGGGAATTATAGGCCTGTTAGTTTAACTTCTGTTGTGTGTAAACTGTTTGAGGGTTTCTTAAGAGATGCTATTTTGGAGTATCTCAATGAAAATAAATGTATGACTCCATATCAGCATGGGTTTACAAGGGATCGGTCCTGTCAAACTAACCTGATCAGCTTTTATGAGGAGGTGAGCGCAAGACTGGATCGGGGTGAATCGCTGGATGTCATATATCTTGATTTTTCCAAAGCATTTGATACGGTGCCACATAAAAGGCTGGTACATAAAATGAGAATGCTTGGGCTGGGGGAGAATGTGTGTATGTGGGTAAGTAACTGGCTCAGTGATAGGAAACAGAGGGTGGTTATTAATGGTACATACTCTGAGTGGGTTACTGTTGCTAGTGGGGTACCACAGGGGTCAGTTTTGGGTCCTATTCTTTTTAATATATTTATTAATGACCTTGTAGAGGGATTGTATAGTAAAGTATCAATCTTTGCAGACGATACTAAGCTCTGTAACATGGTTAACACAATAGAGGACAGTGCACGATTACAAATGGATCTGCATAGGTTGGAGGCTTGGGCTGGGATGTGGCAGATGAGGTTCAACACAGATAAATGTAAGGTTATGCACATGGGGAAGAAAAATCCAGGCTGGGAATATGTATTAAATGGGAAAACACTGGGGACGACTGACATGGAAAAGGACTTAGGAGTTTTAGTTAACAGTAAATTTACCTGTAGCAACCAGTGTCAGGCAGCTGCTGCTAAGGCAAATAAAATCATGGGGTGCATCAAAAGGGGCATAGATGCCCACGACAAGGAAATAATTCTACCACTGTACAAGTCACTAGTCAGACCACACATGGAATACTGTGTACAGTACTGGGCACCAGTGTACAAGAAAGATATAGTGGAGCTGGAGAGGGTTCAAAGACGGGCAACCAGAGTAATAAGGGGAATGGGAGGACTACAGTACCCAGAAAGATTATCAGAATTAGGGTTATTTAGTTTGGAAAAAAGACGGCTTAGGGGGGATTTAATAACTATGTATAAATATATAAGGGGACAGTACAGAGATCACTCCCAGGACCTATTTATACCCAGGACTGTATCTATAACAAGGGGACATCCTCTACGGTTGGAGGAAAGAAGGTTTCTACACCAGCACAGACGGGGGTTCTTTACAGTAAGAGCGGTGAGATTATGGAACTCTCTGCCAGAGGAAGTGGTTATGGCAAACTCAATAAAAGAGTTCAAAAGGAGCCTGGACGTGTTTCTTGAAAGCAATAATATTACAAGTTATGGATATTAGATTAATAGGGACAGAACGTTGATCCAGGGATTTATTCTGATTGCCATATTTGGAGTCGGGAAGGAATTTTCCCCCTGGTATGGGGCAATTGGCATCTGCTTCATAAGGGTTTTTTTGCCTTCCTCTGGATCAACACAGTAGGGACACTATGTATATAGGTTGAACTTGATGGACTTTGGTCTTTTTTCAACCTTATGAACTATGTTACTATGTAACGTTATATGCTGCTACATTGTATTCTCCAGATTCTCTTATGCCTTTTTCGTCACTAATGGCGTTCGTGCGACTCTGGTATGCGGTAATTATATGATCCTCTTATGTACATGTCTTTGTATATTCTACTGTATGATACCATGGATCGTTTTTGCTGCTTTCATTTACATTTATTTTGTATAATCTTTGCACATTGTACAACATGACTGCGTCATCCTTGTGTTTTATCGATGTGCATGTCTCAATAAACGGAGAACCAAAGAGTTTGGCTGAATAACCAAAGATTGGAAGGAGTTCTTCCATTGTCTTAGAACAAATTACCAAGTCATGATGAAACCAATCAAGGCACTAAAACCCTTTTCATTTTCTCTGACAATGTGATACCAACATCCTGTGCCTTCTCTCCTGGCATTGTTTTCCTGATATAACTAACAATCCATATATCCCATACAATATTTTATCCAGTTTTTTAAATAGGACTGTGTCCCAAAATAAATTTCGTATCTATGAAGTCAATCTGATTAGTTTTTTGTTTGCAGGAAACACCTCTCTTAGGGAAGTCCTCTATTGACCTTTATACAGCACTTGCACTTTATCTGAGCAGTGGCATTTTTTCTGCATCAGCACTTTACTGAGAACAACAGAGAGTAGCAGTGGCACTTTTATTCTGCATCAGCACTTTCAGAGTTCAGCAAAGAGAAGTACTCAACATTATCTGTGGAGTGAGTGGTCCTTCAGTTCCACGTAGAATACCAGCCCTTGATCATCCAGGAGTTGTGACAGCTGATTAACATACCATCTGAGTATGTCCATCCGTGTGCAAGTGCAATCATTCTGTATTCATTCAACATATATGAAGATACCATCCCATTTTGTTTTTTTCCTCTTTTATTTCTCTTATTCGGATTACAGAGAATTGAGATAAGTGTGAAAATCACAGATACACTGTGAGTGCAATTATTGACGCAAAAATACATTGCTGTTGTTTTTTCTCGCTACACTATTTTCGTTTTATTTTTTTCTCTTGCTTCTGTGTTTATTGTGCACGAGCGCCCCTAGGTGGATATAGTTTATAACGAACAATACGCCACATATGTTACTAAGTCATATTATAAGAAAGTTGCTGGTAATACTATTTTACATGCATTCACATTGCATCATATGAGGTATTCCAATTGGACAATCTACACAACTTAAAAGAAACTATAGCATATTGTGGGAGCGAATTGAACGATTGAAACTTAGGGGCTATAAACATATTGACATCATAAATGCATATGATAAAGTCTTTAAAAAATGACGGATGGAGTTATAGTGTATCGAGACAACCTAACTTTATAGTCTTTTCCACTTCATATAGTGATCAGTATAAGAAGATTATGTCCATAATACAAAATAACTTGAATATATTAAGATCAGATGTCATTTATGATAAGATCCTATCTAAAGGGGTTAAATATGTTTCTAACAGTACTAAAACATTAGATAATATCCTATCTCCAACTAGGTTTATTAGTCATCCCAAGGTATCTACTTGGCTGAATTGTTTTGGCATGTTTCCCTGTGGACATAATGTGTGCAAATGTCCATATGTTAATAAGGATGTTTCTTTCACATCTACCTCTAACAATGGCACCTTTAATATTAGACAATTTATCAATTGCACTGCAAGTAACATTATTTAATTATGTGTAAAAAATGTGGTATTCAATATGTTGGACGTACTACACATAGACTTAAGGATAGAATCAGAGAACATATTCTAAATATTGAGTCAGATGTTCTTTCTTCACGCATTGCCAAGCATTTCATTTTGTGTAACAATTGTAATTTACAATATTTGACCGTTATGGGTATTGAGAGTCTCATTTCTCCCCCTAGAGGCACACATATAATTACTCTCCTCAATCAACATGAGGTATACTGGATTTCCAATCTGGCCACTAGAAAGCCTATGGGGTTAAATTCCCGTTACGACATGTCTTGCTTTTTTGATTAAGGTATCATTTGATTACTTACCTACTTATTTATTTTTACATTTACTTTCATTTGTGGTTTATTTCTTTATTTGAAAGTGTCATGTCCTTTTTTTATTTTATATTAGATGGCTTTTTGTTACCATTATCAGGTGGTCCTTACTAATTTTTACTAATTATCTGATTGGTATGGATATATTAGGTGTGTTTTGTTTAGTGGGATTAGCTTTTGATAAAACACTTGAGGTACAAAACGCATCAAGCGGTCTCTCTTTCACGGTGGCTGGTATTACATTTACTGTATTCTTTTTTTGTTTATTTTTTCTATACATTTTTGAATATATATTTTTTCTTACATCATCTTTTTTAAAATCCGAATAAAAGATACTTTTTCACATTATACATCTATCTGATTACTTCTGTCTTCATGGAGTGCCGGCGTTCTTTTCTCATTGTTTTCCTGAGCTTTACTCTCCCTCATGTTCATTTCCATAAATGGAGTAGTTGTATAATAAACGGCCCACTCCAAAATTTTATTTTGTTGATCTGCAATAAACACTTTCAGAGCTTGTAGGTTCACATTGCACTTTTCAAGATTAATTCCCACTGTTTGCAAATACTTCAGTTTCTTCCAGAACTTCCCACCAGAAAGAAAGGTAACACAAAAAAAGAAAAATTACATACAGCAGACAGTGACGTCTCCGTTTTTTAAAATGTGTCCCCGCTGACTTTACAGCATCATAATGAACACTCCATCTTGTCTGGGAAAGGCTTTTTACTGTCATGCCTAAATTCTCCTGCCACATCGCCGTGTGGCAGGCCACATCTTCCTCCTCGTGGTATGCGTGCCCGGCATATCTCGCTATCACGGTTCGCATCACGGACCGCAACGCAGCACCTCACCAGAGGTGAACCTTACCTCCCTCGCAGCTCCATGGTAGTCAGTCCCAGGACCTTGCTTCGGGGTGCCAGCATCCAGCAGACACCTGTGGCATGTCCTCAAACGTATCCCCGTTGCAAGTGATGGGCGGTATGCGCGCGGGCGAACCGCCTCCCTGGAGGGGACGCAACGTACATAGCGTTACGTCATCTGTTGGGGGCGGAGCCTGGGGAACGCAGATTCAGTGCTCGGTTATTGTTCTGGCTGAGCAGTTCCTATTGCAGTGTTCTGACTATTCTACTGATTCCGCTCCGTTGCTGATTTATGCTTGTTCTTGACTTCGCTGCCTTCTCCACTCCTGACCCGGCTTGTCTGACACTCCTATAGTTACCAGTGCCATTACTGCATACTGGGTTCCTCACTTGTATTCCACAAAACCCGTGTGACACTCACACGCAGACACTCCTCCGGCCTTAACACCACCATATATTCTCAGGACACCAGGGACAATACTCCAGGACTCAGAGGGTTAACCAGACGTAATAGGCCTGGGAGAGGAACTAATTGGGGGTCAGACTATTTTGTGAAGTGCTTCAGGTGCAATGAGGCTGGTCATATGGCTAAGGAATGTCCCTTGAAGGATGAACCTATGGAGTGCAATATGGGTGAAAATGAGGGAATGCATTAATTTTTGTTTAATTGTGTTGCGTCTATTAACAATGACTATGATAATAACCCTTATTGGTGCTATGTTAATGTGAATGGAAAAATGTTAAACATTACTTGATTCAGGAAGTATGGTCACATTAGTAGCAGAATCTGTAATACCCTATGTGAAGTCTGATCATGTACAGAAAATGGGAATTATCTGTGTTCATGGGGATAAGAGAGAGCATCCCACAGCAGAAGTAAATATTGGAACCCGTATGGTTCTCTAAAGTACAGAGTGGGTGTAGTACCTAGACTAACCCAGCAGGTGGTAATAGCTAGAGATTTTCCCCATTTTCTAGAACTATGGGCCTCTGCAGAAAAGACAGGCCAAAGCTCATCAGAATTTAACCAAGCTGATGAGGATTATGTGTTTCCTTTAGCCAATACTGAATTGGATTTTGACCATCGGGAGAGACACCAGGGCAAATCTTACTACCCTAAACCAGTACTAGTGGGGGACAGCCCAGTACAAACTAGTGAGGAGCCGGCTAATACTGCAGAGAATGATGACTTATTGAACATAGGGATCAGTCCTGGTAACTTTAAAAGCGCCCAGTGGGAAGATCCCACTTTAGTTACAGCCCGAAACAATATAAAGGTTGTAAATGGGGTTGCTGCTCAGCCAGGAGAACCTCTGTCATTCCCTTATTTTGAAACGTTAAATGACCTTATCTATCGTGTAGAAAAGAAAGCTGCAGATACTATTAAGCAGCTGTTGGTTCCACAGGCTTTCCGTAATATAGTATTGAAGTTGGCTCACAGCCACATACTAGGAGGACACCTTGGAGTTGATAACAAACTATTGCTCTTCATGCCCTGAATGCCAGCACAGGGCCCCATTTAAGGCTTTCCGTAGTCCACTAGTTCCCCTACCTATCATAGATGTGCCCTTTGAAAGGATGGACTTATTAGGGCCACTGATAAAATCCGCCAGAGGGCATCAGTATATACTAGTCGTTCTGGACTATGCAACGCGATACCCTGAAGCCATACGAAAATGGCCACAGCCACTTATGAAAAAACAAGTAAGGGCATTTTTGGGTTTGACTGGTTACTATAGGATGTTCATTCCAGATTGTGCTACCATTGCTGCTCCTCTAACTGACCTCACTAAGGCAAGGTGCCCAGTTATGATTAAAACTTTTAAAAGGCTGAAGGAGGCTATCTGTGCCCAACCAGTCTTAGTAGCCCTGGACTTCTCCAGAAGCTTCATAGTTCAGACAGATGCTTCTGATGTGGGCTTAGGAGCTGTCCTTTCCCAGGAATATCAGGGTGAAGAACACCCTGTGTTCTTTTTGAGCAGGAAGCTAAACCCACAAGAGAAAAAGTACTCTATTGTGGAAAAGGAGTGTCTCGCTATTAAATGGGCATTAGAGTCTCTTAAATACTACCTGCTAGGTAGAAAATTCCGGTTAATAATAGATCACGTACCTTTGACTTGGATGTGTCAAAACAAAGAGAAAAACTCCAGAATTACTAGATGTTTTTAAATTTGTAATCCTTTAAATTTCACAGTGGAACACAGGGAAATGCTGATGGCCTTTCCAGAGTACATGCTCTGATGTCCATGGTCGCTCAACCCCTTAGGGCTGAGCTGGAGGGAGGATATGTGACAAAAGGTGTGGTAAAGTGGTAGATGGCAGGTATATTAGACCAGCCTTGGTCAATAGTAGCCTGCTTTAACCCCTTCGTGACAAAGGCTGATTTTACTTTTTGTACCCTTCGTGACAATGGCCGTTTTAACATTTCTGCGCTGCTCGTGTTTAGTTGTAATTTTCTTCTTTCCCGTTTACTGAACCCACACACATTAGATATTGTTTTTTTCAGGACAAGAAGGGCTTTCTTTAGATGACATTGTTTTGATTGTATCATATTATTTACTATTAAAAAAGTATAAAATATGGTGAAAAATTTTGAAATAAATGACTGTTTCTAACTTTTAGTTGAAAAATCTTTTACTCATCTATAAAAGGTAATGAAAAAACCTGCTAAATAGATTCTACTATTTGTCCTGAGTTTAGAAATACACAATGTTTTTTTGCTTTTTTCTACACATTATGGGGCAATAAGCACAGGTAGCGTTTTGCTATTTCAAAGCCATTTTTTCCAAATCTAGTAATTCTTCCCCCCATGTGCCATTTCGGGTATATTTGAAGCCGGCCAATGCAATTTACCCCATCAAGTCATATATTTTTGAAAACTAGACAGCCCAGGGTATTGCAAATGCATTTGTTTTTTCACACACATTTTACTTCAGGTATGAATAAACAGGTTCTGGTATATGTCACTATCATAAAACACCCCAATATGTGTTCAGCAACATCTCCTGAGCACAGTGATACCTCACATGAATGATTTTGCCTGGCTGTTTGGGGGCAAAAGGGCCACATTTGGGGCATGCGCATTTTTTCAATGTTGAACTTTGGCATTTGGGGATCCACTGCCCATGTCGTATTTGGTACATATTTGAGCCGGGCCATTTCAGTGTGCCCAACAAAACCATATATTTTTGAAAACTAGACACCCCAGGGTATTTTAAATGCTGGTATTTTAACCCTTTGCATGCACACATTTTACCACCAGAATTTTTTCAAAGTTTGCAGTAGTATTCTTTTGTGTGTATTTTTCCCCCACACACCTATGTTATGTATGAATTTACAGCTCCTGGTATATGCCGCTGTCACACAACACCCCAATATGTGTTCAGCAACATCTCCTGAGTACAGTGATACCCCACATGCATGGGTTTGTCATTTTTTGGGGGAACTAAAGGGCCACATTTGGTATGTGTGCATTTTTCTAATTGGAAATTAGATGTGTGGCCATCCTTCCCCCCGTGTTAATTGGGACATTGTTGAACTCGGCCAATTCAATTTACCCCATCAAATCATACATTTTTTAAAAGTAGACACCCCATGGAACTCTTTCCTTGCGAGAATTGTTTTAAGCTAATATGCTAATTTTAGGAGTTGCTCACAAAAATATATTTTTTATATATATATATTTTAATTTTTTTTGTCTTTTTTTTAAAAAAAAATTTTAACATTTTTTTTCAACTTGAAGGTTCCCCTGATAGTGACATCAGTGGGAAATTATTTTTACATTTTACGTTTTTTTTTAACTATTTTTTTCTGATTATTATTAATTTTATTTTATTTTTTAATTTATTTTTACTAATCACACTGTGATTAGAAAGCTGGGCTCCATTGACTTGCATGGTTGAATGCAGTACCTGTATGCAGTGGTACAGCATAACACCTTTCAGTACATACTGAGTCAGGCATTACAGTGGAACAGCATAGCTACTTGTCATAAATCAAGTACTTACCCCGCCATCGCTCCCACACTGAAACGCAGCCTCATGTTGTCTCTGCTCCTTCTCGGCTTACTGACAAGGCAGCAAACAGGGCCTCTCCAGCTACACGCCCCCGCGTTCTCTGTATTTTGACCCCTTGTGTACCAGACCCTATTCTCGCTTACCGACTATTGACCACTTGCTGCCTGCCTTTTACCCTTGCTTGTATTTCGACTCTGCCTCCGCTCGTGCCCTATTGTACCTCGCCTGAATTTTCTCCCCTGTGGATTGGTTTTTTTGCGATTAGGAACCCTTTCACTTACCAGCTCGCATATTGATCGTGACACTACTATAACTATACACTGAGCCAGGCATTGACGGTGGTACAGCATAACTGCAATCATTATATACTAAGTGTCAGGCCCCTGGTCCTTCTCCTTACCTCTTCCCTGGGGTGTCCGCTGTACGCCATGCTCCGTTGCGTGGTGGGCTGCGTCACCGTCTTCCAGCAGTCCTCCCTGCGCCATCATCGACCGCACGGCTGCCCGCAGCACCCTCTGCGCGGTGCGCTGTTGCTCAATCGTGGCTGCCCGCAACCACAGCCACACGCCGCACTACGGTACAGGGTAGGCGGCATCAGCAGTCCCTAGTACCGCGACCCACACGCACCCCCATGGTGGGGATAGCAGGAGGGAGTGTCCTGGCCTTAGTCGACCCCATCTTATTGGTGGAGATGGGGGAGGCGGAGAGAGAGGTTGGTAATCACTTAGGATTGTATAACCTCACAGGTGAAGGCAGAAACACCTGGGAATGAGTGGGAGGGGCTTTGCCTATAGAGTATAAAAACCCTGCACACCTTTCAGTCTGTGCTTAGTTGTTGAGCTCTATAGTTCTCTTAGCCTTGCTCTGACCCGAGCCTTTACTTATCCTGCCCTTTCTATTTGATTGACCTCCCAGCTCCTGACCTTGGCATTGTCTTCTGGATTTTGTGTATCTCCCCTGTCCTGACCCAGCTCTTCTCCAGTTGTTGCACCTTCGCTGCCTGCCCTGATACGGATTTGTCTCTTGCACAGACATTTAGAATTATACAGCATTACTCCTATCACTATAAACTAAGTGAGACACTGACAGTGGTACAGCAGAACTGCTTCCATTTCAGAAGGGCAAACTTTAATGGGCTAAGGTCAACTATGGAATGTATAGTTCTCTGGACTAAACAAAGAGGACAAATGGAATACCTTTAAAATCTCAATATATACTTATGGGAAACAAATACAAAAGAACAAATCAAAACCCATGTGGCTTACTAGGAAAGTAAAATGGGAAATAAGAAATAAACAAATGGCATTTAAGCATTATAAAAGCGAGGGATCAGTAGTATAATTTATGGCATACAAAGATGCCAACAAAACCTGCAAAAAGGCGATTAAAATTTATAAATTGGAAAATGAGAAACTAATTGCCAAGGAGAGTAAAACTAATCCCAAGAAATGTTTTAAGTATGTAAATGAAAAAAAGTTAAAGGTAGAGAATGTTGGTCCTTTATTATTTAAAACCAAAAACTTGGTTAACGAGGGCAGAGAGAAAGCCGACATCTTAAATACTTTTTTTCTGTTTATACCAAGGAGGAACCAAAGACGGAGCCCCTGCTGGCTAATTTTAAGGAACCATTATAGCAAAATGGGATTGGCTGACGCAAGAAAAAGTACTCAAGCAATTAAATACTGTTAAGGTAGACAAGGCCCCTGGACCGGATGGTATATACCCAAGGATACTTATGGAGCTAAGCCTAATTCTGGCCCAACCATTATTACTTATCTTTAGGGATTCTTTCAGTTCAGTTGTGTCCATATTTAAAAAGGGATGAAAATCTCAACCGGGCAATTACAGGCCAGTAAGCTTAACATCGGTAGTGGGGAAATTATTTGAAGGGTTGCTAAAGGTATACATTCAAGATCATATCTTGATCCATAATCCAATTAGTAGAAGTCAACATGGATTTGTGAATGACAGGCCTTGTCAAACCAACTTATTCTATGAAGAAGTTAGTAAAAATATCTATCTGGGTGTGGCTGTAGATGTGATTTATCTGGACTTTGCTAAGGCATTTGATACAGTTCCACATAAAAGGTTACTCTACAAATTAACAGAAATAGGCTTAGGGGCAAATGTCTGTATTTGGATCAGAAATTGGCCAGAATTTAGAATGCATAGAGTTGTTGTGAATGCATGTTTCTCAGACTTTACGCAGGTATTAAGTGGAGTGCCTCAGGGGTCTGTCCTGGGTCCTCTTCTTTTTAATTTATTTATAAACAATCTTTTTTTGCTGATGACACAAAATTAGACAGGGTAATTGAGGCTAATAATGACTTGATGTTTAACATAGATAAATGCAAAGTTATGCATTATGCTAAAATAATAAAAATGCAACCTATACTATAAATGGAATATCCTTGGGGAAAACTACAAATGAGAAGGATTTAGGAATAATGATAGGGAACAGATTTGACAACAGTGCACAATGCCAGCAAACAGCTGCAAGGGCCAATAAGGTCTTGGCATTCATAAAACGAGGTATCGATTCACGGGAGGAGGATATCATCTTGCCTCTTTACAGGTCAATGATAAGACCTCACCTTGAAATTTTGGGTGCAAAAAAGGACATTATGGAGCTAGAAAGTGCAAAGGAGGGCTACAAAATGCCTGAATATAAGACTACCCTATAGGAAAAAGGTTTTACTAGTAAATATTAATTCATGTAAACTAATTTTCATATTTAATAAAAGCTGTGATTGAGAAAAATATATATATTTCATTTCCTTTTATTTGCCAACCTGCCCCCCCCCCAGTTATGCACATCTGCCCCCAGGCTTGCCACTCTGCCCCCAGAAATGCCTTATACCCCCCTATTTGCCACTCTGCCCCATGATGTGCCTTTTAACCCTCTATATGCCACTCTGCCTCCAGAAATGTCTTATACCCTTCTATATGCCACTGTGCCCCATGATATGCCTTTTAACCCCCTATATGCCCCTCTGCCCCATGATATGCCTTATACCCCTATTTGCCACTCTGGCATATAAGGGGGTTAAAGGCATATCATGGGGCTGAGTGGCATATAGGGGGTTAAAATGCATTTCTGGAGATATATATATATATATACTGCAATCACACTCCTATCAAGCCAAGGCAGCCAGTACATGCTGGAACCTGGGGATGTTAGAAGTTTGATTACAGCCTCCCTATGCCATGCTACCACCCCCACCCCCTTTACACATCCATGCTATCACACACACACACTCATTCACAAACATTTAAATACTCATTCATTCCATTGATCACACATACACACACACGCTCAAACCCCCCACTCCCCCACCCCCTTACCTGAACTGCAGATCTCCCACTCGCAGACTTCTGCAGGGGCCCGGCTGTGCGAGCAACTTCTCTGGCCCTGCCCTCAGAGGAAGGAGGGGGGAGGTAGAGTTATGTGAGGACTGTTCTACCTTCCTGTTCTCCTGCTGCTAATAGCAGAGACGCTGCTCGCGATCAAAGCCCGGTAAGCAGCACGGCCCCAGCAGAATGAGGTCTGATTAGAAGACGACCTCGATTATAAGACGAGGGGTATTTTTCAGAGCATTTGCTGTCAAGTGCGCCCCACCACGGGTGTTTCCTGAGTTGCGGCCAGCGCCCCACTAGTGGACTCCTAAGTTGAGAGCCCTGCATCGCGACTCCCAGGATGAGTGCCCTGCATCCAGACTCCCTGGTTGAGTGCCCTGCAAGCGGGCAACCTGCCGTGTGCCCTGCAAGTGGGTTACCTGTTGTATGCACCCCATCAAGGGGGTTACCTGTCGTGTTAGCCCTGTCAAGTGGGCTGATCTGCCTTGCCTTCGTCTGGACCTAAAAGTCCGCTAGAGACAGCTTCCTCATTCCTATTCAGATATGCTGATTCCTGTTTTGGATGAGAGTGCACAAGAAGCGGCTTCCTCATTCACGATCAGATATGCTGATTCCTATTTTGGAGGAGGTGGTCTGCTAAGTGGTAGTGCTGGTCATCGAAGGACTCCTTCTAAGAGATTTCAGATTCCTGAGTATGCAAGTTCCTGGGTTGCCTTGTTTACGCAGTTCTTCCGTCAGAGAGCAGGCCTTTCTTCTGTTTATGTTCCTGTTCGCGTCCGGAGGCCGCTCTTTCGGAGGGGGATACTCTCACGTTCTACCCAGGCTGTGGAGCTGCATATCTCAATCTTACTTCAGTTTCTCTGTTTTGCTTCAATACGTTCCCGGATTTCCTTATGCTCTGCTCTGATCTGCCATTCCTTGCTTCTACTACTGCTTTTTGCTTCAGCTCTGTTCCCTTTATAAGGTGTGCCCCACGCGTGTGTTCTGTTTGTCTCAGTCTGCAGTCTAAAGGTATGTCTCATTGCTATGTGTTTGGATTTCATGTTTGGTTTGTTTCGTACCTCTGTAATCAGGGATTAGCGTTACAATCATCTGTATGGACCCAGTTCCTGACAGATACCTTTAAAAGGGGTCTGGATATCACAAGGATGTTGCCAAAAAAAAATGCCCAAACAGAAGTGTAACTCTTGCCAGCAGTGACTGGTTAAATAGTCTGCTAGTGGTTTTGCCAGGACACTCCATAACTCCCTCCATGTGTCTTTAGTTTAATTATTTCAGTTTTAATGCTTATTTCATGTTTATATATGTAAAAAGGTGTTTTGCTCCCATCTTCCTCATTTTGAAATTGTTTATATCCTTTCTAAAAGCAAACTTCTTCTCCTTTAATATATTTGCACGTGTACAAAGTACCACTGTGGTTTTCTTTTATTCTTACTAACGAGTTCTGGTGCCTTTAGCAGGACATCTCTTAAATAGTTCCATTTCTCTAGGACTCTATCTAAAGATGTCCAAACCATCAAAGACTCACCTACAAATGTTTTTATTTTAGAAACATCTGAAACAGAAAACCTTAGGTTTAGTGTGGTGCAATGCAAACTCTGTACACTGATTGATGATCACTGGAGCCCAAACCACTTCTACAGTGGCATCCAAAATGAAGTCTCCATTTGTAAATACTAGATCTAGCATAGCCTCCTTCCTTGTTTGCGCTACTACTAATTGCCCCATTACCACAGTAAATATTTAAGGATGTCTAATCCCGGTTGACCCAGCTATTTTGGTTTTCCAGTCTATATCAGGGAATTAAAGTCCGCCATAATTATAACCTCATTGTTCATTGATGTCTTAGTTATTTTTTTTAATTAGAAGAGGGTCAAGCTCCTTTGCATGTTCAGGGGGTCTATATATCACACAAATGTGGGTAACCAATTTGTTACCAAGTTCTAAAGTTACCCAACATGCCTCTAGTTTATTCTTTTTACCTCATAGGATTAACTTTTTAGCTATTTCTTACATAAAGGGTAACCCCTACTCCTTTTCTGTATCCTTTCTGTATAGAATGTATCCTGGTGTGGCAACATCCCGGTCATTTTGCTCATTGTACCAGGTTCCAGTGCCAGCCATCAAATCCATATTATCACTCGTTACCATTACAGACACATTTGTACACATCACCTTCAAGCTACTGTTTTTTAACCTATGTGTTGTGGTTTAGCTGCTTTAGTATTTATGCTGATCTCATCATTCTTCAAAACATCCCAAGTCCTGCCCTAAACTTAGAATAGCTACGCCTTTACTGCTATATTAACCCTCCACCGTCTAGTTTAACATCTTCTCCAGTTCTCTAACATCTTCTCTCCCAGTACAGAAACCCCCTCGTCATTGAAATGTAGCCCATCTCTGCTATAGAGTCTGTAGCCGACTGACAAGTCTGCTTGTTCCCTAACAACCTAAATCCCTCATTCCTACACTACTTTCGCAGGTCCACATTTTTCTCCCTAAGCTTCTTCTGCTTCTCTGGTGTAGTGTGTGGTAAAAGTAATATTTCGAAAAACATTACATTGGAAGTCCTTCCTCCACATTTGAACCCTAGTGATCTTTTTTTAAGCCTTCACCTACCTGCCAATGTCATTAGTACCAATGTGTTCTATGATTGCTGGATCATCACCAGCACCTCCCTGTACCTGGTACATCAGTGGTTGAAAACGCTCCTACGCCACACAATCAGGGACATCATTGTTGATCATTCCATGACCACCTCTTCAGCCAATCTACCCAGATACAGTCAGATGACAAACGCAATGAATGTAAGCAGTTCCTAGTAATATAGGATGAAAAAAGAGTTAAGTCTATCAAGTTTAACCCTTCTACCTATCCTGCTACCTGCTTTCAATCCAAAAGAAGACCAAAAAAAGCCTTTTTAGCCGGATTTTGCCTAGAAAAAATAATTCTTGGCTCCAAAGGGCAATCAGATTCTCCTTAGATAAAGAAGCTCTAAAGTATTAATGTTATATTCTATCATTGACATATATTCTGCATTTCTAAAAAAAAAAATATCCAGACCCTTTTTTGAAGGCATTCATTGCAGTTCCTTTGTCTCTGTCCTGTGCCTCTGTGATTGTGAGCTGGAGAAGGACAGACAACAGTAAGAAAATCAACTAAGGGGTTGATTTTTTATATTTACTTTATAGTTTATATTGTGGAGGTAGTTAAAGAGAGTTAGTTAGGGTTAGATAGAGGTTAACAAACTTTTTTTTAGAAACAATAAAATTACATAGGAATATGTGTGAGGTAAATATATGGCGGAGTCCGGTATGCAAGCCAGGTACAGGGTATCAGAAGATCAGCAAAGTCCGTAAAACAAGCCGGGATCGGGGTATCAGAATATCAGCAAAGTCCGTAAAACAAGCCAGGTTCAGGGCAAAATAATAGTCAGCAATAGGAACACACAGAGAGAGAAATATACCAAGTGCCCAGCAGCAGGAGCTGCTGGTTTTTAAATGTTCCCGGGCTGGTGACGTCATCGGGAGCGCGCGCGGCCCCCACCCTCCTGAAGCAGAGAAAAAGGAGGCGGGGATCGCACACGCCGGCTAGATGCGGCATGAACGCGGTCGAAGATGGACCCGCGTCTGTGCCGGCTGGATGCGGCGTGGACCGAGCCGCGTCTCTGCCGGCTGGACGCGGCGTGGGTGCTGCATGGTTGCTGACAATATGATATTTCCAAATTAGGGCAAGTTAACAAATATATCTTTAGTTTTTCTTTTTCCATTTACACTAGCTGTGTATAAGTTATATACCTGTAAAACTGTGAATAAATGTTTTTTTTATAGGGAGGAGTAACTAGGTATAAATAGGGAGGCGTTATGTCCCTCTTTCTCATTTTGTGTGGGTCAATTTGTAGTGTAGTGTAGTTGTTGAGCCTGTGTTTTTCTCCCCAAATATGTAGCAGTTTAACATACCCTCTTAGTAGGTTTGTGTGCCATGGTTTCAGGCTGATAAAGTATAGTATATAATATCTAACACATAGCAAACAATTATAATTAATAAATACATCTCCTTATACTTCAAAGAGATTTTCTTACCATCAGCAATAAAATGCTCTGGTACATGCAGTGTGATCTTGACAGAAAGATGACAGGGGATCTGGGAGCCGCACACCACAGCAAGCACACAGGCACTAATACCAACCATTGCCATAGCTGACCGACTCGGTGAACTCTTTAGGGTACCTGTAAAATAAAGCAGCTATCAGACCAATACACATCCAGATCATTAAAATATAGTTACTTGAGAACCGATAGTTATAGGTACAAGTATTTATACCCTACAAAGTAAGTAACACATGTAAGTATGTAACACAATGAATGCATTTACACCATTGATCATATATTCTGGGCTCCTGTGCTTTAATAAAAAAAAGCATGTCTTGTTTACATAGAAACATAAGTAAAGTATTTCTAACAATCATTTTCAATGTGGAACTATTTACATAATATCTATACAGTAATAACAATGTTTTATATAATAACATGTATTTTGAAATGTTCATTGTATGCATGAAATAAACTTTTTGAGTGACAGGTATTGAGACACAGTCTTCACCGTAGGAAGTTGGCCAAGATATGGATTTTTGCTGTAAATTTACCTATGGAAACTTACACATATATATATATATATATATATATATATATATATATATATATATATATATATATTTATTTATTTTTTCCAGGAGAAGCGAGGCTATGCATAGATCCCTAATTTATAACCAGGGATAGGCAACGGACTTGGTTCGTGGTGGACATTTGAATGTGGCTGGAATATATACTTTATTTTAAACAATACAAAATACCCCCCCCCCCCGGGTCGAAATGTGTGAGTGAAACATTTTATACCCTTTAGGCTAAAAACAGTTACGGTAATGGATAGACTGAAAATACACACATTTACCTTAGAAATATATGCCCATACACACACACCTTCACACTTGCCTGTACACAAACATCATGGCTTACACTTGCCCTTGTATCAATAAACTTACTTGCCTTTAGATGTACTTGCCTCTCATTGACCCTTTGTTCCCATCACTCCTCCTCCTATTTAATTTCTCTCCCCTTTCTTATTATCTCTCCTCTTTCTCATGATGCCATGTCTCTTCTTTCTTATTACCCCCGTCTCTTTATCTCTCTCTTTTGTCCCTGTCTCAACCTTTTCTCATTATCTCATATTTCCCCTTGCTCATGATCTCTCCCTTTTCAAAAAAAAGTAATTGAGCCCTTTGGAATTACCTGGTTTTCTGCATTAATTGCATTAAAAAGTGAACCCTTGGATTTAACTGGTCGGACCTCCTTTGGCAGCAATAACCTCTAATAAGCTTTAGCTGGTGGACAGTTTTCCTGACATTATCCTGTATAATCCCTTGATGAACTTGATCATAGCATGTTCCTTTTTTTACCTCATTGAGCAAAAGGAGAAAAGAAAAAGATGAGATAAAGAAAAAGGAGGGATAGGGAGAAAGGAGAGAGGATGAGAAAGGGAGGGAGATAACGAGAAAAGATTAAATAAAGAGAGGGTAGAGGTAGATAGAAAGGAGAAGGCAAGATAAATAGGAGAAAAAATAAACAGAATGGGGGGATATAGGGAAAAAGGGCGAGGAGATAAAGAGAGCAAAGAGTTAAAGAGATTGTAAGAAAAATTGTCAAAGAGGACAGAGAGAAATAAAAAGAAAGGGGAGAGGTAGGGAGAAAAGGTAGAGATCAATAGAAGAGAGGGATACAGAGGAGAGAGCGTGTGTTTGTGTTTTTTCTAAATTGTATTTCAGCATAAAAAAAGAAATCACTTCCAGTACCAGTCAGCAAGCACACCTTAGAACCCTACTATGTGTACCCAATAAGTAGACACAACTACCTTGAACTGAGTACAGCAGGAATGAACATTTTATTGTTGTAAAACCTAGCCTTATATATCCACATAATTGCATTAACATTGATAAACAGGTACATGTACCCAACCTTTAATCCCATTTAGCTACTCCCCCTGGCAGCAACCCTGTTAATGGGATTAGTTTACACAATGGAGTTCCTGCTTGTGCAATCTTTGTTTAGCAGCCAGGCTGGAGCCATCTCTGACTACATTGGGGCCTTGTATGACAGGTCATTCTGTCACACCCAACATCACAACCTGGCAGATGGAGACTGAATGAGAGACTCTTATAGAATTTACTTTTTGCACAGAGATTGTCCAGGAGCTATCTATTTCAGACTGGATGTTTCACAGGGCTCAACGTGCTCACAGATCTTATGGCAAGGCTACAGAACCTGGAGCTCACAAATAAAGCAGCCTCGTCTGACACATATCTCCAACTTTAAACCATGAAATCAATGAAATCCAGGTTCAGCATACAAAATGTTTGCTTTTTAGATTGAAGAAATGTACTAAGTTACAAGGAAATAGGATGGACTCCTTACTATCTAGGAAGCTCAGGAGTCAGTTGGCCCAGAACACTATGCATTATCTTCAGCATTCATCAGGAAAGAGGATTTTCAACTTAAAGAAGATAGGAGATAGGTTTGCTGACTATTGCAAATCACTCTATAACCTTAGAGACAATTTGGAAATCCCTCAGCTATGTCTGGAAAGTATTGGTACCTTTTTAGAAGCATAAATTAACATGTGAACTGGGACCAGCTTACGCATCTGGTTACGGACGATGTACTGGAACGGTTTATTCAGTTAGCAAAACCACAAAAAGCTCCAGGGCCTGATGGTCTGCCCTCCAGATATAAAAAAAAAAAAAAAAAAAAAATCACACCTTAAAAGCCTCTTTGTCGATTTGATGAAATGCCGCAGGTGATGCTTGAAAATTACTGTATGTGGTCACTATCCTGAAGAATGTGCAAACTGTTCCTTTATTTTTTTATCGAATCTTGACACCAAATTATATGCAAAGCTATTGTCATCCAGATTGACTACTTTCCTATCTCTCCTAATCAAGAATGACTAGGTGGGCTTTCTCTTGGGTAGACAACCCATGGACGACACAGGAACAATTATCAACTTAGCACAATTAATATCTACAAACCGATTTCCTTGTCTTTTGTTATCTCTGGATGAGGATAAAAGACATTTGACCTCCACTAGGGAAACATGGCAAAGAATACATATTCTCTTAGCTGACTCATGCGCAATGCTCTACTCTTCGAGGTTACTTTCAAGCAGGTTCCATATTCAGAAATGTATGAGGCAGAGATGGCCACTGTCAGGATTGGGGACTTCCACCTACCTTATTGAGTGAGTCTTCATCTCGGGGGACAGATTAGAGGCGGCAGTCTCCTTGTGGTGCAATCGCCTGTCCGCAGGGTAGGCCACATTCCTGGTGGAGTGGCTGTACTCCGGAGGAAGGGTGGGAGCAGGGAGGAGTGGCTCATCAGAGGGAGAAGGGATGGAGTCATCCTACCTCACCCCTACCCTTACCATATGAAGGGGAGGAGATCAGGTGTGGAGGGGGGCGGGGAACCCTGACACTATAAAAACCCTGTAACCCCTTCACAGAATGTTTGCTAGTTAAACTGTGTTTCCTGTTTGTTCTCTACTCCCTTCTACAGATGATTTGGAACTTTCTATATCTCAGGCATTGTCACGAGCTGAGAACACAGGTTGATAAGGAGCCCAGGTGCAGGGGATACGAGGGGCTCTGTCTGTACCCCACGATGCATTATGGTCTGGGGTTGTTACAGACAGGCGCAGGATTAAACCACAGACAACAGATCTGGATTAAGAGTTGTATTGACTGCAATGGTACATCAATAAATACAAAGAAAGTCACTCAACTTGGCAGGAAGCCCACTTGCGGGGCACACGGCAGATAAGCCCTCTTGCGGGGCACACGGCAGATAAGCCCTCTTGCGGGGCACACGGCAGATAAGCCCTCTTGCGGGGCACACGGCAGATAAGCCCTCTTGCGGGGCACACGGCAGATAAGCCCACTTGCGGGGCACACGGCAGATAAGCCCACTTGCGGGGCACACGGCAGATAAGCCCACTTGCGGGGCACACGGCAGATAAGCCCACTTGCGGGGCACACGGCAGGTACTGGAACAAGGCAGGTACTGGAACAAGGCAGGAACCAAACAGGTAGTCCTCAAACATTAATGTCAAGGCCCAGACTGCAGGGCTGGGCAGGTTTATCAAGGCTGACTTGATCAGGTAAGCCACTGCAGCTGGACCTGATAATTAGTCTGAGATGTCCTGATTGGCTAGGGCGGCCACTAGTGGTTGGTAAATGAAAATGAACAACAAAGTTTGCACAAGTCCAGCTAGCGCATGGTGAAACGTGACATACCCCCACTGCAAGGAGCAGCCTCCGGATGCTTACGGAACCACGGAACAGTGGTCTCACCGTTTGCGGTGAGACTTCTTTTTCTTCTTCTTCTTCTCCTCCTCTCTAGCACGTAGTGCTTTCTCATATGCTTCCAGATCTACACGACATATTACATTGCCGTTGGATGTCACTACACGATCTGATGGCAGAGGTTCTGTTGTGCCGAGTTGGGCTGGATAGACAGATGCGAAAGTCCCGGTATGTGCTTGTCGTGTCCTACTTCTACTCCTGTGAGTGGTAGGAGTGGTGCTTCTGGCTGCACAAACAGCCGGGGGGTTGATCTCCATGGATGTGTCCATGACCTCTGTATCAGATGACGCACTGTCCATATAGGGCCACTCGGGGGTGTCAGACAAGGTCTGGAGGTCTTCTGACATTGTGATGGAGGGTGTAGGAGTCACAGGTGCCGAGGACTGGTTAACCCCTGCATCACCTGTCTGTGGATGTGACAGGGTATGCTCCTGCTTTGTGACGTTGCTGGCGTCATGTGCAGGTTCTGGGGCATGGGGTTTCTCCAGGTGGGTTGCAGATGTCTTGACTGGTCTGTGCGGACAATATGTAATCCTGTGGCCAGTCCCTCCGCAATAAAAGCATAAGTCGTCCTCTTGTCTCCTTTGTATTTCTTTTTTGGTGAGCGGCTCTCGCTTAAAGCTCTTAGCAGCCTTCTTTCTTGGTGTCTGGGTCTTGGTTTTTGTGTCCACGCAATCGGCTTCCACCACAGTCCTTACCGACTTGCATAGGTGGAGTACACATTCTGCCAACAATTCCAGCACTGCAGGTATCCCCGCGAACTCCTTGTGTGGGCCTTGACATTCTGTCACGAGCTGAGAACACAGGTTGATAAGGAGCCCAGGTGCAGGGGATACGAGGGGCTCTGTCTGTACCCCACGATGCATTATGGTCTGGGGTTGTTACAGACAGGCGCAGGATTAAACCACAGACAACAGATCTGGATTAAGAGTTGTATTGACTGCAATGGTACATCAATAAATACAAAGAAAGTCACTCAACTTGGCAGGAAGCCCACTTGCGGGGCACACGGCAGATAAGCCCACTTGCGGGGCACACGGCAGATAAGCCCACTTGCGGGGCACACGGCAGATAAGCCCTCTTGCGGGGCACACGGCAGATAAGCCCACTTGCGGGGCACACGGCAGATAAGCCCACTTGCGGGGCACACGGCAGATAAGCCCTCTTGCGGGGCACACGGCAGATAAGCCCACTTGCGGGGCACACGGCAGATAAGCCCACTTGCGGGGCACACGGCAGATAAGCCCACTTGCGGGGCACACGGCAGATAAGCCCACTTGCGGGGCACACGGCAGATAAGCCCACTTGCGGGGCACACGGCAGATAAGCCCACTTGCGGGGCACACGGCAGATAAGCTTGCGAACACGGCAGGTACTGGAACAAGGCAGGTACTGGAACAAGGCAGGTACTGGAACAAGGCAGGTACTGGAACAAGGCAGGTACTGGAACAAGGCAGGTACTGGAACAAGGCAGGTACTGGAACAAGGCAGGAACCAAACATGTAGTCCTCAAACATTAATGTCAAGGCCCAGACTGCAGGGCTGGGCAGGTTTATCAAGGCTGACTTGATCAGGTAAGCCACTGCAGCTGGACCTGATAATTAGTCTGAGATGTCCTGATTGGCTAGGGCGGCCACTAGTGGTTGGTAAATGAAAATGAACAACAAAGTTTGCACAAGTCCAGCTAGCGCATGGTGAAACGTGACAGGCATCTAAGCAGCTACAGACCCCCAACATATACCGTTGGAAAGGTAACCACCACCTTTCCAATGGTATAAGGCTTGTAAAAAAAAGAATAAAAAATGTTAAGTTAAAAAAGTAAAAATGTAAAAAAAATGATTTGGGGGTCTCTAAATGCAGATAAATAAAGATCAAAATTGCCTGGAGACCCCCAAATTAAATTATCTAAACATTAACTAGTTTAACATTTAAAAAAAAAAAAAAGTTTAAGTATTCTAGATAAATGAGCACTGTGGTAGCCAATGTTACCACAGTGATCATATAGCTATGGAAAGTCACATTCCCTTTTTAAAAATGGCCGATACTGGGGGCGTGTCCTGGAGCTCGACCAAGACTCACCCGCCGAGATATACAGCTTTTTTCAGCGATAAAACGCATTTTTTTTAATTCCTCCTTGGCAGACAACGATGCCTAAACACCCTCCGAAAGATTCGTCGGCCGCGGTCGCTTCTTACTTTCGTAAGAAAGATTCCGCTCCTCCTCGTGCTTCCAGCGGCCCGGACCCTGGGGACGAGGACTTGGACGCCCCCTGCACTAAAAAGGACATCGCCGACCTTACTGACCTTCTCAAGACGGTCAAGAAGGATCTCCATCGGGACATCAAAGATGGTCTGGCGACCCTGAAGACGGAGGTACGAGCTCTGCAATCCCGCACTACCGTACTCGAGCAAAACCACGTGGTGTTGGCCGAGGAGAACCAGGCCGCCAGAGCGGATTTGGAGGGATCCCTGGCTAGGTACAGGAGCCTACAGGAACAGGTTGAAGACCTGGACAACCGCTCAAGACGCTGCAACATCAGGGTTCGTAATGTGCCCGAAACGGCTCCATTACCTGACTTTATAGATCGTTACTTTCGTCTCTTACTACCTGAGGCTTCTGCTGCGGATCTTCACCTTGACAGGGTTCACCGGGCTCTTAGGCCTCGTCCCGCGCCGTCGGATAACCCGCGAGATATCATATTAAAATGCCACCATTACACGACCAAAGAAGCTATCTTTCGTGCGGTTCGCAACGGATCGCCCTCCTTGGACGGTATCACACCTCACCTTTACGCGGACGTTGCTCCATCCACGCTGCAGAAACGGAAGGTGCTCAAACCCATTACAGCGCTCCTTCGCTCTAACGGTGTTAAATACCGATGGGGTTTCCCATTCCGCCTTATTGCTTTCCACGGCTCCACTCAACATGTTCTGCGAGACCCCTTTGAAGGACCGGACTTTTTGCAACGCCTGGGCATCACAGTTACCCAAGAAGTGCTCCACCTGCAAACCCTGATGGATCCTCGCCCTCGCCTCGGTAGGGCTGCCTCGCCCTCACCACTACAAGATGTTGCTTCAGGGGATGTCGACAATGCTGCTGATCCTGCTCCGCCACTGCTTTCTCAAAAGGACTGAATATTATTGCTCCCTACTGTCTATTGTGCCTTTGGGCGTTGCATTGTCTCGTTGCCCCTGTTGGGTTTATCCTAGGGGTACATAACACTTGTTCCTGGGGGGTCTGCTGATCGCTCATACACACACAGGCTTTTTTTTTTTGTTTTTTTTTGCCAAAGGCTACCATTCTTTCTGACTTTTTGCCTTGGCTTCTGTCGGGGCAGACGCGCGACACGAGGGGATGACACAGAGGGGACAGACACACACCACACACACGCTGCTTGCTGTCCCACTACATCGCTGTTTTCTCAAATGGTCCGCGTGCTATTATTCCATGCTGTCTTCTGTTGCCGTCAATCGTTGCTCCTGTTGGCTTCTCCCTAGGGGTACATGTCACTTGTTCCGGGTCAACTGATCCCACGCACTCACACTTACAAACACTTTTTAATTTTTTTTTTTCCACTTGTACGCGGTATGTTACACAGGTTGTTCTGTCTAAGTTACCATATTGTTTATCATGTTGTTCTCTTCTTTTGTTCTCGGCGGGGAGTCCCATCTGGTCTCCCAGGTCCCCCTATAGCGCAGTCTCTCCGGTACTGGTGGGAGTACTGCTCTTCGTTTCGGATCTCCCGTTATAGGCATTCCCATCTCCCTTCTGGGATTTGGGTGCTTATCCCGCGACTCATACGGTTCGCCCCTGTTTGCCGCCTTCGTTCTGAGATCGTCACCTGATACACCTCGTTTGGTATCCGTGGGCAGATCCCGCTTTCTTACCCCTTTGATACTCGTTCCCTACTCTTTCCTCTATTTTTTCCTACTTACTCTTTCCCTTCGGCTCTTGGGGGCCTCTCTTGGATTCTTTCTTTCCCCCCACCCCTTTTCAAAATTTTTTTTTTTTCTTTTTCTCTTTTTTCTTCCTTTTCCTTTTCTCTTCCCTTTTTTTTCTTTTCTCAGTTTTGCGCTGATCAATTGTTGGGCCTGATGGCTGCGCTGGAGGCTTCTGGGGGGTCCGCACTTAAGGTAATCACACACAACACACACGGCCTTAACTCCCCTCACAAACGTCTTAAAGCTATCAAAAACTATGTCGCACTTCGTGCAGATGTGGTCTTCTTACAGGAGACCCACTTTAAACATGACCATGCTCCCAAATACTGGGGCAAACATTTCCTCCAACACTTTCATGCCACTCACCCCACAAAACATAATGGGGTCACGATTCTCCTACATAAAAGACTAGACTTTCAACTCACCAGCTTGACTAAGGATCCTGCAGGTAGATACATCCGATTGTGTGGCACTTTGTCTGGTCGTGAGGTGTGCTTTATTAATGTTTACGCACCCTCTCCCAACCTCTCGGGCTTCTATTCCCAGTTGGAAGCTCTGCTCGATGTTCCCAGGTCTACCGGCCTGCTTGTGGGAGGGGACTTTAACGCTACTCCTGACCCGTACTTGGACAGATCGGACTTCCGACGCACCACGACACCTAGGTCCTCCTATAAACCTCTACAGCTTTTCCTACGACGCATGCATTTGTTTGATGCCTGGCGCGCGCTCCACCCCAGGGATAGGGACTACTCCTTCTACTCTAATCCACATGATAGTTACTCCCGTATTGATCACATCTTTATCTCGCAAACTTTACTACCCTCTCTGCTGTCTTCTCGCATCCACGAAATTACTTGGTCTGATCACGGGATAGTCGAGTGTCTATTTTCTGGCCTTTCCCCTCGTCCCCCAGCTTGCACTTGGAAATTGAATGAATCCTTGTTGGCGGATCCGGTCATAGCTACCTCCGTGGCTGAGGCCCTGGAGGAGTATTTTACCTTGAACTCCTCCCCTGACCTGGCGGTGGGGACACTGTGGCAGGCCCATAAAGCCGTTATCCGCGGCACACTCATCAGGTTAGCTTCCCGCAAGAAACGTGAGAGGCTCCGTCAGGAGCGCCTTTTACGGGCCGAGATCCGCGACCTCGAACGCATACATAAATCCACGGGAGACCCCCAGGCCCTTCGCTCTCTGGTCGTCAAGAAGGGGGAGCTAAATCTGATTCTTTCGACCGAGGTTTTGAAGGCCATTAGTTGGACGAATCAAAATTTTTTCGATAAGGGCAATAAGCCTGATACCATGCTGGCGAGACGTCTTCGCCTCGCCACGAAGTCACATTCTATTAGGCTAATACACACCTCTTCCGGAAATACGTCCTCCCATCCTGGCGTCATTTGTCAACAATTTACTAACTATTATACTTCCCTTTATGACGGTCATAAAACCTCCCAGACACCACATGTTGCCCAGTGTACGCAGGAGTTCCTGAGGAATTCTCGGTTGCCGACCCTCTCTCCGGATGAGTTATTGTCGTTATCCGTAGAGGTTACTCAGGAGGAGGTTGACCTTGCACTCGGCACCATGAAAGGCGCCAAGGCCCCTGGCCTTGACGGGTTTACGGCATCTTATTATAAACGTTATAAACATATTTTATCCCCACAATTGGCTGCTCTGTTTAATAGCTTTTTATCGGGCTCTCCGATACCCCCAGAGATGCTTTCCGCCAAAATTGTTGTGATCCCTAAAGAAGGGAAGGACGCTTCCTTTTGCTCTAATTACCGTCCTATTTCCCTCATTAATGTGGACATTAAGCTATACGCCAAGATTTTGGCGTTGCGTCTTGCCCCCTGTTTACCACGACTGATCCATCCTGACCAGGTGGGCTTTGTGCTGGGGAGAGAGGCCCCTGACAACATTCGACGCACCCTGGGTGTCGTCCATGCTTCCCGGCTGGCCCGATCTCCAGCTCTACTGCTCTCGCTCGATGCAGAGAAGGCATTCGATCGGGTTGATTGTGAATATATGTGGGCGACGCTCGGGGCCTTTGGCTTTACTGGAGGTATACTGTCTGCTCTGCGTGGTCTCTATTCCTCCCCTAGTGCGGTGGTGGACACCGGTGGGGCCGTGTCTTCTCCGTTCTCCATACGGAATGGTACGCGACAGGGCTGTCCCCTCTCTCCCCTCTGGTTTGCGCTCTGCGTCGAACCGCTTGCTGCGTCTATTCGTTTGCACCCAGACATCAGGGGAGTGCAGGTAGGGGATTCCCAATACAAAGTCAGCCTCTTCGCTGACGATGTGCTTCTTTCCATCACATCCCCCCTGGTGTCCCTGCCCAATTTGTATGCCCTCTTATCCCGCTTTTCCGACATATCGGGTTATAAGATCAATGCTTCGAAGTGTGAAGCGCTGAACATTTCCCTCCCGTCACATACTGTTAAACTTCTAGATCTCAATTTTGACTTTAAGTGGCAACCTCACCGCCTCTGCTATTTGGGGGTCTTCTTGACTGCCCAACTCTCAGATCTCTATAAAGCTAATTACCTTCCGTTGCTACAGCACTTAAAGGGGGACCTTCGTAGATGGATGCCCTATAACATATCTCTTCTTGGTAGGGTCTATAGTGTCAAGATGACTCTCCTTCCTAAGATACTTTACCTTTTCCGCTCGCTCCCGGTCCCTTTGGTGTCCCGAGACCTGGACCTTTTCCAGGCGGAGATTTTCCGCTTCGTTTGGAGGGGCGCTAGGCCGAGGTGGAGGAGATCCCACCTTTATCGCCCTCATGAGGCGGGGGGCCTGGGGATGCCTCATCTGTTGTCTTATTTTCATGCTGCCCAATTGGCTCAGCTTACGCTGGTCCATCTTGGTGCCTTGGCCCCGAGATGGGTCCCCCTTGAGGAGGCCATGTGTCACTTACCTGACATCTCAGAGGTCTGCTGGCTGGGGGGGGGCGTGCGCCCGTGCTGTTCCGGTAGCCCCACGTTGTCCTTTTCCCTCTCGTTATGGGATCGCCTTAAATTGCGGTACACTTTGCTCCATACGCCGTCTGTTCTCACTCCTTTGTTTCGTAACCCGGCTTTCCCCGTCGGTTTGTCGCGCACGTCCTTCCTCTGGTGGCGGATTCATGGTATAACTAAGGCTGGCCACATGTATCATAGGGGCAGTTTGCACACTTTACACACACTCACTACC
The DNA here is from genome assembly GCA_023333645.1 of Sceloporus occidentalis. Taxonomy (NCBI): domain Eukaryota; kingdom Metazoa; phylum Chordata; class Lepidosauria; order Squamata; family Phrynosomatidae; genus Sceloporus; species Sceloporus occidentalis. The sequence goes on from JALMGF010000058.1 coordinate 4,071,009, forward strand.
GCCCTACAGATGCCCCCTACCGAGGCTTTTCATTTCCTCCAGCTTCGATCCTTTTTGACAGCGCTCAAGTTTCCCCGCGCTTTGGCTCCTCTGACTCCGTTTGAACGATTGTGCTGGACGGGAGGGAGACAGCCGGGTGCGATTTCACAACTTTATACTCACCTTGTCGCCTATGCGTTTCCTGACTCTCCTCCCCACTGTCGACTGTGGGAACGTGACCTGGGTGTCTCTTTCACTCAGTCGGACGGGACAGAAATTTACGCTAACACATTTTCGCTTACTGCCAACACCCTTATTAAAGAAGGTGCATTCAAAGTGGTTGGCAGGTGGTATCTCCACCCTTCCCGGATTGCCCAGATTTTCCCGGGTTCCAGCGATGGTTGCACGAGAGGTTGTGGGGAGAGGGGCTCATATTTCCACATGTGGTGGACGTGTCCCTTAGTGACGGATATGTGGACCTGGGTCTTCGGTCTTCTTAGCGAGATCATTGGTGCTCGGGTGGATCGATGTCCTTTGACGGCACTACTTAATAAGAATCATCCTAATCCTCAATTCCCCTTGTACACTCACCGGCTCATTCACAGAGTTTGTGCGGCTGCGAGACTCTCTCTTGCTAAAAACTGGAATACATGCATCCCTTCCCACGCACAGCTTCTGGCCAAAATTTGGCATTTCATGCACATGGAAAAGCTCACCGCACACATACACGACACTTCTGAGCGTTTTTTGAAGGTGTGGGCCCCCTGGATGTCTTCTGCTTACGCCGATGGCTCTACAGGTAGGATGGCCGCTCTGTAAAATTTCTCCACAGCTCTCCGGAGCCGTTTACATTTTTCCTCTACCTTCTCCCCCCCCCCTTTTTTTTTATTTCTTCTTCCTTTCTCTCTACCCCCCCATCCTTTTCCTTTTCCTTCTCCTTTCCTGTCTCTCTCTCTCTCTCTCTCATGCCATCTCCCCTGCTTATCTTATTATGGGGGTGGCGGGACCGAAGGGCCTGGTGGATTTGTACGATTTTTTGTCTCGGTGCTAATGTACGGTCATTCTGCCCCCGCCCCCGCGGTGTGCTCCCCTACCACCTGCGTCGCCCCTATTCTACTGCTCGCCTCTTGGCGGCTTTGCCCACTGCTACATGGGGTCTCTGCCCACGTGACTCCTCCTTCCCTATTGAGGTCCCTACTCCTTTGGTGGTTTACGCCAGTGCCGCCCTGTTTTTTCTTTTCTTTACGTTTTTTTTTTATGCGTCTCCAGTATGACTCGAGTGTCGGCTATGTTCACCCATTGGGGCCTATGCTCACTCGACTATTCTGGGGCATATGACCCCTTTGCGCTTATGATACTGGTTTTGTTTCTGTCACATTTTGTTTCCGCATGTTTTTTACTACATTTGCGTCTCCATCGCAAAAAAAAAAATGGCGCCCGGACACGGCTCCTGTATCGATATGCTTTATTTACATTTGTGTTGTTACACGCTGTCTGGCTGTCAATAAAAATGTTTTGAATCGAAAAAAAAAAAAAAAAAAAAAAATGGCCGATACTAAATTTTAATCCCATAAACCCTTTGATCATTCAAATTAGCGAATGGTAGAGGGAGGCAATTTTTGAAATCCTGATGAACTGTAAATTAACTGCAAATATTATTAAAATCAGCCATTTAGCCTGTGTGGTAGGTGAGTAACCATCTCATCCCTGGAGCTCCTTGCATTTTTACTGCAAAACTTATTTTTGCCGTAAAAGTGATTTTTTTCTCCCTTTACCATAATTTCTTTGGGATTGTAAGGGGAAAAATGGTGTGTGCTTCTGTGAGTGAATGTATGGAAAGTATGGTGTGTGCTTCTGCAAGTGAATGGCTTGACGTGGCATTGCTGCTCATGTAGGAAGTTAAATTATGGCCCAAAAAGTACATATTTGCAAAAACTACACCCTTGGCGCATCAAATGAGGGGCTGTATGTGTTTCTAGTGCAAACCTGGAGTGCATAAGACACAAATGAACATGTCGCTATGGTTAGAAAAATCATATTCCATCATTATTTGTGCACTCAACTTTTGTCCTAGAAATACATGTAGCCCCTCATTTGAAGCTCCAAGGGGTGTAGTTTCTTGAAATGTGTACTTTATGTACCCTAATTTAACTTCCTAGATGTCTAGACCACTTTAACTTCAGATATGGCAGATTTGAAAATCTTGTTAAAAAATTGTCTTAAAACATTTAGGGGTGATGCCTGCAATTAGACAGCTCTAGGCAGCTGGAAAGTTAAATTATGGTACATAAATTATACATTTGCAGAAACTACACCCCTTGGCACATCAAAGGGGCTGCATGTTTTAGTAGCACAAGACTGGAGTGCACAAGACATAAATTAACTTGTCACTTTTAATTTTTTGTGTGATATTAACTTATTTGTTGTGCACGTCAGATTTGTAATACAAATAAAACCTCATTTGATGCAGCTGGGGGTGTAGTTTCTAAAAATATATAGTTTTTGTTGGCATATTTTAACATCCCAGGCAGCTAGAGCTGTTTAATTGACGGCAGCCATGCATTAAATTTTAAGGCAAGACAGGAGGCTTCCTATTTTGCATATCTTCCTTTACTCTCACCAACAGCAGCAAAGAAAGAGTTAATAACACAAGTGAAAACAATCAATAGAAACAATACACAGGTGGTATATAAACCCCTTAACTATCTTCCTCTTTCTCTTTCTTTGCTGCTCACCAAAGCTGCAGGTCAGTCCTCTTCCTACCTACATTTATTGCTGATTTATTGAATATTATCCATTTATTATTCATTACATATTGCTTTTTTCACCTAATTCTAGATAATTAGGTGGGTATGCACATTTATATACAGTATAGATTTCTGGTATATATATATATATTATATATATAATTTTTATTTTTTTTTACTTGTCTTTCATTATTTATATTCATCGTTTCTTTTTTCCCTATCCGGGACCCCTTTTTATATGAGTTCCGGTCGCTATTTTCTTCAGTTATTTTCTAGATCATTACAGTAATGTTGTGTGTTCTGTGTGTGGAAGCGATTTTGAACCATACATCGCCGGCATTACTCTAAAGAGCTCCTTCTCATCTGTGCCTCACTGGAGTGGTTACAGGGTTAGCCCTGCATTATTTTCAATATTCGTTGGGGATTTTTTTTGGAATTGCATCTCCCAGGCTGAGTCCCTGTGGCCTTGCACGTTATATACGGGCTAAGTCCCTGTGGCCTTGCACGTTATATATACGGGCTGAGTCCCTGTGGCCTTGCACGTTATATATACGGGCTGTGGCCTTGCATGTTATATATACGGGCTGTGGCCTTGCACGTTATATATACGGGCCGAGTCCCTGTGGCCTTGCACAATATATACGGGCTGCTAAAAACCTTGGTGCGGCCGCTTACTGTTTGGAGACACATTCGTCAAGGAATTAAACCGCCACGTATCCTTGATGACATCATGGAATAAGGCCAAACTGTCAATGAGGAAGGTCTTTCAGACTGGCCCTCATTTTTCTGGGAGGGCTGGTCGACCGCGGGGCCGGGCTGCCAGCCGTTCATCCCAAGGCTCCCGGTACTTCCCTCAGAACTAGATGTCCTACAGGACTCCGTTCCAACAGAGGGCCTTCAACCCACACGGAGACAGTAGAGGCGCTTCCGTATTTCCCAGGGGACGCTCCGTTTTCGGTAAATCCGAATGCTTCTTGTCCTTCTTTCCCTTCCTCGGGTTGCGGGCCATATATCATCTTTTTCCACAACTGGGTGTGGATTTCGTTGGACCCTTGGATCCTCCAAACGGTACAGGTTTTCCAGATTTTTCCAGGTTTTTTTTCATCTCTTCCCCCTTTCAAGTACGCTGACCGCCCACATATCGGGGGCATTACCGATCAGGCCTTAATAGAAGCAGAACTCCGCGCCTTCCGCGACAAGGGGCCTATCCAGCGGGCCAGGATCAATCGGTTTCCTCAGCTCCTTTTTCCTAGTATGCTTATGCACCAGGGATTTCCGCCCGGTGCTCACTCTACGGGCTCTCAATGCTTTCGTTGTTTATCGCCACTTCAAATGGAAGGGATCAGTCTCTTCTGAGACCTTATGTCGGAAGGCGATTGGTTTACACGGTTCGACCTCTCGGACACTTTCTCTCCGTCCCGATTCACCCAGATTCCGGGCGATTTCTTAAATTTCGCTGGGGCAGGCAGGTATGGCAGTTCAAGGCCTAAGTTCAGCCCCTTGGTGCTTTACAAAGCTCCTGAAGCCAGTCATGGCTCTCTTCAGGTCCAGGGGTATCAGGTGTATAGTCTATCTAGATGACATTCTGCTCTTCTCTAGCTGCCGGGAGACCCTGCTCGCCCAGACCGATTTCGTGGTGCAGACCCTTCACCAACTCAGGTTTCTAGTCAATTCCCTCAAATCCGAACTAGTCCCAAGCCGCTTTCTCTTCTTAGGCTTCTAAGACAACATGTCGGCGGTTCGGTATATCAACCGCTTAGGGGGTTCTCGGTCCAAATACCTCACAAAGGTAACACAGGACATTTTCGACGTTTGCCTTGCACGCAACATACTCTGCAGGCAGAATACCTCCTGGGCGCCGAGAATCTCTTGGCGGATGGGTTCTCCAGACACTGGCGGGATGCGAGCGACTGGGGACTTCTCAGTCGGGTCGTGCACCTGGACCTATTTGCATCCAGGACGAATCGCCAGACGGTAATTTCGAGGGTCATCCATCACCTGTGTTGGTTCTGGTGACCCCCCCCCCCCCCGTGGCATGCTCAGCCGTGGTTTCCAGCCCTGCTGAAGTTATCTGTCCAGGATCCTCTGGAGATCCCATCTCTGTGCTATCTCCTGACGGGGCCCGGAGGTCCAGGTTCATCCGCTCATCTCATTCCATGTCATGGAAAGACATCTCCCCCTGGTGGCATGGATGATTTCAGGGGACCCCGAACGGTCTCGGGCCTATTGGAGGCGGCTCAGTCCTTGCTCTGCAAATCTTGGGCTCCAGGTACCAGTATGTCATACCGGACGGCTTGGCGAGGCTGGGCTAATTGGAGTTTGGGACAGCACATGGATCCCCATTCGGCTACTCTAGACTGTGTTCTTAATTTCTTGGCGGATTTATTTTCCTCGGGCAAGTCCTACCGGACGGTTACTGCTTTCCGGTCAGACATTTCGTGTTGTCACGCCGGTTTCTCGGACGAGCCTATGGGTAGGGCTCCCTTAGTCTGCCACCTTTTGTGCGGTATTCGTTTATCCCGTCCTCCGGCGCCATGCTACGGTTCTCTGTGGGAAGTAGCTAGATTTCCTTCGGGATGGCCAGACAACGATTCTCTCTCCCTCCGACAGTGTCGCCGGGTGTGTCAGGACTTATCTGTCACGCACGACGTCGATACGTCTGGTCTTGACATCTCAACTCCTCATCTCCTATGTGAAACCTTTCAAGGCTGTTTCTTCTCCTACAAGAGCATCGGTGCTCTTTCCGTCGGGGGGGACGGCGGCCTGGTGGAGCTTTAGTGGATATTCTGCGAGCGGCGGATTGGTCCCATGCCTCCACCTTTCGGGCATTTTATTTCCGCCCGGTTTCTTCGGGGGCAATGGTGTTGGTTTCAGGCGTTAAAAATCTTGCCTTAAAATTTGAAATTATTCTAGCCTTGGTGCCTGAATAATTATAATTTTAATAAAGACAGGAGGCGAGTATTTTCCCTCCCTGCCCTCCCGATGGTTAGGTGTACACTCTGGGTAAGTAGGCCGGGTTTGAATTCGTTTTTTGGGGTTTTGTCTGCTCCGTTGCGTTTGATAATTTGTGATGACTGTGTCAGTGGTGCTCGTTCTACTGTGATCTACCATGTTTGGGAAGAATTTGGTTCTGTTATGTCTCTCTCTCTTTGTTTCAGCTTGATACCATCTCCGTGTCATAGCAGTTCTGTTTCCCAGTTGGAGTGCATTGTCGCCTTACTCTTGACTCTGGTTTCAGTTCGAGCCCCTGTTCGGAGTGTTGGGTTCGGTTTTACATTGCTAGACGGTTTGCTGCGTTATTCAGTTCCGGTTCACAGCGGACGAAAGAGGAAGATAGTTAAGGGGTTTATATACCACCTGTGTACTGTTTCTATTGGTTGTTTTCACTCTTTATTAACTCTTTCTTTGCTGCTGTTGGTGAGAGTAAAGGAAGATATGCAAAATAGGAAGCCTCCTGTCTTTATTAAAATTATAATTATTCGGGCACCAAGGCTAGAATAATTTCAAATTTAAAGATGTCTTTTGTGAAATTGAACTTTTAGCAATAAAATATTAGAAAAACAGTCTACTACAAATATTTAGCAACACAGGTTTTGATATTAGAGTTTAGAAAAATAAAACGTTTTTATTGAGTCGGAAGTGAGAAAATACTTTTTTTTTTCTTTCCATTTTTGGCTTTATTTTGCAAACCTAATGAGACATATACATATAATGGCATATTTTGAATCGGCTGAGTATGCTGAAAAAAAAATATGGTTTGTATAGTTTATTCCGAAAAAATTTACTTTTAAACGTGAGATGCACCAGAATGTCTAAAACCAGCACCCAGGTGGGAAATGGCTTAGCAGCCAAGGGGTTAAGTTAGGACATCACGAAACCATCAGCCTTAATCTTTTTCACTCCCCATTGTTTCCCATGATTCTTGGACTACCTTGGCTCTGACAACATGACCCCGTCAGACGATGGTCCTCAGGAGAAGTTTCCTTTTCTTCGGTTTTCTGCTGTCAAAATTGTATCTCGTTGTCTTACATAGCATCAATTCAAGGAAAGGACAAGGAAGAAATAGAATCTCCTGAGATCCTTAGTCGGTACCAAAACTTTCGTCAAGTATTTGATCCTAAAGAGGCAGAACGACTTCCACCACACTGACCTAATGACTGCCCGATTAACCTTCTTCCAGGAGCCATCATTCTATTTGGAAAGATATTTCCCCTTTCAGAACCTGAACTAAAAATTCTAAAGGAATATATAGAGGAAAGCCTTCACAAAGGTTTGATTAGACCTTCTACCTCTCTTGCCGAAGCGGGGATATTTTTTATTGGGGAAAAAGGACGGTGGTCTATGTCCCTGTGTTGACTATTGGGAACTCAACCACATCACTATTAGGAGCAAATACCCATAGATAGACTTAGAGATGCCAAGATCTACTCAGAGATCGATCTTCTGAGTGCTTATAACTTGGTACGTATCCACAAGGGATATGAGTGGAAAACAGCCTTCAGCACCAGGTATGGCCATTACAACCATCAAGTTTGGAATATGCAATTCGCCCTTAACATTTCCTTAACAACATTTTCCGTGATATGTTAGATACCTTTCTCATTGTGTATCTCGATGACATCTTGATATACTCCCCCCTCAATCCCAGAACACCAGATGGTCGCCTGGCAGGTGTACACTAGAATCCACATCCATCTGGTGTTATCTAGCGTTGGCGGAGTGCTCTAATGTCCAAGACTCTACGCTTAACAGGTGGAGAAGCCTTGCAACTCACCTGATTTTCCAGGTAAGCTTGACCGAAGTCTGTGGAAACAGCAATGGCGGCGGGGCCCTTGGAGGCTCAGATGTGGAGAGTCGCCTGGGACTGACAGGGTCTCCCACTCGCCGAACCCCCGTCTTATCGGAGCGCCGATCCTCCGATCCTGCTCTCATGGCGTGGAGAGCTACCAGGTGTTGTGGCTGTGGATGCTCGCCTTGCTACATAGGCTGTGTCTCGGTGATCCGATACGCCTGCTGCTACGTATACCCTGCTCACCCCCACTTCATTGTCGGGCTGAAAGGAAAGGTGTGACAGCCCATCAGATTATCCCTTATATTATTTTGGCCCCATACCTGTTTTTCTGTGTTACACCCGATCCCTGTGGTTTTCCCAAGGATTAAACAGACCCTAATGTTGGTTGGATCCCACCTTCCCCCTGCCCCTGCTTGGCGTCTGACCATGACCTAGTCTCAAATTCATGGATTCATGGAACATGGCAACACTCGGTGGTGGTTACAGAGAGGGAGCTTGTTCGGGAACCCTGGTTTTATTACCAATCTTTAGGACTGGGGTTTACCCACCCCGCTCTGGCCCAGCTACCACGCGGACTGTTCCCGGGGATGTTTCTGATGCTGTCGCTCAGGGTCCCGTTGTTGGATCACGTCGCCTTTTGGGTCATAAAATCTTCGGACCCTGAGCTCTCCATTGGTACCCAGGGAACGGTTTCATTGCACCCTGAAGCAACTTCTCCGGAAGTTCGCCATCACCCATAAGGACTGGGAATGCCACTTGCCCCATCTCCTCTTCACCTATCGAGAAGTTCCCCAAGAGGCCATTGAGGGGGTTTCTCCCCCTTGGACCTGCTGACGAAACACTGGACAGGAGCCCTAGCTACGGAGGACCCTTCCGTGGTAGCTTATGTGTTCGGGTTCAGAGACAGGCTCCAGAAGTTAAAGGATCTGGCGCTAACTTTCAAAACACTCAACGTAGGCAGAAGAGGTGGTATGACTGATCAGCTAGGGATTGTGTCGTTCAAGTGGGACAGAAGGTGCTGGCTCTTAAGCCAGTCAAGCAGAGCAAGCTGCAGGCAGCTTGGCAGGGGCCGTACCAGGTAGTAGAACAGCTCTGTGACACCACCTACATAGTGGCCCGCTGTTCGGATGAAAGGATCCACAGAACTTTTCATGTGAACATGCTTAAATCCTGCTTAGAGAGGAAAGAAGCCGCAGCCACGATGTGTGCCCCAGGGGTAGGAGACTGGGAGAGTCTTCCCTTACTGACACAGCCTGGGGAGGCAAGGTCCGAGGTAGGGATAGCAGGGGTCAGGATTAGTGCAGAACTTGACCCATAGTCTCGGGAACAGGTCCAGCAGGTGCTTCCTGAGCACCAGGCCATGTTCTCTTCTGCAGGGTACTATCAGACGTTTGTTACCAACTACAGTACCATCGCTAAGTCCCTGACTGACTTGACCCGCAAACATCTTCCACGACAAGTCTTGTGGGCTCCTGAGTGTGAGGCGACGTTCCAACAACTTAAGCAGGCATTAATCCAAGCTCCAGTCCTAGCCACTGCTGACCCAAATAAACATTTTATCGTCCTCCATGGTTGGGAGCAGTACTGAGCCAGATCGGCGAGGATGGCAATTAACATCCGGTGGCCTACCTCAGTCATAAACTACTACCCCGAGAAGTGGGCTACACTGTCGTCGAGAAAGAATGTCTGGCTTTGGTATGGGCCCTCCGGAAGCTACACGAGGGACAAGTCTAGGGATGCATCAGTAAGTCGGGGGGGCATACAGGGGGGTATAAAGCATCAGGGGGGCAGATTGGCAAATAGGGGGGAATAAGGCATATCTGGGGAGCAGAGTGGCATATAGGGGGTATAAGGAATATCATTGAGGCAGAGTGGCATATCAGCGAGGCAGAGTGGCATATAGGGTGGGGGTCAGCGGGGGACAGTTTGCATATGGATGCTTTTGGACCTCTCCTGGCTTGAACTTCTGGGCTGATGTGCATGAAGGTCGCCATTTGAGATTGTCTTTTCGCTATATAAAAAAAAAGTGTGGAGAGCTACTTTTGAGGATTGTTAATGTTTTATATTTCTGCTTCTGGTATCTGTTTTACTGAGCCTGTATCTGCGCTATACTTGTACAACCGCCACTTTCATCTCTGTTATCTCAATGAAACTCTTTAATTGTACGTGCCAGTAACGGATTAGAGGTACAGCCCTACACCCTTTAGCTGCCCTCCTTGGTGGCCTATTCTTCTCTCATTAACCTCCCCCTCTTTTTTTTTTCCATGTTTCCAAGGGGGGTGACCTGTCCCTTCTAGATCCCATGGAGAAATACATGGATACCCTGCTAAAATCCTCTACCAGGCAGGGGAAAACTTGAGAAAAAAAACTGCATGGAACCACTAAATCTGGAGGATGAAGCGCCAATAGCTCCGCTTACGGTACAAGACATAGTCAATATTATTTATCCGCTCTTGGACACAAAACTTGACAAACTAACGATCTCCACAGACAATACGCTGGCTGAACTTACCTCACATAGTCATAGGATCGGGGAGCTGGAATCATGGGTCTCAGATCTCGAGGACAAACACACTACCTTAACAACAGCAATTCAAGCTTAAGCAGCTACTATTCTTCAGTTACAAGACCGTCTTCAGGATTTGGAAAACCGCAGCCAACGCAACAATATCAGGCTGATTGGGCTTCCAGAATCTGAGAGGGCCTCCTCTTTCCTGGCATTGTCAGTGACTGGCTACCGAAAGCATTAGGGCTCCAGCCCCCCCAAGATAAGGTAATTGTGGAAAGAGTACACCGGAAACGCCAGACACTTCCTTGCTGCAAATCTCGATACAGTGGCAGGGATGTGGGCATCACAGGAAGCCATCCACAGTTTCTCCATCTCCATGTTACCTCTCTCCTCAAAGTACCCAGGTACTTCTAGCCCACCGGTGTTATCATATATGGTAATGTGTGCCCCTGCAGCGTACTTTTTTAAGCCAAAAAACTAAAATAATAGTGCAGCAATAAAAATAGTGATGTATTTAAGTGTCAATAGTTGCACTCACAGTATATCTGTGATTTCCAGGCTTATCTCAATTCAGAGGCCCCTGCAGGCTTGATATGGGGAGTTTTGGTTCAAGCACATAGACATTCCACTGCATAGACATATAGACACCGCAAGTAAACCCTATTTGCATATGTTCCTCTGTTTGATGCACAGAAGACAGGATCACTGCAGATTTTGAAGGGCCCATAAGATGACAGGGTGTAGGTGTGGCTGTTCGCTCAAACCTTCTGATTTTTCTGGTTACCCACATGTGCCAATTCATCTTTAAGAAATTCAGAAAATCCAAGTAGGAATTGGTCTTGGAGTGTAGGTTCATTCCATGTACTTTCAACTGCCAGAACACGGAATTCTGCAATATAGTCCTCCACTATCCTTCCTTGTCCGATAGATCGCAATGCTGTTTGTGCATAGGTGACACGGAGACGATCATGAAAGTGTCCAACGCCTGATCTTTACAAAAGTCTGTGGCATAGGTCTTAGTGGTAAGATCAGTAGTAGGATGTAGTGGCAGTTATTCAAGGTAGGTCCAAAGTGGAAGTGCATTCTATTACACATCCCTGAATTTTTTTTAAATTTAATATGGCAAGCCGGATCGGCCGTTTAGGCAGGTGGTGGAAGTCCTGTAGCCATTCAGGGATATATATATATATATATAGAGAGAGAGAGAGAGAGAGAGATAAGTGGGTTGTTGTTCTTTGGGGGAGGGGTGTATTTGTGTTGTTACTGTTATGCCTACCTTCTCTGCCAGGCTCCCACGTCATCCAGTCACTGGTGGGCGGCTCCCTCAAGGTGCCACTCACGCGTCCCCTCTGTGCACTGTTGTGCGCTCGGCGTGTCTGCGGCGATCGGGTGGTTACCAACGAACCATTACCGCTTGTGCCTGTGTGGCGCCTCCGCATCGCTCGCGGAGGTCACACAGGCAGAGCTTGTTGTTTTGTTGGCGCTGTTGCCATCGCGACAACGCCATTCGCTGGCGTCGGTCGCGATGACGTCATCGCGCGTCCATTGGCCCAGTTTCCTGTTTTCCTCGCCTCTAGCCTTATTTAAACCCCCTTGCCCTGTTCTATAGTGCCCGTGCAATGAGTCACAATTACTGTGCTCTGGGTGTGTGTTCTGTGTTTTTGTTCCTGTAACTTTGCTGCCTGATTTCTGTGTACCAGACCTCGGCTATTGTTTCCTGATATCGCTCCTATGTTGCCTGCCCCGACCTCGGCTTGTTTAGTTCTCATGCCTCTGGCCCTGATTTGTCCTACTGCCTCCAATATTGCTGTCCACCTGCGAGTACGCCACCGCTCCTGCATAGAGGGTCGATTATCCTGTATTGCCTGGGCTTGCATAACAGTTACCTAATAATAAATACCTGTGATGTTGATTATTAATTATATTAATTTAGTGAAATAAGACAGTTAACAGTGTCAAAAGCAGCAGAAAGGTCAAGTAGGATAAGCATAGAGTAGCGGCCCTTGGATTTAGCAACTTTACTAGCAACTACTCACTAGTAAGTACTCAACTACTAGGTCACTAGTAACTTTAGCAAGAGCGGAAGTAGGAGGAAAGGGATTAATACACATATAAAAATATGAATCAAGCATGCTTAGGGAAGGTACAGGGTACAGAAATAGAGGGTGTGATATGGAGGCAATATGGGTTGATAATGTTGCTTGGAAATTATGGTGAGGAGGAATATTATAATGATTGTGGGAGGTTTGAATATGGTGGTTGGGGGACATGACTTTTATGAATTATGATGTGTTAAGATTTGATCTTTTTGTTTTTGTAAACCAAAATAGTTGTTTTGTACTACTCGTAATATCCTGTGATGGTGTAATATAAATAAATAATAATAATGATACATAAAATAATGATAATACTTGAATGGAAAATTCATTATTCATTATTTTGTTTTGTTCACATAATGGAATTAGATAAAAGAAATTAACTGTACTCACCACGTTTCTGTTCCTCCATCTCTTCCTTATTTGCTTGACCCATATGACTCCTATACTCTGCTGCACGGGCCCCTAATTCAGGACAGTAAGGTGAATTCTCATGTTCACAGTCACAGTCATCCAAAATAGGTGTCTCTTGTAAGGACATTCCCAAAACCGCATTGTGTGGTTGCAATCTTGAACCTCGAAAGTCGTGTGAATGATTTCCCAGTAGCACAGAAGGAATGTAGTGGATTTCATGAGTTGCCTCTGTACTAGCACTCTTCTGTGGAATCCCCCGCCGCTTGTAACAGTGACGCTGAGCATACAGGGCAACAGAAAAAACAAGCAATAGCAGAAGCATTGCAATCAGCCCACCCTACAAAAAAAAAAAAAGTTTCTTCAATGTAAACAGGAAGCAGACCTCACCCAAGTGGAGAAAAACTACTTCTTTAAATGCTATAATACTATAGTTGGGTTCACAGCTGTGGTATATTTTCATCTTGAACTCTTTATGTTGTTTTTTGACTGGACATCTAAAATAGCAGCACAGAGGAATCAGAAACCAGTTGGGGGCAGACACATAGATACGTCAGGAACCAAGTCATGGAGCAAGAATCAGAATCAGACAAGCCTGGCCAGAAAATCCAAAATCAGGAGCGTAGAACTGAATCAGGAACCAAATACAAGGTCTTGAGCAAAGCCGGGTCAAAGTCATCAAAACACTATAAAAGTACAGTTAATTGGGTCTTTAGGGTTAACTTAGGGGCAGTTATGGTTGATGGGGTCTTTAGGGTTAATTTAGGGGCAGTTATGGTTTATGGGGTCTTTAGGGTTCATTTAATACTGAGGACTGAGGGTTAATTTAATGAATTTAATAAAGTTAACTTAAGATGCAGTTAGAGGTAAAGGGGGCAAACTATGGGGAATCTAAATCCTGGGGCAGTCAAGATTAATCTTGTATTTATTTATAAAAGTATGATGTCAGTGAGATTCTCTGAATCATTCTCTGAACGATTCTCTTAATCATTCTCTGAAAGATTTGAATCTCTGAATGACTCTCTGAATCTATGAGTCATTGTTCCTCTGTGAATTAATGTAACCTGATGCCAGAGTCTGTGTGCTGTGCAGATGACTCACTCCAGGATCAGGTTACAACTGCATGATTCACCGACAGAACTGTTACAAATGAATCGTTCAGTCTACTGAACCAATTCATCCAGATCACTGAAAAGAATCGGATCAAAAGAATGATTCGATCATGATCCGGACATCACTACAAAAAAATGAAACCAAAGACAAGAGAATACCATACACGTCTAAAACAGCTAAGAAATTTGCCATTTTTTCATGTTGGGTTTAAAACTTCTATAACAAAAAAACGCTTATCAATTTGTTAAAATAATTTTGATTTCAACCCATTATGTACAAAACATGCTTTATACTGTAAAAAGTTCTACTTAACTTACCATGATGGAGACACTAAGGACATGATACTGCTCATCTATTTCTTGCAAAGGGTCTTGTATGGTTGGGGGGATACTTGTGGAGGTGTGGTCTACATTATGCAGGAAAACATGGAAGAAAAGGGTTCCATTTGCCAACCACTGCTGAGTCCAGTCCACAAGAGAAAGGTCTTCAACATTTCCAGAGATTTCTTAAATGGAAATATGCACAGAATCTGATATTGAATAAAAGTTAAGTAGTAACTGTTCTGTAATAATACAATATGAAATGCTCCAAAAGAGACAAAATGGTCTACTAGAACTTAAGACACACCAAATACATAAATGCCTTTACTTTATTTAGCATTGTCCCTTTTATCTAAAATCCTTAATACTTTTTAACACCAATTGCAAGACATAAAATGGTCTTCAATTGCTAACAATTTGATTTTAACCCCTTCAGGACAAAGGCAATTTTACACATGTGGACAACAGCATTTTCAACATTTCTGCAACATTTCTGGGGCTTTCTTTTTAAACCATATTTATCTACATTACCATTCAAATGTTTGGGGTCACAAATGTTCTTGTGACCCAAAACGCAAGCAAATAATGTAAAATAGATCAGAAATACAGAGTAGACACATTGTACTGTTTCACAGTATAAGAAATCTGTTCTTAGACACTTGACACTGCAAGAAATAATATACTTTTATGTTGGAGGTATGTAAACCCTCCTACGTTGCAGGCTTGGATGTCTAAAGTAGAGGAAATACAAATAATTGAGGATCTCTCCGCTACCTTGATAAAAGCTCAGGGAAACATATACAGCTACCTGGTTTTATCGGCTCTTATTCGTGGGTAGACACACTTCATAAATGCCTTGGTCCTTCATCACCTGGGTTCGTTGGGGGATACTTGATTCTCTGCTTTGCTTTATTTACGATTGATGTTCACCGATGTATGCTAAACTATGCTGTGTTACGTCTGTATACTCTACATCAGGCATGTCCAAAGTCCGGCCCGCGGGCCACAATTGGATTGATACGGCCCCACAGCTAAGTTGCCCAAATATAGAAGTTACGGCCCCCCAGTGAGTCCCCGAGCGCCAGTCAGAACTCCTGGGATCTCTCGTCGCAGGACTGCGTGTCATCAGCCAGCGCAGGGAGAAGGAAAGCCCAAATCTTGCAACGTCCGAGATCGCGAGATTTGGGCTTTCCTTCTCCCTGCACCGGCACACACAGCCACAAGGGCATCTGATGAAGAAATTGTGTAGGGGAGGGTAAGATTTCAACCCTCGTCTACAGTCAAACATGAACCCTGTTTAAAGTTACTGTAGACGAGGGTTGAAATCTAACCCTCCCCTACAATTTCTTCATCAGATGGTCGCCCTTGTGGCTGTGTGTGCCGGCGCAGGGAGAAGGAAAGCCCAAATCTTGTGATCTCGGATTTTCCGAGATTTGGGCTTTCCTTCTCCCTGCGCCGGCACACACAGCCACAAGGGCGACCAACTGATGTGTTACTATTGCACAGCTTGCTATTGTCTGCCTGTGTTATGGTATAAAGCAGTATCCTATCTTTGCTGTTCCACTCTCTGCTCCTTGTACTCTCTACATAACTTCTCCCCTTCTGGCCAATTTTTATAATGGCAACTACAAATAAACAAAAAGTTGACCGTGAGGGACGCCGCTTCCAGGACAGGTGGAAAGTGGAATATTTTTTCACTGAAATACGGAATCACTGTGTTTGTCTGATATGCCAAGAGACTGTGGCTGTTTATAAGGAATTTAATGTCAAGAGACACTACCAGTCGAGACATAGCACATACGACAAGCTAACAGGCTGCGACCGTGGTGAAAAGTTGAAGCAACTTGAAGCTGTTTTAATGTCACAACAGCGATTTTTTACAAGAGCCCGTGAGTCAAATGCCACAAGGGCTAGCTATGAGGTGGCAACGTTAATTGCTAAAAATTGCAAATCATTTGCTGAGGGCGACTTTATCAAAGAATGCGTTATGAAAATGGTGCAGAATATCTGTCCCAAGAAGAAGCAAGAGTTTTCCAACATTTGCCTGGCTCGTAACACTGTAGCACGGAGAATTGAAGAAATTTCATCAGATATTAAGAGGCAGTTAATGTCAAAAGAGTTGATTTTGACTTCTTTTCAATAGCCTGTGATGAAAGCACGGACCTCTCTGACACAGCTCAGTTGCTGATTTTTCTGAGAGGGGTGGACGATGAAATGAATGTGACTGAAGAGCTACTTGACCTCCAGAGCCTTAAGGACCAAACAAGAGGAAAATATTTATTTGTTTCTGTTAGTTCTGCCATAGATGACATGAAACTGCCTTCGAACAAAATTACTGGGATTACTACTGATGGGGCACCTGCCATGGCTGGTGAACAAAGTGGATTATCAACCCTAATCTGTAACAAGGTGATCGAAGAAGGAGGCAAAGCTATTAAACTTCATTGCATCATTCATCAACAAGTTCTCTGTGCTAAACATCTCAAATATGATCATGTTATGAAACCCGTGCTAAAGACCATTCATTTTATTCGCTCTAAAGCCCTGTGCCACTGCCAGTTTAAACAGTTTCTACTTGATATCCAGGCTCAATACGAAGATGTTTTATATCATAACGATGTAAAATGGCTCAGTCGGGGGTCTGCACTGCAGCGTTTCTACTCTCTCAGAAAGGGAATTGGAGAATTCTTGGAAACAAAGGGACAACCAATGCGAGAACTATCTGATCCTATTTGGCTGGCTGATTTGGGGTTTCTAGTCAACATAACAAAGCATCTGAATGTACTGAACACGAGTCTTCAGGGCAAAGATGCAGCGGTTCACCAGCTTTATTCACACCTCAAAGCCTTTGGAACAAAGCTGCAACTTTTCCTAAGGCATTTGTCACAAACACAGCCCAATACCATTCATTTTTCAGCGTTGCAGGAAATAATTAACAGTTTTCCACAGGATGATATCAGTGCGCAAATGAGCAGGTATGCAGCAGACATCACATCTCTGGCTGGGGAGTTTAAACGCCGCTTTCAAGATTTTGCAGCTATTGAAAAGGAGATCATCCTTTTCTCCTCTCCATTCTCTGTTGACCCCGACGATGCTCCAGATCAGCTGCAGCTTGAGCTCATTGAGATGCATTGTGACAGCGAGTTACGCAGTTGTCACCAACAGCTCTCTCTTGTGAACTTTTACCGCCAACTGGATAAGAGCCAGTTTCAAGAGATTCGAACATTGGCTAAGAAAATGCTGAGCTTGTATGGCTCAACATATTTGTGTGAGAAGACATTCTCTGTTATGAACTTTAACAAGAACCGCGTGAGCACAAGACTAAGTGACTCTCACCTGCGTGACGTTTTGCGCGTCAAAACCAAGGCCTTTCAACCAGACCTAGTCTATGTGCTGCAGTTCACGTTTTTAACTTAAAAGTTGACAGACAACCTTTATTACTTTGTGTAATGTACTTTACAATGTTCCTGACATATTTCAGCCTCCTGTTTTTTTGATATTAAAGGCAGAGTGATTTAACACCTGTTTAGATTTGTCGTCCAAGTCACAAAATGAAAAGTATGCCGTTTACAATAAACTTTGCATAAAATAGTTAATTTGCATTTCATTTTAATGGTTCAAAAATTGTCAGGCAAAATGGTCGGCCCTCGCACATGTTCACTTCATCAAATCTGGCACTCTTCGAAAAAAGTTTGGACATGCCTGCTCTACATCATCATGTGTATGGTTATTGTATGCTAAAACCCTTTGATATTGCTTTTCAATTATTGATAAATGAGCTTTACTGAACGTGATACTCCCCCCTTCCCTTCTTCTCTTCTGTACCCTCTCTACCGCCCACTACAAAATTAAAACCAAATAAACATTTGATTTTGAAAAAAAAAGGTAAAAAAACAATAGTGCAGAATGTTCACAAAAAATAATATGTTGATAATGTGATGTAAGTTGCACTCACAATAGTGCTGAAAGTTTTCGTGTGCTTCTCAATTTCTTTTCATGTTAGGGTAATACATAGCTGAAGAACAAAAGACACAACTAATAGTGTGATACTGTTGATAAACCTTATAAAATAGATAGTAAATGATTGCACTCACAGGATCCAATACACATCAAATTTTGTGCATAATATGCTCGGGGGGGGGGGTTGAAGAGTCCCACGTTGCCCAGGATATATTCACTCAACGCTGTATTTTGTCCAGAGGGTGATCTTCCAAGGATTGTGATGCAGCAGAGGATCTCCTTTCAGCAGAAAACGTGGAATATGCCCCCAAATAAGAATACTATAACAGTAAGTATCTTTAGATTTAAATTTATTATGGGACTAACCCTTTAAGATAATAAAAATTAGTATAAATACAAAAAAAACTATATAAAATATTGGAAAGTCTCTCCTTGACGCGTTTCGCCTCTAGTGGCTTCCTCAGGAGGTAAAAAGTCCTTGTCCGTTTCTTCCACTTTTTTTATGCGTGTATTAATCTTCCTTCCTTCTTGTGCGTGATCCCGTGTGCGTTGGATAATGTTGTGACGTAATTCCTTATGCGTTAGGTGGCGTCCTGACGTATGGAGACATGCATTATGCAGACGCAACGTACGTTGTATACTTGTGTCCCCTTGGAGACGCTGTTTCTCTTTACAGGTAACGCCTCTTTTTTCCTCTCCTCTGTAGGGACGTCCTTTACTACGGAGGCATTCCTTGATGGACGCATCACATCGGATATTATTGTTCCATTCCGCTACAAATATAGGTAGTGAAAATGTATTTGCGGAGGAATCAGCCATGGTTACTTACATTAAGAAGAAGGATTATACACTATATGTTCGGTATACGAGGAGTATATATAAGTTGTGTTGAATATCGTAGAGAATCCCTACAGTACATAAGAACCCATACACACCCCCAAAAAAAGAAAGGTGAAAAAACCTTACAAAGAGATGAGATGTCATCCTATATAGGTATATGGGGTCAAAAAGTATATGACTGATGCACAATAAAAATATATAAAATTCTACTTGGTGGAAAGAGTGTCTGTGTTATTAAACGTGTCTATATTTTTTTAAAAATTTACAGGGGAGGGGGGTAAATCTACCAGATACACTACTCGCGTGCCTTAAGTAAAAGCCAAAATATCCAGATCTGTATTCAGACCTCATTTTTTGTACGCTCCTAATTTGAAGATCCATTGAGTTTCTTGAGATATTTTCTGCACTATTTTCTTCTCTCCAACTTGGGTGTACAACATCTATTACCACAATGATAAATTTATCTATTGAAAACATGGGACATGAATTAGTGTTGTGGGACACTGTGTTTGATACTTGAATTCCTAATATTTCCAAGGTGTTCCGGAATCCTTTCTTTAAGTGGTCTAATGGTTCTTCCTACATATTGTGCACCACACGGACACTGTAGTAAATATATTAGAAATTTATTGGTGCAAGAAATGAATTTTTGCATGGTCCCTGGTTTGTTGTTGATGAAGCTACTAGCTTTCCTGGGTAAATAGGTGCACATTTTACATCTTCCACATGGGAAGAAGCCTATAGGTTTCTTCCCCAGGAAGGTGTTAGGGTTTTTTCTATGTTCTTTGTTGGGAGGACACTAGGGGGAAAAAAAATTTCAAGTTGTCTGTTTTTTTTATATATGATTTGAGGTTTTTCGGGTATCAGGGGGCCTAATATTTCGTCACATTCGTGCCAATGTTTCTGTAGTATCTTTTGAATATGGTGGGCCTTGGTGTTATACTTTGTCATGAAGGAAAACAAATCTTTATTGTTCTTCTGGTTTTTAGGTTTATCTTTCAATAAGTGGGATCTATCCATTTGTTCAACTTTTAGTTGGCTCATATCTAGTAACTCTACTGGATAGCGTTTCTCTTTGAATTTGTTTTTGATTTCCGTGGTGTGTTTGAGAAAATCCTCATCTTGTGAACAAATTCCTTATTATTCTCATCATCTGCCCCATTGGAATGTTGTCTAACCATGTTGGATGATGACAACTTGTGTAGTCTATAAAACCATTGGCATCTGTGGGTTTTGTGTAATTTCTGGAGTAGATTTTATTGTCTTCTGTAAATAATTCCACATCAAGGAATTCTATATTATCTTGTTGTATATTTGAAGTAAAATTTAAATTGTATTGGTTCTTGTTAATATACTCTATGAATTAATGTAATTTGTCCTGTGTTCCCTTCCATATAATGAGAACATCATCGATGTACCTTTTCCATAGTAACAGGTCCGCGTCGAATGGGTTGTTCTGCCATATATATTCTGTTTCCCATTCTGTGACAAAAAGATTGATATAACTCGTCGCAAACCTGGTACCCATGGCTGTACCCCATAACTGAAGGTAAAAATTGTGTTTGAATGAAAAATAATTGTATTTTAAAATGAAATCAATGCACTCCAGCATAAAATCCTTTTTGTACTGTAGTAATCTCTATATGTTCCATAAGTGTTTTATTAATCGCTTTGATTCCTTGATCATGTCTTATTACCGTATAGAGGGAAGACACATATACTGTGGCCCACAGCCAACCTTGAGACCACTCTATAGAATCTAATAAGTTAAGTAGATGTGTGGTGTCTTTGACGTATGCAGGGATCTTAGATACACATTTTTGTAAGAAGCAGTCCAATATTCAGATGTGTTACATGTCAGTTCTTTCACAATGAATTTCATAAGGTTGAGAGAGCATTCATCCAATGTGTTCTTCCAATCCTGCATAAACGTAGGGTCATCAGACCCAAACGCCGGGGCACATGGGGCAGAATATTTTTCATTATGGCGAAATGAAAGAGTCAAAAGGTTGAACAACATTTTTTCAAAAGAACCTTTGAACTACGAACCCACCTCGGGTATGTTCATTAACCCCTTCGTGACAAAGGCTGATTTTACTTTTTGTACCCTTCGTGACAATGGCCGTTTAAACATTTCTGCGCTGCTCGTGTTTAGCTGTAATTTTCTTCTTTCCCGTTTACTGAACCCACACAAGTTATATATTGTTTTTTTCAGGACAAGAAGGGCTTTCTTTAGATGACATTGTTTTGATTGTATCATATTATTTACTATGAAAAAAAGTATAAAATATGGTGAAAAATTTAGAAAAAAATGACTTTTTCTAACTTTTAGTGGAAAAATCTTTTACTCATCTATAAAAGGTAATGAAAAAACCTGCTAAATAGATTCTACTATTTGTCCTGAGTTTTTATGTTTTTTGGCTTTCTTCTACACGTTATGGGGCAATAAGTACAGGTAGCGTTTTGCTATTTCAAAGCCATTTTTTCCAAATCTGGTAATTCTTCCCCCCATGTGCCCTTTCGGGTATCTTTGAAGCTGGCCAATGCAATTTATCCCATCAAATCATATATTTTTGAAAACTAGACACCCCAGGGTATTTCAAATGCTAGTATTTTAACTCTTTCCATGCACCATATCTACCACCAGTCTTTGTCAAACTTTGTGGTAGTCATTTTTTTGCATTTGTTTCTTCACACACATTTTACTTCAGGTATGAATAAACAGGTTCTGGTATATGTCACTGTCATACAACACCGCAATATGTGTTCAGCAACATCTCCTGAGTACAGCGATACCTCACATGAATGATTTTGCCTGGCTGTTTTGGGGGAAAAAGGGCCACATTTGGGGTATGCGCATTTTTCAACGTTGAACTTTGGCATTTGGGGATCCACTGCCCATGCCCTATTTGGTACATCTTTGAGTTGGGCCATTTCAGTGTGCCCAATAAAACCATATATTTTTGAAAACTAGACACCCCAGGGTATTTTAAATGCTGGTATTTTAACTCTTTGCATACACACATTTTGCCACCAGCATTTTTTCAAAGTTTGCAGTGGTATTTTTTTGTGTGTATTTTTTCTCCACACACCTACTTGTATGTATGAATTTACAGCTCCTGGTATATGCCGCTATCACACAACACCCCAATATGTGTTCAGCAACATCTCCTGACTACAGTGATACCCCACATGCATGGGTTTGTCATTTTTGGGGGGAACTAAAAGGCCACATTTGGGACGTGTGCATTTTTCTAACTGGAAATTAGATGTGTGGCCATCCTTCCCCCGGTGTTAATTGGGACATTGTTGAACCCGGCCAATTCAATTTACCCCATCAGATCATACATTTTTTAAAAGACACCCCATGGGCATTTAATATGCCAGTATTTTAACTCTTTCCATGCGAGAATTGTTTTAAGCTAATGTGCTAATTTTAGGAGTTGCTCACAAAAATATATTTTTTTTATATATATATATATATAATATTTTTTTGCCTTTTTTACATTTTTTTTTTACATTTTTTTCATCTTGAAGGTTCCCCTGACATCAGTGGGAAATTATTTTTACATTTTACTGTTTTTTTAACTATTTTTTTCTAATTATTATTAATTTTATTTGTTTATTTATTTTTACTAATCACACTGTGATTAGAAAGCTGGGCTCTATTGACTTGCATGGTTGAATGCAGTACCTGTATTCAACCTGCAAGTGGAGCCAGAGTTCTCTAGAGGGTCTGGAGACCATCTAGCGAACTTTTTCATCTTTATTTTTTTTTTTCCCGGGCGGACGCCATCTTGCCGATCACTTGCAGCGGCGGCCACAGTCCATCCTGGGGTAAGTGTTTGGTGTCGCTGAATGCCTCCTGATCGAGGCATTCCAGCGACACCATTTAAGTTTAGGAGGTGATCGTTGATCGCCTCCTAAACGCTTTTAAAACAGGCGTCCGCCGCCATACAATGTTGACACCCCAGGGAGGGGCCAGAGATGGCCCCTAGTGCCGATCGTGGCGTTGCTGAATGCCACGAGGTCGTTTAAGGTCATGACGGTCCTGGCACGTCAATTGTCGTTAACCGTTCATTTCGGGTGACGTTCTCGGACCGTCAATTGTCATTAAGGGGTCAGATAAGGAGATGGTGAGAAATAACATTTATAGAGCAATACAAAAGACCCGGGCGTTTGGGTCTGATGACCCTACATTTATGCAGGATTGGAACAACACAATGCTCTTTTAACCTTATGAAATTAATTGTGAAACAACAACAAGGCCAACTAAACACCACTGAAAAAGAAATCCCCCAGACAGAATTCAAAGATAAAATTGATCACAGGAAGAATAAATAAAATAGAGGAACAAAAAGAAAAAAAATTCAGGGATAAAAATCACATCCCAAGGCACACAGATAAAACACATGACACCAGAATGTCACGTTATCATAACTATAGGCCCTATGGGACCAATAGTTTTAAAAATAGGATAGAATAGGAGAGCACAGTAAATATAGATATACGAATACACAAAATAAGGACACACATTCTTCTACTTCTGAACAGCATCCTCCCCCGTATAACCTTCTTCCTCCCCCTATCCAGAATGATGACATGGATAAGGAGGTTTTTTTAGACAGGTGGCCATCCCGAAAGGGTGGCCCAAACAGAAAGGAGACACCCCCCCCCAGACAGACACCTTGGAACTCAGAAACAGGTTTGTGCCCCTATATCACAGTCCAGGGGGGGAAAAGAAAAAAACAAAAAGACCTAGGGGACAGAAGGGCAAATGGGACAATCAGGGATTGTAAATCTCTCAGGTTGCGAATTTGATTACAATGAAATAAAACCGATAGAGATGGGGGTACAAGAAGACGGAGATATGGTGACCGAGTCCTTTCTCAAAAAAGCAATGGAATATCTGATGAAAGGCATAAAAACAGAGATCCACAATAGTACAAAGGATATAAAGGCTGATGCCGAATTAACAACTAGTATGAAGACTATGGAAAAACAAATGCTCCAATTAGAAGAACGACAACTCTCCACAAAAAATACCGTAGGTACCCGAACTATATACGCAAGATAAACGTAAGGAATTCTTATTAGAAATGATTAAAGACCTCAATTTAAGCACGGATGTATCATGTGTACAAATGGAAAGATATCACCGTATACCTAAACCAAAAGGTATTATGGAGACCCTTCCCAGGGATGCGCTAGTTAATTTTACTTCTTTCAAATTTAAAGAACAAGTGATGCGTGCTATACGGGATAAATCTATGAAAGAAACTAGATTCACACAGATCCAAGTTTTCGCAGACTTATCATATTCAACTCGGCTTTGGAGGAAATCCTTTGTTAGCGATTTAACATTTTTACAGGAAAATAACATTTTCCTGTATTCTTGGGGCTTCCCAAGGTCTTTACGTGTATATTGGAGCAATAAGACTTATAACTTTACTACAACGGAAGCTCTACGGGAATGGAACAAGAACTTCCAAGTAGGGCTGAAACAACTAATCGATAAAATCGATAATAATCGATAATGAAAATCGTTGTCAACGATTTTCATTATCGATTAATCGAATCGATTTTTATCGATTATAAAAATTATAATCCGACCTCAAACAGAGATCGGATTATAACACTAGAATCCAGATCCCCCGCAACGCTGCAGGGGACCTGGATTCCCCTCACTGTCGGCCGGTCTCTCACTTCCGTCTCTCTCCCCTTCCCATACACCCCTCTGACTCCTCCCCCCTCCCATACATCACTCTGCCTCTCTACCCGGCTCCGTTACTGACAGGAACTTTCACTGCAGCCTCAGCGTATGAAGCTGCAGTGAAAGTTCCTGTCAGTAACGGAGCGGTGTATGGGAGGGGGGAGGAGTCAGAGGGGTGTATGGGAGCCACCCTCCCATACACCACTCTGGCTCCTCCCCCTCCCATACGGCACTCTGCCTCTCTACCCGGCTCCCTGGTGTCTTGTGAACCTCCGTTGCTGACAGGAGGCAGAGTGGAGTATGGGAGGGGGGAGGAGGCAGAGTGGAGTATGGGAGGGGGGAGGAGGCAGAGTGGAGTATGAGAGGGGGGAGGAGGCAGAGTGGAGTATGGGAGGGGGGAGGAGGCAGAGTGGAGTATGGGAGGGGGAGGAGGCAAAGTGGTATATGGGAGGGGGAGGAGGCAAAGTGGTATATGGGAGGGGGGAGGAGCCAGAGTGGTGTATGGGAGGGGGAGGAGCCAGAGTGGAGTATGGGAGGGGGAGGCAAAGTGGTATATGGGAGGGGGAGGAGGCAAAGTGATGTATGGGAGGGGGGAGGAGCCAGAGTGGTGTATGGGAGGGGGAGGAGCCAGAGTGGTGTATGGGAGAGTTATAGTGGTGTATGGGGGGTATTATGAATTTCAGGGCATATAGGGGGTATAAGGCATATCAGGGGGGCATAAAACATATCTGGGGTAAAAGGTATATCAGGGGGCTCAGTGGCATATCACTGGCATATAAGAGGTATAAGGCATATATGGGGGCAGAGTGGCAAGCTGGGGGTCAGATGTGCATAACCGGGGGCAGTTTGGTAAATAAAAAAAAATTTAAACAAGGCTTTTTTCTCATAGTTTTTATTAAATATGAAAAATAGTTAACATATGAATTAATATTTACTAATAACTTTGTATTAAAACCTAGTTTGAGAAACACTGTGTTTGGGTTCTTGTAGCTTTTATTATTATGTCAGTAAAATAAGAAGGTGAATAGAGAGAGGTCATTGCAATAAAGAGATGAAAGTGTAAATTGTACGTTTTTTATTACATTATTTTAAATTGAAAAAAAAATTGAATTTTTTTATCCGATTAATCGAAAAAATAATCGGCCAACTAATCGATTATTAAAATAATCGTTAGTTGCAGCCCTACTTCCAAGCAGATAAACTTTTATGACTTAAGTGGTTCGATGGGCAACCAATGGAAAAGGAAAAGGGAAAAAATAATAAGTAACGCTTCCTGTATATATGGAGGGGAGCTGTGCCCTCGAATATTTTGGGTTTTTTTTCTGGTTTTAGCTTTACCGTGTCTGTTTCCTATGATAATCCCTATATCAATTAAACACATCTAAATCTAAAAAAAATTTTTTTATTTTTTTTTATTAATTCATTACACTTTCACACTAACACTTAGAATGCACTTGAAGGATACAAGTAATACTTATACAGTTGCCTAAGTTTAGACAACTTCTAGGAATTTAGTTAACTTACACATTACACTGCTGTTTTTCTTTTTTTTTTTTTTTTTTTTATTACATTAATTATTACACACTCACTTAACCTTTTCCACTGTAGTTATTATGCTATGTTAGTTACAATTTGCTTATTATTATTCACTAGGAAATTAGAATAATATTTGAACACTTACCAACTATACACCACACTATAAAATTTTACACTTTTTTACTACATATATATAATTTATAATATATTTGAATATACATTAATATATATTTTAAATACATATAATTAGATTTAATTGATATGGGAATAATAACCCACTATCTGGGAAGGATAAATGAAGAAAAATTTACGTTGGTTAATATTTATCTACCAAACTCAGAGCCTTTGAGATTTCTCTCGAAAATCATTGATATTCAATTGCATACAGGATATAGAATTAGATAAGAAGATAAGGTCGTTTCTAAAAATGTAATAAAAAAAAGCTAAAGCCTTCAAAAATATTATTCAAAGAGCAAACTTATACGACATCTGGAGGATATTTCACCCCAAAGAAAGAGACTACCCTCATTTTTCAAGAGTTCACCAATCAGAAATATAAATAAATCAAGGTCAGACTTACGTTATAATTTATCCGCCGCAAATAAAACAAACCCGACAACCGAAGGTATGGAGGAAATAGATAAAATTTTGAAGACTATTAACCAAATAGAATCAGAAATAGTTTTAAAAAATATGGAAAAAATGAAAATTCGTTTCTATCATAAAAACAATAGACCAGATAAATTACTAACAAACCAACTTAAAAGGAAGCAAGCCAATAATAGAATAGATAAGTTGATAGAGGGAGACAATGTCTATAGGTCGCCGGATGAAGTGGCAAGGGTTTTTCGGGAGTATTATAAAAAGCTATATACATTGTCTAAACCCCCCTCTGAGGAAACAATAATAGAATATGTATCCAAAACTGCTATTCCTAAACTATCTGAAGACCAGAGACAAACCTTGAATAGGCCATTAGAGAAAATTGAGCTAAGTAATGCTATAGATACACTTGTAAAATTTAAAACTCCGGGTCCAGATGGGTTCAGTAATTATTTTTTCAAGATATAATAGATCATCTATTAGAAACTTTCAAGGAGATAGCACAAAACAGGCCAATGCCCTAGGAAGATGCTTCAAGCCAATATCTTACCGATTCTGAAACAAGATAAGCCTTCGAATGATGTAAAGAATTATAGACCAATATCCTTGATTAATGTTGATATAAAACTGTATTCATCCATACTGGCGCAGAGACTAAAAACGGTCTTATACTCTATAATACATAGAGATCAAATTGTATTCGTGCCAGGAAGAGATTCTGGAAATAACATTAGACGACTACTGGACACTATAGATTATGCAAAACAGAATAATATTCCCCTCCTGACCCTGGCTTTAGACGCAGAGAAAGCGTTTGACAGGGTCGGGTGGGGATATATGAGTAAAGTTCTAAAAGCTTTTGGATTGACAGAGTGGATATATACTGCAATAATGGCATTATACTCTGTTCCTAGTGCTCGGGTAGTGGGCCCAGGCATTTGTTCAGAATGGTTTGATCTTCATAACGACACTAGACAAGGTTGTCCTCTCTCCCCTATTCTATACATTATGGCATTAGAACCCTTCGTTATAAATATCAGACAAAATAAAAATATTAAGGGTCTTCAGACTAAGGAGAGAGAATTAAAAACAGCGTTATACGCAGATGATGTCATTATCTCCCTGACAGAGTCTATGAAGTTTTTTTTTGAAAGAGGTGGACAATTACAGCTTGGTCTCTAATTACAAATTAAATTTGAATAAAACAGTTGCACATTTGTAACTGCGGGGTACTTACCTTCTGTCTGTCCCAACCGCCGTTCTTCTGAAACCCCTCGACGCCTGTAGCCACTGGCAGGTTTCCTGAACACAGACTGCATGGACTCTGGTTCTGTGTACACGCGCGCCACCATGCGGCCTCTTATAGGAACTACCCTTGTGCGTTCCAAGCCTCCGTTTCATGCTGGGCGGGAAATGCAATTAGTATGTCTATTTAAACCTGGCTGTTGCATTAGCTCATTGCCTGTGATAGTGCCTTGTGCGTGTTGGCTGTGCTTATTAAATACCTTGTGATTTTGGCTTCTGACCTTGGCTTGTTTTTGACGTTCCTGTCTATCTCCTGTGTTTGACCCGGCTTGTTTTTGATTATCCTGTCCTCGCCTACTCCTGACTTTGGCTCCGTGTAACGACTACTCTTTTGCCTGCTGCTACCAGTATACTGCTCTGCTCCTGTACCGGTGGATGATACCAAGTTCCTGCACTGCTGGTCCTCTAGCCGTGACAACATTTTACTAATATCTCCAAAGGAAGGGCGGAACAACTACAAAGGAATTTTCAGATACAAAATATCAAAGGAGAATTTACTTATCTGGGTATTAAAATTCCCAGAAATATTTCCAAAACTATGGAGATGAATTTTTTACATCTTCTGAAATTAACGAATAAGCTACTGAAATAATGGAAACATCTAGATTTGTCATGGTGGGGTCGCATCAATACTCTAAGATCCTATGTTTTGCCCAGATGGACGTATCTTTTCCGCATGGTTCCTTTGTCTATTCCCTCCAGTTGGCTAGAACTTGTTCAAACAAGTTTCCATAATTTTGTATGGAAAGGCAGCAGACCAAGGATCAGCAAATATACGTTAAGTATTAGGGCTGTTAAATGTTGGAATGTAGAGAAATTTAGAAAATATACTCTTTTTCTCCTTTTCCATAAGCCTGCCTTTTTTTTTTTTTTTTTTTGATGTTGCTGTTTGCGTTGTTGTATTGTTAAGTGTGTTATTGTATTGTCATAAGATATAAAATAAAAAAAAAAAAATAAAATTATTACAGAGAGGGCTAAAATTTGCACCAGCGAAGGAGCCCAAACAGTTCAACCTTTTCATGGTATCATAGTATCGCAGAAGTATCTGAGAAAATTAACAGTCAAAAGATTCTTTGGGAAAACAGACCTACACAATCAGAAAGGAAGAATCCATCATTGAAAAGGAAGAGTTTCTATACACCAAACTAAAACCTAAATCAAAATTCTACCCACTTAGTGAGAAAAGTGAATATATCAAAGTTTTTTCTACTCTGATTCTTAAAGATTTTGAAAAATTAGGAGCCAAACATAAATCATTCAATCTCAATAAAGCAGAACAGCAATCACTTAAGGACCTCAAAAAGAAACACAATATTGTAGTAAAACCAGCAGATAAGGGGGGAGCTACAGTGATTCTTAGCCGTACTTACTATATACAGGAAGCGATGAACATCTTAGGGGACGCAAATACATATAAAAAAACAAACAGTATAGTACCCTTCTACACACAAAATTACAAGAAGGTTTTAGGAGGGGAATATTAACGTAACAGGAATTTCAATATTTGAAGGAGGAACACACTAGAATTCCAGTCTTTTATTTTTTACCCAAAATTCAGGACACCACCTGGCAGACCAATTATAAGCGGAATCCCATCCATGACATGTAACACATCTGAATATGTGGACTGCAAATATATGTATCCAATACTTTATTTATAAAGCACTGACAGATTCTGCAGCGCTGTACAAGATGAAAATTTTACAGATAAAGACAAGTACAATACAGCAATTGAAATACAGACACAGAAGGAATGGAGGGCCCTGTTCCCATAGGAACTTACAAGGGGTGGATAAGGGGTGAGAAACAGGAGGTGAGGACTGCGTGGTAGTGAATGATGTTAATGTAGGGCGAAATAAGGGTTGTACTTAACTTATTAGATTCTATAGAGTGGTCCCAAGGTTGGCTGTGGGCCACAGTAGATGTGTCTTCCCTCTATACGGTAATAAGCCATGATCAAGGAATCAAAGCGATTAATAAAACACTTATGGAACATATAGAGATTACTACAGTACAAAAAGGATTTTATTTTGGAGTGCATTGATTTCATTTTAAAATACAATTATTTTTCACAATTTTTACCTTCAGTTATGTGGTACAGCCATGGGTACCAGTTTGCGCCGAGTTATGCCAATCTTTTTGTCGCAGAATGGGAACCAGAATATATATGGCAGAACAACCCATTCGATGTGGACCTGGTACTATGGAAAAGGTACATCGTTGTTGTTCTCATTAAATGGAAGGGAACACAGGACAAATTACATTCTGCATAGAGCATATTAACAAGAACCAATACAATTTAAACTTTACTTCAAATATACAACAAGATAATATAGAATTCCTTGATGTGGAATTATTTGCAGAAGACAATAAAATCTACTCCAGAAATTACACAAAACCCACAGATGCCAATGGTTTTATAGTCTACACAAGTTTTCACCACCCAACATGGCTAGATAGATGATGAGAATAAGAAGGAATTGTTCACGAGATGAGGATTTTCTCGAACACACCACGGAAATCAAAAACAAATTCATAGAGAAACACTATCCAATAGAGTTACTAGATAAGAGCCAATTGAACAAATGGATAGATCCCACTTATTGAAAGATAAACCTAAAAACCAGAAGAACAAAAAAAGATTTCAGTTTTTCCTTCATGACAAAGTATAACACTGTCACGAGAGCCGCCGCGGCACTTACCTCGCGTGCTCGCGGCAGCTCCCTCCGTCCGGCCGCTGACGCCGCGCGGTCACGTCGGGGTCGCGGCTCCGCCCCCGCCGCGACCCGATGTCGGCTGGGCGTCACACGCGCCGCCGCAGCGCGCACGCCAGGGGATCCCGGCGGCGCGCCCGTCGATGCCGCCGACGCCGTACGGTCGCGGCGAGGTCGCGGCTTCACCGCCGCCGCAACCGGACGCTGGCAGGGAGGTCCTGCCTCCACATCCTCACTCGGGCTTGCGCCTGCTCGCCAGGGACGTGCAGGCGCGTCACCACCTCCTGCCACCGGGATCGCGGATCGGAAGACTGCCGCGATGACGTCACGCGGCGCACGTCACGCACGCCGCGGCCTCATTGTGAGTAGACATTTCCCTATTTAAAGGCCATTTGTTTTATCTTCTGTACCCGTTCAAAGTATATTGCTTTTTGGGGTGTGCTGTTCCTTGTGACATTACCTTGCCTTGTGTACCGACCCTTGCCTGCTCTTTTGACTACGATTCTGATCTGCCTGCCTCGACCTCGGACCTGTTATACCGTTTTGCCTCTTATCTGCCTGCCTCGACTTCGGACCTGTTATACCGTGTTGCCTCTTATCTGCCTGCCTCGACCTCGGATACGT
Source organism: Sceloporus occidentalis (assembly GCA_023333645.1). Taxonomy (NCBI): domain Eukaryota; kingdom Metazoa; phylum Chordata; class Lepidosauria; order Squamata; family Phrynosomatidae; genus Sceloporus; species Sceloporus occidentalis. The sequence goes on from JALMGF010000058.1 coordinate 4,102,271, forward strand.
TTTGACCTCGCTGTTTGCCGTTGCTCTTTTGACTGGACTACGCTACGTCCATATATCTGCATAGTTGGATCCTCCCCTGCTACCTGACCCCGTGACAAACACCAAGGCCCACCATATTAAAAAGATACTACAGAAACATTGGCACGTTTTGAAAGGTGACAAAATATTAGGCCCCCTACTACCCGAAAAACATCGGGATTATATAAAAAAACAGACAGCTTGAAAAACATTTATTCCCCTAGTGTCCTCCCAACAAAGAAAATAGAAAAAAACCCTAACACCTTCCTGGGGAAGAAACCTATAGGCTTTTTCCCATGTGGAAGATGTGCACCTATTTACCCAGGAAAGCTAGTAGCTTCATCAACAACAAAACTGGGACCATGCACCAAATCAAAAAAATCATTTCTTGCACCAATTTGTAATATATTTACTACAGTGTCCATGTGGTGCACAATATGTAGGAAGGACCATTAGACCACTTAAAGAAAGGATTCTGGAACACCTTGGAAATATTATGAATTCAAGTATCAAACACAGTGTCCCATGACACTGTAATTCATGTCCCATGTTTTCAATAGATACATTTATCATTATGGGAATAGATGTTGTACCCCCAAGTTCGAGAGGAGGAAATAGCGCATAAAATATCTCAAGAAAAGAAACTGAATGGATCTTAGGAATCAAATTAGGAACGTACAAAAAAGGAGGTCTGAATACAGATCTGGATATTTTGGCTTTTACTTAGGGCATGCTAGATAGGGATATATAAGTCCAACATTAAACACGCGGGTAGTGTATCTGGTAGATTTATCCCCCTGCCATGTTAATTTTTTCCTGCCATACAGTGGCAGTACAATTGGGGTATAGTTTCTTCATGTGGACAAGAAGACGCTACGGTTAAAAAAGGGTTAATTAGAGAGAATTAACCCATATATATATATATATATATATATATATATATATATATATATATATATATGAAAGAAAAAAAAATTATACTACTCTCACTACTTTTTGTCTTTTGCCAGATGTCTAGTCCGGTTTCTCCGGTGGATAAAGACAAGAAACCTGCTCCCATTCCTAGGAAGGCCACTTTTAAATCAAAGCATGCGGCTTGCTCTGAGTGTGCTACCCCTTTTCCTGACGGATGCAGGAAAAAGATGTGTAATGCCTGCTCGGCAGAGCAACTTTCTAAAGACAAACAGAAAGACTTGCAATCCTTCCTGGGATGGTTCCAGGAAAACTTAGAACAGACCTTTGAGGCTTTTCAGGTTTCTGCAGCTCAAGCTCAGGCCAGGGCTTTGAGTAAATCCTCCTGCAAACGCAAAAGATCTCGATCATCCTCCAGATCGGATCTATCATCAGGTGAAATCTCTCAGTCCTCAGGCTCTACAACATCGTTCAGTTCGGAGGATGAGGCTGTTTTTCCTCCCCAAGAATTTCGGAAATTCACCAAGGAAGTGACTCGTATTTTATCAGACGAAGAGGTTAATAAAATCAAGGGCTTTCCTGTCCTCCCCAAGCTGAAGTAACTTATGGAAAGAGAATGGAAATACCCGGGGAAGAGGGCTTTTCTCTCCAGGCACTTTAAACACCTATTCAGGCTCCAAAGTGAAGAGCTTTGGGATGAGCCCCCCAAGGTGGACGTCCAAATAGCTCAGCTATCGAAAAAAAACAACCATTCCCATTGGAGGAGTCTCCGACTCAATGGAGAGAAGGGTTGAGACTTCCTGCAGGCGCATATTCCAAGCATCAGGTGCGCAATGCAAAGCTGCTATGGCTAGTGCAGCGCTCTCTAGGGCTCAAAGTTATTGGATACAAGCCTTGGAAGAGTGCTTATCGGACGATCAAGACTCCGAAATTTCAAGACTACTAAAAAATTTGAGATTGTCCAATAATCTTCTTACAGATGCCTCTCAGGAAATGGTAAAGATTTCAGCTTGCAATATGGGTTTATCCTCTGTAGCCCGCAGAGCTTTATGGTTGAGATCCTGGGCGGCGCATACAGCCTCTAAGGCATCCCTCTGTGATTTACCCTTTGAAAGGAATAAATTGTTCGGAGCCCCTTTGGACTACTTGATTAAGCAAATGTCTGAGACTAAGAGGGCTCTCCCTCAGGATAGGCGTTCCAGATGGAATAGAAGGTATCCGTATAAAACCACCAGGCCCTTCCAGACGTCTTCCAGATCACAGAATTTTCGAAATTCCTTTGGAGACCGGAAATTCCAGGATCGCCCCAAAAAACAAGAAAAGAGGAAGTTCTGACAAAGTAGGAGGAAGGCTGCAACGGTTCACTCATGTTTGGGAACGGACGACATTCGGAAAATCATCTCAGAGGGATACAAGATCAGTTTCATGTCTCTTCCCAGAAGTCAGTTCCTGATCTCCTCATATCCATCCCAGATAAAAAATTTTGCTCTTCATTCGGCTTGCCTTTCTCTCCTTTCAAAAGGGGTCATAGAGAGGGTTCAAGCTTCTTTACACTTCGAAGGAGTGGAGTCATTCATCATCTCCAATTCAAGGCACTTCCGTTTGGTCTATCCTCAGCCCCAAGAATCTTCACGAAGATTTTGTATCCATTGACGGCATCTCTGCGGGAAAGGGGGATTTACATAGTTCCCTACCGGCTCATCAAGGCCGAATCTTCAAGGAAGCTCCGGGCGGACCTTGCCACTACGATGCAGTTTCTGGAAGATCACGGCTGGATTGTCAACCGAAAGAAGTCCAACCTCATCCCTTTCACCAGGATCCAGTTCCTCGGTTTAGGAGTAGATTCAATTTCTCTACAATTTTTTCTACCGTCCACAAAGATCAGGAAGATCAAACGGGAGGTCAGATCCCTTCAATTACACCCAACTTGCTCTATCAGGAAAGCCATGAGCATCCTAGGTCTACTGACAGCCTTCATCCCGGCGGTCAAGTGGGCAAGAGCTCAACTGCGTCCCCTTCAATGGGATATTCTACGGAATCGGTCAAGACGAGAGTCAGGTCTTATCCCAACTTACCTGGTGGAGGACGTCTTCTAATCTTTCCAGAGGCCTTTCTTTTCGTCCCCCCAATTGGGTAACACTTACCACGGATGCTTCCAGTATCGGATGGGGCGCTCATTTAAGTTGTCACTTCCGGCAAGGCGTATGGTCTCCGGAAGATTCACTTTGTTCATCCAATTATCGGGAACTAAAGGCGGTTCTTCTCGCCCTCTTAGTCTTCGGAACCCTGTTGGAAGGTCATGTCGTGAGGATACAGTCAGACAACGATACGACAGTCGCATACATAAACAAGCAGGGGGGTACACGGGTAAGGAGCCTTCAGGTTCTTTGTTCTGTGTTGATGAGTTGGGCCCAACTTCATCTGGAAGACATATCGGCTACACACATAAGAGGCTGCGACAATACCATTGTGGACGATCTCAGCAGGCTAAGATGGTCTCAAGCAGAGTGGTCTTTAACCGAAGTTCCAATTTTTGCCTCTCTCAACAGGCAGGATTCCCCAGACTTCCTGGACGGTCTGTCCATGAAGTGGGATTTCCGTCTGGGTTATGTTTTTCCTCCAGTCGCATTGATTCCCCGCGTCCTCCAGAAGATCCGTTCAGACAGAGCCCGGGTCTTAGCCATCATCCCATACTGGCCAAACCGCAGCTGGTTCTCCCTCCTAAAACAACTAAGTCTAACGTTTTGGGAACTGCCTCCTTCAGAGCCCCTGCTGGACGATGGGGCCCTGCATCTGGAGCATCTCCAGATGTTGAAGTTGACGGCCTGGCTACTGCAAGCATGATTCTGCGTGGTCAAGGTGTTGAGGATGATCTTTCGGACTTGCTGTTGAAATCTGTTAGAGGGTCTACTTCAAGGATTTATTTTCGGGTCTGGAAGAAGTTCCTTCTCTGGTATGCCTCAAGGGATTTTTCGTTTTTTCCTCCTACAGTCAACTCTATTTTGCTGTTTTTAAAGGATGGCTTTTCCGCGGGCCTCAGTGTCTCGACCCTGAAAGGTCAGATTTCGTCTCTTAGTCATTTTTTCTGGAAGACCTAGCTTCTCATTTACTAGTCAGACGGTTCTTTAAGGCCATCAGCATTCAGCGTTCCTCCGAGGAGGACTCACTTCCCAGCTTGGGATCTTACAGTGGTTCTTCACTCTCTCTGCTCGGCTCCATTTGAACCTCTGGAGGAAGTTCCATTGAAGCTCTTATCGTTTAAGACTGTGTTTTTGGTGGCCATTACTTCCGCCAAACGTGTGGGAGAAATTCAAGCCCTATCATCCTCTGAGAAGTTTACCATCTTCCACCAAGATAAAGTTGGTCTCCACCTGCAGCCTTCCTTTCTGCCGAAATTTTTATCCAAATCCACTATTAATCAGCCTTTAGTTCTTCCATCATTTTTTCCGTCTCCCTCCTCTCCGGAGGAAGCTAAATGGCACATGTTGGATGTCAAGAGAGCCCTTGAGTTGTATATTTTGTAGGACTTTCCCCATCCGTTCCACTGACCAACTGTTCGTTACTTGGTCTGGTCGTTCAGCGGGGAAGGCTGCCTCTAAGGCTTCCCTGGCAAGATGGATCACGTAAAATATTCGTATGGGCTACCAAGTCTCTGACGTTCCTCTATTGTCTCCTGTCACGGCCCATTCCACCAGGGCTGTGTCTGCTTCATGGGCTGAGAAGGCTTCTGCTTCACCGGAATATATTTGCAAGGCGGCCGTGGTCATCATTCAATACCTTTGTTCGACACTACCGGCTAGACGTCTTCTCATCCTCTGCAGCAGATTTCGGGCGCACGGTGCTCCAGGCGGTTGTTTCCTGAGGAGTTTGTTGCCCTCCCATTCTTCAGGGATCTTGGTACATCCCAATTGTACTGCCACTGTATGGCAGGAAAAATGGAAATTTTTTACTCACCGTAAATTCCTTTTTCCTTAATACAGTGGCAGTACGGCTTTCCCTCCCTAAATAAATTATTTGTTGCAAGCAGTTTTGGTGTTCTTGTTATTTACTGGATCCTTTCTGGGTGAGCTTGGTTTTATGGGGAAGGGGGAGGGCTTCTCTCTAATTAACCCTTTTTTAACCGTAGCGTCTTCTTGTCCACATGAAGAAACTATACCCCAATCGTACTGCCGCTGTATTAAGGAAAAAGGAATTTACGGTGAGTAAAAAATTTCCATTTTTTTAAAATATAGACACCTTTAATAACACACTCTTTCCATCAGGAAGAATTTTATATATTTTTATTGTGTATCAGTAATATACTTTTTGACTGTTTTTACACCTTTATTTTTTGGGGGGTTTGTATGGGTTCTTATGTACTGTAGGGATTCTCTACGATATTCAACACAATTTATAGTGTATAATCCTTCTTCTTCATGTAAGTAACCATGGCTGATTCCTCCGCAATTTCACCGACTAAAACGTTATTACACAAAAACCAGGAGATCGTGCTCGAACCCTGGGCGTGAACTCCGGCAGTAGAGAGAGAACTACCTTATCAGGGGAAAAAACAGAGAAACTGTCAGGCTCATCATATTGCAGCCCTTAACTGGATGTTGGAGTCCAGAGGGCAAGAGTGTAAGAACGCAGTGATTGAAACAAACTTCACAAATGACACGAGCGGAATGTTTGGTTATAGGTTATATTCACAAAGCAAAGGAAAGCAAGACATCTCACCAGAAGCAGCAGAGTAGGAGGCATATCATGTATATGAGGGTAGAAAAGTCCAGGCAAGTATTCAAAAGGGTCTGGGACAGGTAGCAAGCAAAAAGGGGAAATCCAGTAGGCAGTCCGGGTCAAAGAGGTAACAGGCAGGCAGGTAAATCCAACAGACAGATCCAGGGTCTGGCATGAACTATGGCTCCAAAGAACTTAAATAACTCACCCCTCTGTTACTGGGAGGGAGGGATATAAATCCTGTTCATCAGATCAGGTGTGAGTTGTCTAGACTTCAGGTGAGGGAGGCAGGGATATAAAGCCTGTTCATCAGATCAGGTGTGAGTTGTCTAGGCTTCAGGTGAGGGAGGCAGGGTAATGGTATAACAAAACACAGCTGAACATAAACACACAGCACATTAATTATATACATAGCAAGACATGCATAAATGTTACAGGATGCCACAAAGGACAGGCAACAAGGCAAATAACACAGAGGATGGAGTGAGGAGCTGAGCTAAGGGAAAGAGGGCAAAGGTACATAAAATACAGACAGAAATAAACAGGATAGCAAGCTGTGGAGAGGAGTTTAACTCCAGGCAGACCACTTAAAGGGGCGGCCACGCCTGGCAGTTTGCAGGGCTGGGGCTGAACCCTGACAGAAACGGTTCCTTCATAGGCAAAGCCTGAAGTTCACAAATCCGTCGAGCAGAAGTAATGGCTACTAAAAAGGCCGTCTTCAGCAATAAAAAATACAGAGAAACCGATTGAAGAGGCTAAAACGGAGGTAACGTGAGTTTACGGAGGACGAGATTCAGGTTCCAAGGAACCATTCTGGTGACAGGAAGAGTAAGCATCCGGACGATGGTCTTGGCAAAATGTCTGACCACAGGAAGAGATATTAGCTCGAACCCCAGGAGAGCACTAATGGCAGAAATATGCACCCTGATAGTAGAAGGATGAAGTCCACCGTCAAATCCCTCCTGTAAGAAGTCCAGAATAGAAGCCGAGGAACAGGAAGATGGCAAATTTCCCCTGGAACTACACCAACCGTGAAATCTCTTCCAGATCTTAATGTATCGCTCTGCAGAAGAGTCTCAGCCACAGGAAACGAAAAACCTTGCGTTCTCAGCAGTTCACGTTCAATCTCCAGGCCGTCAGGTGGAAAACGACGGGGTTTGGGTGCAGAAATGAACCCTGACACAGAAGGTCTCTCCAAGCCGGGAGCTTCGGAGGGGGAGAGAGACCTAGAGTGATCAAGTCCGTATATCAGACGCGCTTGGGCCAGTCTGGTGCTATCGAGATCATAGAGGCACGGCCCTTCTTGATTTTCTGTAGAACCCTGGAGATCAGAGCAAACGGAGGAAAAAGGTAGGCGAGACGGAAATACCACACCTGGGCAAAGGCATCTACCGCCAAAGGATGATCCTGAGGTTTTTAGGGAAAAGAAGACAGGGATCTGAGCATTGTCTGTGGATGCCATTAGGTCTATCTCAGGTAAGCCCCACTGTTGGACGTTGAAGTCGAAGGCTGCAGGATGCAGAGCCCACTTGCCGCTCAGCACAGGAGTTCTGCTCAGGAAATCCGCTTGAGAATTGAAAGTCCCTCTGTGGTAGACAGCGGACAGAGTCATGAGACGGGGCTCTGCCTAAAAGAAAATCCTGAGCGATATACGGATGAGGGGTTCTTGTACCGCCCTGTCTGTTGACATAGGCTACCACTGCCTGATTGTTGGAGCGAAGCAAAATGTCCTTGCCAGCGAGATGCAGATGATGCAGAGCTCTTTCTACTGCAAGTTGTTACAGGGTACAGGAACAAGGACTCTCAGGTCTGTCAACTGCTGAATGGTAGATAACAGGACCGGTCTGGAGGACGGTGGGAGATCAAAAAACTGTCTGAAGGTCTGGTCTGAAATTGAAGCTGTGCAATACAACTGCTCTCACCCAGGGGTCTCGGGTGAGTGAGAACCAATTGTCCCTGAAAAATCGGAGCCTCCCTCCCACTAGAATGGAGGAGACGTCATGCAGAGCTCTTGGGGTCTTGAAACGCTTTGGGGGTGTAATGATCCTGTTGGTAAATGCAGGTAAGGAATCCAGTATGCAGGAAAGGTAGCAACAGGAACGGTTCGGACAGAGTACAAAGAATAGTTGAGCAAGCCGGGTCAGGAATGGAGAAGGTAACGTAGTCAGGAGTAAGGCAATGGTTCAGAAACAGGAGGATCCTCAGACAAGCCGGGTCAGGAGTGGAGAAATCAGAGTAAACAGGAACAAGCCGAGTCAGCAACGAGAGGGTAATCAGACAAGCCGGGTCAGGAGTGGAGATATCAGAGTAGCCAGGAACAAACCAAATCAGGAGTAAACGCAATATGCAGCAGGGAACAGCTCAGCTGGGAACAACAACCGAGCACTGAATGAGTGTCAGTGCTCAGGTTTTAAACTTGCCGCCTCTCCAAGCCCCGTCCCCAGCTGATGACGTGGAGCTGTGCGTGCAGCGTGATCTCCACTGAGGCATAGAGAGAGGGAGGGGGCGTGGCATGTGTGCGTGCTCCTCCTCCCTATTCTGGAGGGGCGGCATGGGGAGCAGCAGACCCCGAGTGCCCGCCGGACGCGGGCACCGAAGATTGGGCACCGGTACTCGGGAGAATGGCTCCGCTGCGGTTCGGGACGAGAACGTCCCGGATCGTGACAGGGGGAGGCGAGTCTGTCAAATCTCCCCCTTCCATTAGGGAATCTGCCTCGAAAGCTCTGTTCTCTAGACAAGGGGTTGAATCTAGAGCTATGGCCTCTAGATTGGTCCGGGAAGAATGGCCACAATATCCTCTTCGATCTGTGAGAGCCAAATCTTGACTGCTCTGGAAACTGAGGCAGACGCAATTCCTGGCTTAAAGACAGCAGAAGCCTCAAATGATTTTTTTAACAGCAGATTCGGCTTTCTTCTCCATCAGGTTAGAAAAATGAGAGCCATCCTCAAGCGGCAAAGTAGTCTTCCAGGAGACCCTCATAACAGCTGTGTCTACCAGAGGGGTAGCACAAAACTGAGCAAAGTCCTCATCAAAGGGAAACATGCGTTTAACCCGTCTGGACAAGTTAACCCTCCTTTGCGGGTGGTGTCATTCCTGCTTGATAATGTCAGTCCAGGATGAACAGGGTAACGAGCCAGACTGCTTGAAGAAGCTGGCAAAGAAAGGGTCACTCTTCTGGGTGGAGGACTCCTCCAAATGCATTGCTGACCTCACAGCGGAAATCAAAGTCTCAGTCTCTTACACCGGCAACAAAAATGAACTCTCCTCCCGGATCTCTCCTTCCTCTGAAGAACCTTCCTCTACCTGTGGATAATCAAATTCAGAGTCTTATAACAAAGGCTGACGCCCAAGGAGAGCAGGGTCTTGCACCGCTGGAAGGTGGTAATAGGCAGGAACAGCCTGACGGAAGGCAGAGAATGTAGTCTGCATCTCTTCTGTAAGCCAGGTCAAAAACTCCCTACCACCAGACGGCTCAGAATCCGCTACAGATCTCAGGCAAGCAGAGTAGAGCTTCTTCCTCGAATCCTGCAAAGCCTTGTGACACCCGGAGCATTGGGCATGCTTGGACTTCGTAACAGCTTTCTTAGGCGGCTCAGAGTTATCAGGGGCTGACATAACCAAAGATGCAACAGCACCCAGCAAATAAAACAGCAAACAGCAGGAACACACATAAGTACCAACTCGCCTACCATATATATACAATGAGAAAATGAGCTGAAATCAGGCTGTAATCCCCAACAGTTGGCACCAAAATGTAAAATCCTTAGTGAGAACTAGGCTTGGAACGCACTACAGGAAGTGCGAAAGTGTCACAGACTGGGTCCAAACAGATGACTGAAAGGACACAGAGCGCCCGAAGATTGTATGCAGGAGTCCCAGTGCACTAGTTGAGATGGACAGGGCCTGGTTGCAGGGCGACCACACTCACCCAGGTGTTGTGCACCTAGGGTTGTGCAGCCAAACACCAGCGCCCTGATATAGCAGCAGATGAAGTCCAGAATGAAGTGAAGTGATATCCTGCAGGCACCCTGGAGCAGGCATGAAGCAGATCACTAGAATCATGGGCGGGATGCTGCAGGCTGGGAGTATGGAAGCTAAGCAAAGGGTATAGAAGAAACATAACAAGCAAGGGACAGGGAGACCAGGCACGAAACATAACCAGACAAGACATGTTACAGGGCACTACAGTGAACCAGACAAGGAATAAACATTACTAGACAAGATATACATAATACAGGGCACAACAGGGAACAAGACAGGACACCGCGCTGCCGGGGCTACAGGACAGGACACCCCGCTGCCGGGGATACAGGACAGACTGACACACATAAACACAGAAACTAGCCTAGGACTGTATGATAACTATTGGAGATTCCGTCACATCTTATGGCCATAGTATGCTTAGCCCAAAGTACTACGCCAAAGTACTCCAATGACGGTGGGTCCTAACGCTAATCCCTGCTGACAGAGGTACGAAACAAACTAAACATGTAAACCAAACACATAACACTGAGACATACCTTTAGACTGCAGACTGAGACAAACAGAACACACGGGTGGAGCACACCTTATAAAGGAAACAGAGCTGAAGCAGAAGCAAGGAATGGAAGATCAGAACAGAGCAAAAGGAAATCCAGGAATGGATTGAAGCAAAACAGGGAAATTGAAACAAGAGCAAGATATGCAGCTCTGCAGCCTGGGAAGGACATGACAGAAAGCCCGAACCGGAAGTCAGTCTAGCCGCTGAATTCCCGTAGCCGGAAAGCCTCCGTGGCCATAGGAGGTGCCACCGCCATCTACGCTGACATCTACACCGCGAGCACAGCCGACAAAGCCAGGCGAACGACAGAGCCGCAGCCACGGATACCGCCAGAACAACGGCGCCGTGGCAGCGGAGGTAAGGGACAGGGCAAGGTAAGGACAGTAAGCGCTGGGCAAGGGTGCAAGGGTGCAAGGGTATCCCCCAGGAGGGGGGCTTAGCCCAAGAAAAAAAACGGCTCAACCTAGAGCCGGGGAAAATAATAAATGGAAGACGAGTCCTCCCTACCTGATGTAGGACACTGGTGTTAGAAGGAGGAGAGGGGCTTTTAAAGTTTTAGAGTGCTGCCCTATCTCAGATACGGAGGAGGAGTCTATCCTGAGTGTCACCTGGGATGACAGGGAAAAGAGGCATTACCTGTAAAGAGAAACAGCGTCTCCAACAGGACACAAGTAAACAAAGAAATGCCAGTATACAACGTACGTTGTGTCTCATAATGCACGTCTCCAAACGTCAGGACGCCACCTAACGCATACGGAATTATGTCACAACGTTATCCAACTCACACGGGATCACCCACAAGAAGGAAGGAAGATTAACACGCACATAAAAAGAAGTGGAAGAAACGGTCAAGGACTTTTTACCTCCTGAGGAAGCCACTAGAGGCAAAACGCGTCAAGGAGAGACTTTCCAATATTTTATATAGTTTTTTTATGTATTTATACTAATTTTATTATTAACATAAAAGGTTAGTCCCATAATAAATGTAAATCTAAAGATACTTACTGTTATAGTATTCTTATTTGGGAGCATATTCCCCATTTTCTGCTGGAAGGAGATCCTCTGCTGCATCACAATCCTTGGAAGATCACCCTCTGCACAAAATATAGCGTTGAGAGAATATACCCTGGGCAACGTGGGACTCTTCAACCCCCCCCAAGCGTATTATGCACAAAATTTGATGTGCATTGAATCCTGTGAGTGCAATCATTTACTATCTATTTTATAAGGTTTATCAACAGTATCACACTATTAGTTGTGTCTTTTGTTCTTCAGCTATGTATTAAAGAAATTGAGAAGCACATGAAAACTTTCAGCACTATTGTGAGTGCAACTTACATCACATTATCAACATATTTTTTGTGAACATTCTACACTATTGTTTATTTCCCTTTTATCTTACATGAGCGCCCTAACAAACAAAGATTCTAACAAAAATTAGAAAAAGAGTTATAATACATTATTAAATAAAAATAAATAAATTAAACCCAACAGTGAGTTTTACTTTTTATTCTACTTTTAAAACTTTGTTTTTTGTATGTTTATTTATTTTTTGGACATATTTTTGTGATATGATTGCTTGACATCTACATTTCTGTACAAGCCGTATCATTCATTGTTTTACCCTGTGTATATATATAATGGGGTTTTTTGTGTGTCTTTTTGTGTTAAAATATATATTTTTATTTTTGTATATTGTCTCAGCGCTGTCTTCTTTTAGCTAAATTAAAATTTTGGTATAAGTGAAACACAACTGATAGAAACATGTTTTAACCTACGTGGACTGATAGGGGAGCTCTATGGGTAACTGACATGAGAGAATAGTAAAGTCTACAAGTTATGACCCTGCCGTAAAAGGTAAACCCTTCACACAGAGTAATTTTGAAAAAGGGTGTCAAAACTTGTTAGCGGACAGAAGAAGGCTAGATCTCTACCTCTACGACTACTCACACCTAACACTCCTATCATGCCCAGGTTCTAGCATGTACTGGTTGCCCAGGAGTGTTATTGCCGTTCACAAACATTCATTAACTCATTCATATACCCTCCCCCACCCCTTTACCTGAACTGCAGATCTCTCACTCACAGACTTCTGCAGGGGCCTTGCTGCTTCCCTCTGTGTTGCTGTGCGAGCTAGTGATGTCCGGTTCGTGAACGAATCGTTGTTTTGAACCGATTCTTTTCAATGATCCAGGTGAATCGGTTCAGTAGACTTAACAATTTGTTTGTAACAGTTCAGTCTGTGAACCATGAACTGCAGTTGTAACATGATCCCTGTCACGGAGCTGGCTAGTCCGACCGACTACCTCCGCTGTCTTGTGCTCCCTTAGCCTGGGACAACACACTTTCCCCGGTTCCCCAGTCACTAGCCGAGACTCAGTGTAGGGTAAAACCAAAAACGAAGACTGATTTATTTTAGACACACAGAGCTGGATATATCCAGCAAAACACACATTAACATAAAACAAGATATTGGGACACAAAACGCCCCCTTAATCTGCCTCTCAGAGACAACAGGGGCAGTAACGGGATTAACAATACAATAGGGGGGAGACTGATTTATACAACATTAAACATCAAAGAATGGTGGTCACTCCCTGGTGGCAGATCCTGGCTGTCTGCTGGAGATAATCCCCTCAGCCAGTGATGAGATGATACTGCTGGGGGTAGCCACAGAAGTCTCTACAAACCCAGGGCCCATAGTCAATAGGGAGGAGGCTGGCAGTCAGGCTTCTCCAGTGGCCCCAGTGATGGAGGCTTCCGTCACAATTCTCCCCCCTTCGAATTGGACTGACATAGGATGAGACCCCAAACGGGTTGACTCCGTAGTCAGTCAGTTTATTTGGCCCATTAATGCCCTCCCAAAATTGGTGCTCCTGCTGCTGCTGGGGAGATGGGCCGGCTGCGCCATCTCCCGGGTACCGCTGGGGAGTGATGCCGCCTGCATCCCCTCCCTGGTGCTCCTGTTGCCGTTGAGGAGGGAGTTCCGGTTGATCCGGTCCTGGAATTAGGTTCTGCTGCTGGGGAGGCGGGTCGGCCGCTGTATCTCCCTGAATTCCTGCAGCTTTGGTAGGTGCTGGGCAGAGGCCAACGATGCTCTGCCTGGTTGCCAGCACTTCAGCTGGGGTTAGGGAATCTTGTGGGTCGGCCTGCCGCTGGGGAGGGAGGGCCGGTTCCTCTGCTCCCGGACATGTGAGCTGCCGCTGGGAAGATGGACCGGCTGTCACATCTCTCGGTTCCTCCCACTGCCGCTGGGGAGGAAAAACAAGTTCCTCCGCTCCCGGACATGTGAGCTGCCGCTGGGGAGAAGGGCCGGCTGCCACATCTCCCTGGATCCCTGTAGTCATTGCAGATGTGGGGCAGAAGCCAGCAGCGCTCTGCCCTGTTGCCAGCTCTTCAGCTGGGACTAAGAGATCTGGGCAGACTGCCCAGCATTCTGAGGCCCCCGGTGTGGAGACCGCAGTGTTATCCACCCCTCTTGGGTTAACATCCTCAGATGTAAAATCAGTTAGATCCACAATCTCTGGATCTGGTTGTGGAGCACAGTCGCACAGCTCCAGTATCGGATCTGGATTAGCTGCCCAGTATCCCTCTGACTCAGGGGTGGAGACCGCAGTCCCATCCACCCCGCCTGGGTCAACACCCTCAGCTGACCACTCAATCACATCCACAAAATCCACACAATCCCTGGACACTGGGGCATTCTGTTGAACGTGGTCAAACTGTTTTTTATACGCCTTCTCCAGTTCCCACTCCTGCGTAATTAAAAAGTCTAAATCACCTTTAAGTCCTAGTGCATCTGGGAGGTCCCACTCCCTGAAATCCCGGATTTGTCCTCAATCCGCCACTCCGCTGTACTGCCGAAGTCCAGATCCTCCTGAAGACTATCCCATAATAATCCAGGGCCACCAAAGTCATAGCCCTCTGGAGAACAATCTTTCGCAGTTCCCCAATATGCTTGCTCTGTATACCACTGCAGAGCCCTATAGTGATCTTCCAGCTCTACCTCCTGTTGGACCAGCTTGTCCAATTCGGATACCCATTGCTCCTGGGGTTGCTGTCCCAGGAAAGACATCCGTAGTTCCCGCTGGTCTCTAATCTTTTGTTCGGAGCTTGGAAGACACCGACCCCGGCGTATAACAGCCCTCTGCCATACTGACCGTCGAACCACTTGCCTCAGGTTCTGGTATTGTTCTGTAGGCAAAGCAGTGGTGTAGCAGGAGAGGATGACCCGCAGCAGTCCCTGGAATTCGGATACCACATCCATGTCCTTGTCAAGGCGACCGAAGTCTGCCGTCCTGTCGGTCAATCCCGGTAGAAAGTAAGTGTCCCTCAGACTAAGAAGAAATCCCACCGCTGCCACCAATGTCACGGAGCTGGCTAGTCCGACCGACTACCTCCGCTGTCTTGTGCTCCCTTAGCCTGGGACAACACACGTTCCCCGGTTCCCCAGTCACTAGCCGAGACTCAGTGTAGGGTAAAACCAAACGAAGACTGATTTATTTTAGACACACAGAGCTGGATATATCCAGCAAAACACACATTAACATAAAACAAGATATTGGGACACAAACCGCCCCCTTAACCCCTTAACGTCCATTGCCGGGACAGGCACGTCATGCAAAACGGTCACTTAACGACCTATGACGTGCCTGACACGTCATCAGACTTAAACAAGCTTAGAAAGTGATCAATGATCACTTTCTAAGCTTAAACGGTGTTGCTGTAATGCCTCGATGTCGAGGCATTCAGTAACACCGAGATCGGCATGATGGGCCATGTCTGGCCCCTCCCCGGGGCGTCAACAGCCGCCATACATTGTATGGCGGCGGACGCCCGTTTTAAAAGCGTTTAGGAGGCGATCAACGATCACCTCCTAAACTTCAATGGTGTCGCTGGAATGCCTCGATGGACTCTTGATGGACTGTGACCGCTCCGGAGAGCGGTCACAGCCGCAGCTGCACGCAGTCTTCACCATCCGCAAGATGGCGGCGGCCCGGGAAAAAAAATAATAAAGTTGAAAAAGTTCGCTAGACGGTCTCCTGACCTTCTAGAGAACTCTGGCTCCACTTGCTGGTTGAATACAGGTACTGCATTCAACCATACAAGTCAATGGAGGCCAGCTTTCTAATCACTATGTGATTAGTAAAATATTTAAAAAAAAAAGAAAAAAATTAAAAAAAAAAAAAAGAAAAAAAGAAAAAGCTTAAAAAAAACATGGTAACATTTAAAAATTATTATGCTTTAGAGGAACTATCCAGTTCCAGCAAAATGTAAAAAAATAGTCCAAAAAGAGTAAAATAAATAAAATTAAAAAATAAAGTTTATTATTATGAGCAAGTGCTAAAATTAGCGCTGTATCTTCCCAAAAATCCTGACGTGGAAAAATTTAAATAAAAGCATTTCAAATACCCAAGGGGTGTCTAATTTAAAAAAATGAATGGTTTGATGGGGTAAATTGGAGTGGCCGGGCTCAAAGATAGGGCATAGGCACAGACTGACCGAAATGGGGGGAAAAAAAAGCGCACTTCCAAAATGCGGCATTTTAACCTCAAACACCAGACAAACCCATACATGTGGGGTATGACTGAACTTGGGAGATGTTCCTGAACACATATTAGGGTGTTGTTTGATAGTGACGTATACCTGGAGCTATAAATTTATACCCAAAATACAATTTGTGTGAAAAAAAAATTAAAAAAAAATACTACCACAAAGTGTGGCAAAGGCTGGTGGTAGAATCTGATGCATGGAAAGGGTTAAATACTACCATTTTAAGTACCTTGGGGTGTCTAGTTTTCAAAAATATATGGTTTTATGAGGTAAATTGTAGTGGCCAGGCTCAAAGATAGGGCATAGGCACAGACTAACCAAAATAGGGGAAAAAAAGCGCACTTCCCAAATGTGGCCTTTTAACCCCAAACAGCAGTCAAACCCATGCATGGGTGGTATCACTGTACTCGAGAGATGTTATTGAACACATATTAGGGTGTTGTTTGATAGTGACGTATATCTGGAGCTATAAATGTATACCCAAAGTACAATTTGTGTAAAAAAAAATACCAAAAAAATACTAACACAAAGTGTGGCAAAGGCTGGTGGTAGAATCTCATGCATGGAAAGGGTTAAAATACTAGCATTTGAAATACCTTGGGGTGTCTAGTTTTCAAAAATATATGATTTGATGGGGTAAATTGCATTGGCCGGCTTCAAAGATACCCGAAATGGCACATGGGGGGAAGAATTACCAGATTTGGAAAAAATGGTTTTGAAATAGCAAAACGCTACCTGTACTTAATGCTCCATAACGTGCAGAAAAAAGCAAAAAAACATAAAAACATTGGGTATTTCTAAACTCAGGACAAATAGTAGAATATATTTAGTAGGGTTTTTCATTAGCTTTTTTGGATGAGTAAAAGATTTTTGGGGTAAAAGTCAGAAAATGTGGGGTTTTTTTACATTTTTCATCATATTTTATTACTTTTTTTATGGGAAATTAGATAATATGATTAAAACAATGGTATCTGAAGAAAGCCCTTCTTGTCCTGAAAAAAAACAACATATAATTTGTGTGGGTTCACTAAATGAGTGAAGAGAAAATTACATCTAAACACGAACACCGCAAAAGTATTCAAACAGCCTCGGTCCCAATGGTACAAAAGGTAAAACACAGCCTGGTCCTTAAGGGGTTAATCTGCCTCTCAGAGACAACAGGGGCAGTAACGGGATTAACAATACAATAGGGGGGAGACTGATTTATACAACATTAAACATCAAAGAATGGTGGTCACTCCCTGGTGGCAGATCCTGGCTGTCTGCTGGAGATAATCCCCTCAGCCAGTGATGAGATGATACTGCTGGGGGTAGCCACAGAAGTCTCTACAAACCCAGGGCCCATAGTCAATAGGGAGGAGGCTGGCAGTCAGGCTTCTCCAGTGGCCCCAGTGATGGAGGCTTCCGTCACAATCCCATTAACCATAACTGCCCCTAAATTAACCCTAAAGACCCCATCAACTATAACTGCCCCTAAATTAACCCTAAAGACCCCATTAACCATAACTGCCCCTAAATTAACCCCCACCTCCCGTAACTTTCAGCTCGATTTGCTCGATTATAAGACGACCCCCCAAAATCTGAATATTTATTAAGGAACAAAAGGAAAAGCCTGAATATAAGACGACCCTATAGGAAAAAACTAGTAAATGTTAATTCATGTAAACTATTTTTTTTTTGTTTTTATTTCCTTTTATTTTCCAACCTGACCCCATTTATGCACATCTGCCTCCAGGCTTACCACTCTGCCCCAGAAATGCCTTATACCCCCTATATGTCACTGTGCCCCATGATATGCCTTTTAACCCTCTAAATGCCACTGTGCCCCATGATATGCCTTTTAACCCTCTATATGTCACTGTGCCCCATGATATGCCTTTTGACCCCCTATGTGCCACTCTGCCTCCAGAAATGCCTTATACCCCTATATGCCACTCTGGCATTAAGGGGGTTAAAAGGCATATCATAGCGCACTCTACGTACAGAAATGCCTTATGCCCCCCCCCCCATTTAACATTACCTCCCACTTACCAGTGCTTCTGACTCCTTGATGTGTATTCAGGGCAGCTGGTAGACATCTACACGATTCGTCCATCGCGCATACACCCTCCGGCTATAAGAGAAAATTCCCCTGCAGCACTGCGGGGAACTCTCCTCTCTGACAGCCGGGGAAGGTCTGCGCGATGGACGCAGACAACCCCCGCTGCTAACGGATTTGTTACTAAATCTAATATTTTTTTGTCTTTTACTAAGAAATATTACATCAGTTGTCAGACCACTTATGTCATTTGTTTGATTACTTGCAAATCTTGTGGTATGCAATAGGGCAGGGGCGCCCAACATGCGGCCCGTGGGCCAAATGCGGCCCACAGGACCTCGAGGTGTGGCCCGCGTGATATCTGCAGCCAGGGCAATCTGTGGGAGTGATGTGCAGACCCCATACTGCTGGCAGCATCAATACACAAGGGGCAGCTAGCTAGGTTTTAGCATGTACTGGCTGACTTGGCATGATAGGAGTGTTATTGCTAACAGCAATCACTGTCCCCAACCCTGGATTGAAGGGGCCCCCACCACCCTGTCGTCTCCCCAGCGGCTGAGAAGACTCCAGAGAGAAGGTGCAGTTGGCAATTCTCTCCAGCGGCAGTGATATTTTTCGAGAGAGGTAGAGGTCAGGCGGGTGAGTACTGCTCTTGGAGAGGCAGATTATTTTGGGGGCACATTTCAAACAAGCCACTGATGTTTTACTGCTAGGCTTGACACTTGGACAATCAGGCCTAAACAAAGAACATCATTGTTCATTGTTTTATATAATGCTCACTGTTTTGAAAAGTCATGTTAACCGATTGGTAATTCTACCTCTGTAATCAAAATTTGAATATCTCCTTTCATGGAATGGTGTGCCTCAGGGCTAAATTCTAGGGCTTCTACTCTTCTCTGTACATCCAGTCTCAGACATCATCTCATTTGGATTATAATACCACCTTTACACTGAGGACATGTTCATTCACCTTTCCTCACTCAGCTCTTCAACTCATCACGGATTTTCCTGGATTTCTCTTGCCTGTTCAGGTAGTGTCTCTTTTAGTTAGTTTAACTTTAAACCATCAATAGAAACACATGTATTTAGAGAAGAATGCAACATGCATCCAGAAGAAACCCCCACCTTCAAGAGCTTAACGCCACTGATTTCTACATATCACCCTTGCTAGTGTCTAAAAAGCCCTTTAGGACCACATGTAAATTTTAAAGGACCACTTTGTCACCATTTAAAACCCATATGGTGGCTGGAGTGTCCCTGTAATTTTTCCTCACCCAAGCAGTCCTACCGCCCAATTTCATCAGGATTCATCCATTTGTTGCCACATCTAGCCATTGCAATTAAAAGCTGTTTTGGCACCATTACAAGCCATTTTGGCACTCCTTAATGAGGTAAAGTGGGAAGGGATGTGTATGAAAGCTTACATATCCTGGTGACTGAAAAGTAGGAGTCACCAAAAAAACAAGAGAGGTGGCCTCATTGATGGTTATGACTGTGATTGATGGGTCCAACAATCCTGTGGGAGTTTTTCCTTACTTTTTCACTATTGGCCAATCAGCATTTACAAGAGGAAGGAACAAGCATTAGATATATAAATGTGCTGACGGCATCTTAATAGCTGCAGTTACAGACTGATGAAAGTTGGAGTGTGAGACAGTGACATCTTAGCAGAGGCTGAGATTGGTGCTCATTGATCATATACAATACCCCAAGTAATTAATAAACTAATGATAGTTTATTTTAGTGAAGAAAATTTACTGGTGCAGGGTGGATTGGACAAGCTGTAGTGTAGTTCTGTTGCGTGCTGTATATCATTTATATATACCACTTACAGGGACTGCATCAGACATTTTTTTTCCAATTTATTTTAAGGCAAAACCCCTAGTTGGTGGTCAACACAAAACAAAAATATTTGTGACAAATTTAGGCATTTGACCATGCTATGTTTTAGTTTACTTAATACTGTTCTGTTCGTGAGTAGGGTTTAGTAGATAAAGTTGCTCATTTACGCTACTAGTCAAACCTCTAATTTGTGGACAATACATCTTTATTGATAAACATTGTTGACAAACCTAGTCATAACTGGGCTTGCGCGACTTCCAGTTTAAAATTTAAAATCTGTTCATGAGTAGTAAAGTTTTCAAACGGATTCCACTTAGGGGCGCTCGTATAAACCGATCAAAAAAAAAGATATAAAAGAAAACACACAAAAAAACTTGATGGTGTAGAGGTCAATGTAACACCTTATGTCTGATTAAGAAAGCTCCCATTACACTCACAATGTGTATATGATGTTCTGATCCTTCAACAGAATTCTTGGGGTCTGTGTGTAACTCGCATGTAAAAAAACACAAACACAGAAAACGAACACCATGGGACGGTAACAAGAGAATGAAGGAGGTGAGATGCACTTACAATTAGATGGACATACTGAACATGTATGTAAATCCGCTGTGTGTCCAGGTGTGGTTGCTGTTCGATATACATCCACAACTCCACACTCTGACTTTCCTAGGTCCATGGACTGGTTTTTCTGATGTTTGTCCAGATGGGATGTAACGTTTCCAGGTAGATGTAAAGTGCAGGTGCAGTGAGGGGTTGGTGGAAAGTCTTATTACACCACTAAAACCGTCTCATCAAAGGGTTCATTTGTAGCACAATTTATTATGGGACCAAGCCCGATATATAAAAGATTATTGTATATTTATAAGGGACAATTTTTATACATGATTATAAATAAATACTCCGAAAAAAATTAATATTTAAAAATATGTATTAAAGTCCCGAAATCATTAAAAAATAGATAAAATATAGTTTTTAAAAAGATTAATAAATACTGATAAAAAGTTCCTCAACTCGTTTCGCATTGTGAGTGTAATGGGAGATTTTTTGATCAGACATAAGGTGGTACATTGACCTCTTCACTGTTTTTTTTGTGTTTTCTTTTATATATTTTTTGATCGGTTTATACGAGCACCCCTAAGTAGAATCCGTTTGCAAAATTTCAACACCTGGAGAGTGTTGCATAGGGTTGCAGCTGTATACCCGGCAAGAAGGGAAGTACCCTATTTTCTATATTCTTCACTACCATACAAGTACTGTTTTTCACATTTACTTTGACATGAGTAGTTTAAGACAGCTGCCCATTTATGCTAGCAGCCAAACCTGTAACTTTGTGGACAAGTTACTTTTTTATCATCTTTCTATCATAGCATATATTATTCTTTATTAATAAATACATATTGGTGATATATATATATATATATATATATATATATATATTATATATATATATATATATATATATATATATATATATATATATGCAGCTCAATGTCCTTCCTTACTCTGTGCAAAACCGAGTGTAAATATCTTCCTTAACCCTGAGATGGTGCTGTTGTAGGTGAAAGGCGAGCCCAAAAGGATTCTGGGACCTCCTACTTTGGGAACGCCACCTAAGGTTGTTCCCAAATAAAAAAATGACACCTAATTCCAAGCCGAACAGCTGGGAAACAAAATTTGTTGCCCAAAAACGAATGCGGCAAAAACAAGAGTGAGCATTAGGTTGGTAAAGAGGGCAGACGCAAAAACAACGAAGGTTCCTTATTGCACGAGCAGGACTCCACCAAATCCCCACAAACGGTTAAAAAAATTCAAAAGACGCTTAGCAACAGGATAAATTGCTGCAGATTTATTCCAAATGTGCGGGAACATTTCAACCTGCTCAGGGGTTTTTATGAAGGCTTGATAAAAACCCCTGAGCAGGTTGAAATGTCTCTACACGTTTGGAATAAAACTGCACTCATTTATTCTATTGCTGAGCGTCTTTTGTATTGGTTAAGCATTAGGTTGGTGGCACCTCCCAACATTTCAAAATGTGAAAGAGGGCCACTTTGTTATTTTATTCGCTCTCGCGGAACTCATCAATACAATTGCATTTTACAATGCCGCATTTGCATCGCTACTTAAACAGGGCCCTGTATTGGCAGGCCGCACAGTGGTGTCCAGAGCTGAAAGATGACTACCTGCCAGGGGGGGGATGACTTTGGCGGCCCGGGATTGATAATTGAAAGCCTACAGGAGGACCGAGAATTCGGGAGCCCATCAAAATATCGGTGCGAGGAGATCCGGGAGTTCAGGGAAGGGATTCTTGCACATGTGCCCTGTTACCTTCCCGACTTGTGGGCTGATTTCGATTATTTGGTTTACCAAGAATGGATCCTGGAGCAGGCCTACTGTCACGGAGCTGGCTAGTCCGACCGACTACCTCCGCTGTCTTGTGCTCCCTTAGCCTGGGACAACACACTTTCCCCGGTTCCCCAGTCACTAGCCGAAACTCAGTGTAGGGTAAAACCAAACGAAAACTGATTTATTTTAGACACACAGAGCTGGATATATCCAGCAAAACACACATTAACATAAAACAAGATATTGGGACACAAACCTCCCCCTTAATCTGCCTCTCAGAGACAACAGGGGCAGTAACGGGATTAACAATACAATAGGGGGGAGACTGATTTATACAACATTAAACATCAAAGAATGGTGGTCACTCCCTGGTGGCAGATCCTGGCTGTCTGCCGGAGATAATCCCCTCAGCCAGTGATGAGATGATACTGCTGGGGGTAGCCACAGAAGTCTCTACAAACCCAGGGCCCATAGTCAATAGGGAGGAGGCTGGCAGTCAGGCTTCTCCAGTGGCCCCAGTGATGGAGGCTTCCGTCACACCTACCGAGAACTCTTTGACCGTGCTCAGCAGTGTGGCCCAGAGGAGGTGGATCCTGTGAATATTGTGCGCTCACCAGAAGCACAAACAGCCTCTGCCCGCTCCCTTCCCTCATCCCAGACACTTTGCCCTGTCCCCCGCAATATGGCCCAGAAACTGACCGAGACCCCCCCCTGCATGTCCCAGCCAGATCCCCCAGCTCACCTGCTGGCATCTACTGATTTTCCCCGTGTTTTAATACTCAGAGTCTCAAAACTGTAATGTCAGATGAACATCCTGTTGTAGGAAGAAGGCTGATTGTCTTTGCATTGTTGATTGTATAGGTGTGAAGTGTTGTGTGAGTTAGCCCTTGTCTTGTAGGTATGACTAGGTGTCACTGCTGCATACCTAATCATCAATTACACAACAGGTAGCTGTTAATCCTGTGAGCTCCTGTTATCTCTGTGTCCTGGCCATTGTCTCTCTCAAGCCAGTTATATGTCTATCATCATTCCATGTCTACGTCCCGAACTAATGTAATTATTTATGTCTCATGTCATTCTGTCCTTCTCCCGGATATTGTGTTGCAGGATTTGACTTAATTACTTCCTTTCTGACATAATAATTAGATCATGTGATATTTGTCTCGCCCCTTTTCTTACTTGTGTATATATATCTCTGTATTTGGTTTTAATAAAAGGAGTCCTGTTTTCACCTCAACATGAGTGTTGCCTGATGCTTGGGGTGGGCTGCTATGATCTTTTATTGTCCTTTTCAGGACAATAGCCACGCTGTGTAGTTAAGCTTCGGATAGCCACAGTGCCAACACAGCCCCGGTGCAGCGACGTTCCCCCCTTCTATCTACAATGCTGGTTCTGCCTGGCGCGGAAGGGGTTAATTGTTGGTGTCCCGGCAGGAGGAAGCAAACTTTGGCAGGAGTACCCAGTCAGGGTACAGGTCGGTCCCGTCACAAGTACCAATTTGGTGGTCCAGATATATAGATTGACTTCTGTGTCAAACCGTGTGGGGTCTTATCAGACGTCAGTCTCCCCCAGAAAAAAGAGTGGGACTGTTGTCCTCGTCTGGGACCCGAACTCCCCAGTCTCTAAGTGCACCCCAGTACTGGTTAGTGGGAGAGGTGCCTCTTGCCAGCCTCCTGCATTCACAACTCTAGGAGCAACGGAGCTGTGCTCCCCGACTGAACTGGTTGCAGACCTGGTTGGCATCTGGCCCCAGTTCATTCTTCTTTTTAAAAGGGGAAACATGTGACAGAATGACTTGTCATACATGGCCCCAAGGTACTCAGAGATGGCTCCAGCCTGGCTGTCAAACAAAGATAGCACAGGCAGGAACTCCATTGTCAGGGCCGGCCCAAGACTTAATGCCGCCTGGGGCGAAGTTTAAAATGCCGCCCCCCCTGCCGACGCCGGGGTGGGGGGCGGCATTTCAAACTTCCCCGACGCCATTATCTACCCCCCCCCCTTTGTACTTACCTTTAAACAGTCCTGCGGCGAGTCTCCCTGCTCTGCCACGGTGCCGGCTTGTTATGCTGAGCGCCGGAAATTGACGCCACTTCCGGCGCTCGGCATTACAAGCCGGCACCGAGCTAGAGGGCTCGCAGAGGAGAGAGAGGGGCGCCGAGCGGGTAGGCGAAAACCACTCTGCGCCCCTCTCTCTCCTCCGCTTCAAAAAAAACAAAAAACGCTTGGGGCGGCAACCCCAAAAAGTTGCCCCACTCGGCTCCATTGTAGGGCCGGCCCTGTCCATTGTTTAACCCCTTGATGACAATTGCCGGTCCGGGCACGTCACGGAAAAACATGTCGTTAACGACAAATGACGTGCCAGGACCGTCATTTAAAACGGGTAAAAAAAAAATCGATCCGTGATCGATTTTTTTACCCAAATGGCGTTGCTGTAATGCCTCGACCTCGAGGCATTCAGCAACGCCATGATCGGAATCAGGGGCCATGTCTGGCCCCTCCCCGTTTTAAAAGCGTTTAGGAGGCGATCAACGATCACCTCCTAAACTTAAATGGTGTCGCTGTAATGCCTCGATCAGGAGGCATCCAGCGACACCAAACACTTACCTCTTGATGGACTGTGACCGCTCCGGAGAGCGGTCACAGCCGCAGCTGCCGGTGATCTTCGCCATCAGCAAGATGGCGGCGGCCCGGGAAAAAAAATAATAAAGATGAAAAGGTTCGCTAGACGGTCTCCAGACCCTCTAGAGAACTCTGGCTCCACTTGCAGGTTGAATACAGGTACTACATTCAACCATGCAAGACAATGGAGCCCAGCTTTCTAATCACAGTGTGATTAGAAAAAATAAATTAAAAATAAAATAAAATTAATAATAATTAGAAAAAAAATAGTAAAAAACCAGTAAAATGTAAAAATAATTTCCCTCTGATGTCACTATCAGGGGAACCTTCAAGTTGAAAAAAAAATGTTAAAAATGTTAAAAAAGGCAAAAAAAATTAAAATATATATATAAAAAATATATTTTTGTGAGCAAGTCCTAAAATTAGCACATTAGCTTAAAACAATTCTCGCATGGAAAGAGTTAAAATACTGGCATATTAAATGCCCATGGGGTGTCTACTTTTTAAAAATGTACGATGTGATGGGGTAAATTGAATTGGCCGGATTCAACAATGTCCCAATTAACACAGGGGGAAGGATGGCCACACATCTAATTTCCAATTAGAAAAATGCACACGTACCAAATGTGGCCTTTTAGTTCCCCCCAAATGAGATGTTGCTGAACACATATTGGGGTGTTTTGTGATAGTGACATATACGAGAACTTTTTAATTCATACCTGAAGTAAAATGTGTGTAACAAAACAAATGCAAAAAAATGACTACCACAAAGTTTGACAAAGACTGGTGGTAGATATGGTGCATGGAAAGAGTTCAAATACTAGCATTTGAAATACCTTGGGGTGTCTAGTTTTCAAAAATATATGGTTTTGTTGGGCACACTGAAATGCCCCGGCTCAAAGATGTACCAAATAGGGCATGGGCAGTGGATCCCCAAATGCCAAAGTTCAACATTGAAAATGCGCATGCCCCAAATGTGGCCCTTTTGCCCCCAAACAGCCAGGCAAAATCATTCATGTGAGGTATCGCTGTACTCAGGATATGTTGCTAAACACATATTGGGGTGTTTTATGATAGTGACATATACCAGAACCTGTTTATTCATACCTAAACTAAAATGTGTGTGAAAAAACAAATGAAAAAAAAATGACTACCATAAAGTTTGACAAAGGCTGATGGTAGAATTAGTGCTTGGAAAGGGTTAAAATACTATCATTTGGAATACCTTGGGCTGTCTAGTTTTCAAAAATATATGACTTGATGGGGTAAATTGTATTGGCCGGCTTCAAAGATACCCGAAATGGCACATGGGGGGAAGAATTACCAGATTTGGAAAAAATGGCTTTGAAATAGCAAAACGCTACCTGTACTCATAATGTGTAGAAAAAAGCAAAAAAACATAAAAACATTGGGTATTTCTAAACTCAGGACAAATAGTAGAATCTATTTAGCAGGTTTTTTCATTACCTTTTATAGATGAGTAAAAGATTTTTCAACTAAAAGTTAGAAACAGTCATTTTTTTCTAAATTTTTCACCATATTTTATACTTTTTTTAATGGTAATTAATATGATACAATCAAAACAATGTCATCTAAAGAAAGCCCTTCTTGTCCTGAAAAAAACAATATCTAATGTGTGTGGGTTCAGTAAACGGGAAAGAAGAAAATTACAACTAAACACGAGCAGCGCAGAAATGTTAAAACGGCCATTGTCACGAAGGGTACAAAAAGTAAAATCAGCCTTTGTCACGAAGGGGTTAATTAATCCCATCAATAGGGTTGCTGCCAGGGGAATTAAAGGTTGGGTTGAATACATGTATCTGTTAATTTATGTTAATGCAGTTTTGTGGATATATGAGTCTATGTTTTACAACAATAAACTGTTCATTCCTGCTGTACTCAATTCAAGGTAGTTGTGTCTACTTATTGGGTACACACAGCAGGGTACCAAGCTGTGCATGCTGGCTGGTGCTGGAAATTATTCCGGGGACAACAGGAGGATACTGGGTGATCTCAGGGAGTTACTACAGCTCTCTTGGTGAACCCGTTACAGGTTGGCCAATGCTCCGTTCCCTTATTCTGTGGAAAATCCATGCCGGCTTTTCCAGGAGGCTAGAGGTCTGCAGGATCTGCAGGATTTAAAAATAAAGCTCTGTTTTGTTACAAGCTGGTGTTCCCGACTCTGATTGCCCTAGAGGACTGTGCTGTGACATTTATGGCCCTCATGCTACAGGGTTTGTCACAGTATCGATATTACATAATCCGGACACCTTTTGTGCCATAACAGGAGCTTGAGGCAGTCCAGGCTGAGTCCTTATGCAGATTCTGGAAAGGAACCACATATGTGTGGTATGTCAGCATTACATAGTCGCAAGGCACCCCAAATCATGACAGTGCAAAAGGGTTTCACTGTTTACAGCTTAACCACTAAGGTCCAAGTCATGATTTGGAGGTAAAACTACCCCTAAACTTCAAAATAACCCCCATATACCCAGAAAGGACATCGCCTGCAGAGTTCAAAGACACTCTCCTTACTTTTCTAGATGGGCAGCCACAACCACAAATCTAATGCAATATAGATATTAAACTTTTTTCTTTTACCGTTTCACATTTTTTCATGTATCAGGATGAACGCTAGACGCTTTTTTGGGTTTTTTTACACAGATTTTCTTTTTGTTTTTGTGTATCAGTTTTGTGATTATGTCTAGCTGTTAGGCTAGGTGGTTAGCATAAGGGGTAGTGTTAGTAGATAGTGTTATGTACAGTTAGATGTTGGTGTCAAGTTACAGTCAGTGCATAGTTAGAGTTAGTGATAGGGATGATCTGAGTAGGTCACTGGTTTTGATGGGTGAGACTAATCAATGATCAGTCACCTAAAGTGTCATTAATCAATGATCATATAGCAATTAATTAGATAAAAATGTAAAGAAAAAATACAAAAGTATTGCTATAAGATCACTTGTAAGTTTCATCAACATTATTATTTTTCAGTATTTTTTATTAGCATGTCTATATGAAGATGTTTATCTATGTATTTTTTAAATACATGTTATATTTATTAAATATTCAATATAGGTTGTGTTACACATATTATATGACCTGGCAGTAGTACTGCACCGATCCAGGTTGGAAGGGTCCTTTCTAAACTATTTTGAACCGGCACGGGGAGACAGGAGCGTATCCAGGGTCACGCTTATGTATGTAAGCATGGATGTGTACTTGTGTGTGAGCATGGGTGTGTGCTTGTGTGTGTGTGAGCATGGAATGTGTACTTTTCTGTGTGCGTGAGCATGGATGTGTAAGTGGGATGAGATGGAGTGTGTGTCAGTGAGTATGAGCGTGTGTAATTTGTATGTTTACAAATGTTTTATGCTGGAAGGAGGGGACAAGGGGCAAAGAAGGCGCTGGCTAGCTGTTGAAGTTAGGGGCCCAGGGGGAGTTTTTGCATCAGGCCCCGGTGGTTTCTAGTTAAGCCCCTGATCCTATGTCTTTTAGGCTAAAATTGCACAAATGGAGGTTCCAAGCGACATAACTGACCACAGGAAGATGAAGAGAGAAAAAACAGAACTAATATAACATGAGCGGCTACTGAATACTTAAAAATATTTATAATGTAAGCTTTCACCATGTAACTCATTAATATGCAACAGTCTTCAGCTACATGTGAAAATATACACAGTGTAGTGTTTGTAATCAGCCGTATAGGGCTGTTTATATCACAGCTATTTTTTATTTGCTCAAACAAGTATATCACTCTATTAGTCTTTGCATCCACAAAGAACATACCAGCACACAGCAGTATATCTTAACCACACAGCCAGCATATTTAGCCATACATTTAATGCATGGTGTTAGAGCCTGAACAAAAAGTTCTAAGATATATTGCAGGTGGTGATATAGACACAGTGAACTGTGCAAAACTCTGTACCAACAAGAAATAATAAGTTATCCCAAAAACAAGCCAGTTCTCCCAAAAACAAGCCAGTTCTCCATACCTTATACCAGTGTGAAGGATGCGTACAAATGCAGATGTTTCTATTTCCACTGTTATAATAAAAATGAATAGGAGCTATATGTGTGTGGTTTTATGTGAAAAAATGGTATACATGGAACAGAAATCTTCCTAATGCTTCAGTAAGGTGGTCAGTTCCAAAATGGGCAAAGATGAAATTCAAAAGGAACCTTTGACATCATGCAGTGGTTAAATCAGTAGCTTATGTAGCGGGGGCGGGCGGTCCGCGCCAGGTGCCGCTCATCAGGGGGTGCCACCACCCCTCCAGAGATGGACCGTAATGTCTGCCGCTAGAGGAACAGGCTCGGTTGGGGAGATCAAAGATCTCCCTCTAACTGGCTTAAAGACAATCAAGGGAGATGGAGAACTGTTAATGCAGACCTCCGATCCTGCTCCCTCGTGATGCACGCGGCATCTGATGCTGTGCGTCGGGATTTCATGTCATATCCCGGTGCATAACACTGAAACCGCACCCACTGCCGGAAACCGAAAATGACACCCTTTTAATAAATATAAGTAACACACTAAAATTGGACAAAAAAATAAATAACATAATAATAATAAACTCAAACAGCAGTTTTATATAATATATATTATATATATAAATAGAAATGATTAATAACTGCAATTAAACTCCTATAATGCCCAGGCATGATAGGAGTGTCATCCTATCCCACAAGCCTATGCCCACATTTCATATACGTGGTGTCATTCAATCACACTGACTACTATCATGCCCAGGCAGCCAATACATGCTGGGATCTGGGTATGCCTGAGAATGATATGAGTTTGATTGCTGTTAGTAATCATATATATTTAATATAGCAATGACACTTCTATGATGCACAAGCAGTCAATACATGCACTCCCTATGCCCTGCCCCCCTACTTACACATCCATGTTATTGCATGCATATTCACTCATCACAAACATTAATTCCCTCATTCACATATAGTCATTCATACACTCTCCCCCATTATGCTGTACCACCGTGAATGTTTGCCTCAGTATAAAGTGATAGGCGTTATGCTCTACCACTGTCAATGTTTGCCTCAGTATATAGTGATAGGTGTTATGCTGTACCACCGTCAATGTGTGCCTCAGTATATAATGATAACAGTTATGCTGTACCACGGTCAATGTTTGCCTCAGTATATAATAGCAGTTACGCTGTACCACCGTCAATGTTTGCCTCAGTATATGATAGCAGTTATGCAGTACCACTGTCAATGTTTGCCTCAGTATATAATGATAGCAGTCTTGCTGTACCACAGTCAATGTCTGCCTCAGTATATAGTAATAGGTGTTATGCTGTACCCCCGTCAATGTCTGCTTCAGTATATATTAACAGGTATGTTGTACCCCTGCAATGTTTGCCTAATGATAGAAGCTATGCAAAATAGAAGGTGCCAAATATTCTAGGTACGCCCCTGGGTTAAATTGTCTTAGTTGAGAGAAAAACATTTGGTATGATAAATTAATTTATATGTGAAATGGTTGGTAAACTGAAAATATCCTTTTTATCAATCTGAAGGCAATGGGCTGAGATGACAGCTCAGATGAAAATACAATCTCATTTCAAACAAGAGATGTACACATGAACTTAATGCCCACATAAAAGCTACGCAGGTTTTAGGGAAGAGAGGGCCATGAGAACCAGGGCCGGACTGGGACTGAAAAGCAGCCCTGGAAAAATTTGGAGACCAGCCCCATATAGTTTATCTCACGGTGAAGCTCTTATACCCACACGCACCCCTTATACATACCCGAGTCACACTATGTGCAATTCTTTTTATCTCATTATTTGTATTAAAATGCCAGAAAGCAAAAGTGTTAAAAGGCCCTAATAAATTAAATACATTACACATAACAGGATCAAAACATTTACTACTGCGAACATTTTTAGATGAAAGAGTTCCATTTTATTTAGTGGAACAAAACACTGATCACATTATTCTTCACGATATTCTGGTAAGAAACTTTTATTTCTTTATTAATTCATGTAGACTATTTTTTTCCATATTTAATAAAAGCTATGATTGAGACATATTTGGTTTTTATTTCCTTTCATTTGACAACCTACCCCCGAGTTATGCACCTCTGCCCCCAGGCTTGCCACTCTGCCCCCCTGATATGCCTTCTAACCCCCTATATGCCACTCTGCCTCCAGAAATGCCTTATACCCCCTATATGCCACTCTGTCCCATGATATGCCTTCTAACCCCCTATATGCCACTCTGCCATATAGGGGGTTAAAAGGCATATCATGGGGCACTCTGCCTCCAGAAAAGCCTTATGCCCCACTATATGCCACTCTGCCTCCCTGATATGCTTTATACCCTCTCTTTATACCCTCACTCTGCATCCAGAAATGCCTTATACCCCTATATGCCACTCTGTCCCATGATATGCCTTCTAACCCCCTATATGCCACTCTGCCATATAGGGGGTTAAAAGGCATATCATGGGACAGAGTGGCATATAGGGGGTATAAGGCCTTTCTGGAGGCAGAGTGGCATGAAGGGGGTTAAAAGGCATATCATGGGGCACTCTGCCTCCAGAAAAGCCTTATGCCCTCTATATGCCACTCTGCCTCCCCGATATGCTTTATACCCTCCTATATGCTCCTCTGCCCCATGATATACCTTTTAACCCCCTTTATCCCACTCTGCCTCCAGATATGCCTTTTGACCCCCTATATGTCACTCTGCATCCAGAAATGCCTTATACCCCTATATGCAACTCTGGCATATAGGGGTTTAAAAGGCATATCATGGGACAGAGTGGCATATAGGGGGGTATAAGGCATTTCTGGAGGCAGAGGAGCATATAGGGGGACACACTTACATACACACACATGCCGATTTTTTTTTGTTTTTAACAAATACAAAAAACATTATACAGTACAAAAAATACATTATTTTACTCACCTTCTACTTCTCTTGACTTCCTGGTAGCTGCACACTGTTCTCCTCTATGCTGACAGGATGCCACTGACCTGACATCCGGTGCTGCAGCAGTCTGAGTGCGAGGGGGCGGAGCTTCCACCTCACGCTGCTCCCATCACTATGCAGCCATCAGACTGCTGGGAATGTAATCTAACCGGCCGGTGCGTGCTGATGCCGCCGGCCGGAGCTACTTTAACACTTTTTTTTTAATTTATATGGTAAGCTGGATCGGCTTGCCATATAAAGTAAAAAAAAAGTATTAAAGCAGAGCCGGCCGGCCGGCGGCATCAGCACGCACCGGCCGTTCAGATTACATTCCCAGCAATCTGATGGCCGCATAGTGATGGGAGCAGCGTGAGGGGTGAAAGGTCAGTGCGAGGGGGCGGAGCTTTCACCCCTCACACTGCTCCCATCACTAGACGGCCATCGCACACGGCTGCTGGGTGCTGATGCCGGCCGGCCACATCAGCACCCAGCGGCCGCTTTGGTTAGATTTCGGGAAGCCTGGAGGGCAATTGCCCCCCTGCCCAGCCCGCCCCTGGCACCGAGGGAGGCGTTCATTGCCATTTGCAGCCGCTCAGCGGCTGTCTTCATGGTAAGTCTGCCGGCCGCCCAGCCCACGGACCTTCCGGCCCACCGGGAAATTTCCCGGTATACCGGTGGGCCAGTCCGGCCCTGATGAGAACCATGTTATGCCTAGGGAACCATAATCAACCAACATCATTCTCATCCAATACACAATCTGTTAAAGAAGCCAAAGTACAATAATAAGATTTTACATCATACTCTTTTCCACAACTAAGTGCAGGACAGAATCACACTAAAATCGCATTTTGTCAGTCATGTGGGGGTACTGTTGTGTATTATGATTATTATGTAGTAGTATGTACATCAGATCATACTACTGTACAAAGATAGGCCTAACCAAAGTGCAAGATCCTTATTTTATGTACTGTGCATTCTGGTCCCACTTAAATGCCACTATTTGCTTCCTACGAAAGTTATTTAAATTAAATTAAAATTTTCCTATTTTCTCATTTTGGGACCCACTATAGTAAGGATTGCCACTCTTGCATCATAGGAGAATGCTGCACAAAAGGGTCTAATTCACTAAAGGTAATGTTTCAGTTGGGTTTGGCTGGCCCTGCCCAACAAAGGAGACTTTCATGAGATTAATGAAATGATTTAACTATGCATTATATAGGGTCGGCTAAATTGTGCCTGCACATTAATTCAGTGATTGGACCTTTACAATGCATACTTATGTCAAGGACTTGGAACAACAACTCTCCGTAAAAGCTGTAGTGAATGACCCTCGAAGGGATTTATTCACTAAATAAAGAGTTGTATTTCGGCTCCTTGACGTCACAAAACATTATAAAGCCAACCCAAGTTGGGAAGAGCTTGGCTAGCACAGCAGAACGTGTAGTAATTTCTTACCATCTCTTTTTTAAATTTAATCATGCATTAAACAGGGCCAGGTCAGCCCTTCTTGATGGAGGAACTTGTCAATGTCGGCTCTTGATAATAAACCTCAGCAAACCCCTACGATACCGTGCATCTCTGACCCTCAAATCAGTACATAATGCCTCACTTTCCTTCTTTCCGTCCACAGCACAGTAAACGACCCTTCTATATTGTTTCTTACCCAGGGCAAAAAAAGGCGGTTCAGTGTTCTGCAAATCGTCCCTCACTGACACACTCCCCGGCGCCTCGTTATGGATCTGAAGGGAAAGTCGAGAATCTCCCGGGCTAGGAGGTGGTGAAGAAATAGCGCCGCTCCACATCATCTCCCGTTCCCTGAGTGCCTTTAACGTAGATACCGTCACTGTTTTCAGTCTGCAATTTGACGGGGAAGATGCGTAGGCCGTATCGGCAAAAAACACTAGTCGACCTAATAGAAGCAGGTATACGCAACGAATCATCATGTCGAGCAGATGACAATTCATCCTAATTAGTCTGGTAGTACAACCTTCGGCTTTTCCTTTTGAGACAGTGGCAACAGACAGAATTTTACACCACAAAAACTAGTACCGCTCCTTTACCAGCCTCCTTAACATCTCCCAGCAACAGCAAATCAGCATCCAACTCTTCCTACATCGCGCACGCCTCTTGTGGCACTGGCCAATGAAAATTGGATCAATTTTTTAATTCTAAACGGCTTATAATCGCATGTCTTGAAGAAAAGACCGATTGCTGGAATCAGTTTCATTTCTTATACGTTGGATTTACACAATGTCTGTTGGGAATGACGATCTGTCATAGAAATGATCGTGACAATGTAACATACAGCCATGATCATGAAATATAATATAATTACACATTGATACATCTGACGCCCCGGAGCAGTAATACATATCATTCGAGACACTGAAGTCAAGCTATCAGACAGTTTCAAATCAGTGGTCATGCCATCAGACGCTTTTTTGTTTAGATTAGAAAAAGGTGTATAAGAACTGCAAACGTGAAAATAATCATATAATGATACAATTCTGAGTTGATTAGGCAGAGTTCTCACACAAATATATCTCCCTACAAAATTATATAATTTTATTAAATAAATTAACGGTAACTATCCGATCATAGCCAGCAAATTAAATTTTCTAACATTTCTGCATATTTTACAAAATTCCACCGTTGGACCAATATATTTACACTGCATATATCTCACACACACACCCCTCTATAATATCTTACAATATGGTGTAATTTTACTGTGGAAATGTAAAGATATAGCACCCCAAAAAATCAGCACCGTAGTTATCTACTGGCATTTTTCCCCCATTGGACCAACACAGTTACACTGCACAAATATCTCACACACACCCCTCTATTAATCCTTACAATATGGTGTATTTTTACTGTGGAAATTTAAAGACATACCGCCCGAAATATCAGCTCAGTAGATAGCAAATGTGATTTTTCAACATGCTACTGTCGCTATTACGCTGGTCTCTAAGGGAGGTCTTCACCGCAGAAGTTCTTCTGCCCAAGCTACTGCTGCTGAGAGAGGGGCTCCTGGCAACAGTAGTCCAGGACTTAGATGATGCCAACAGTGGAAAACCTCCCGCCAGCTGGAGATAGGCACTGAGCAAAAGCAGCAAGGCGCAGCACGCAACAGGAACACGATGCAGGTAGTCAGACGAGCCAGGGATCCGATACATTAAGCGAGTAGTCAGACGAGCCAGGAGCCGGACCGATTCCCCAGATTGTCGTGTACCTCCAGCGGAAGGTTGTCCATTGCCCGGGGAGATGGTTTCCCGGGACCCGCGGCCAACCCTCCTCTCGCTAATACCACATGTGCCGCGGGCGGAGGACCGCCCGCCGTCCCGAACGGCCGGCGTTCATGAACCGCGGCCGGTCCTCCTCCCGGCGGCATCAGGAGCCGGAGGAGTGACATTACCCCCCCTTGAGGGCCGGTCATAGGCCGACACATCCCTGGTTTATGCCGGAATTTCCTATGAAAAGCTTGAAGCAATGCAGGAGCATGTAAATCCCAAGCACGAACCCAAGACCTCTCTTCAGGACCATACCCCTTCCAATGAACCAGGTAAGAAACTGAATTCCCAACCTTCTTGGAATCCAAAATAGACCGCACCTCATATTCAACCTGGGAATCTACGACAACAGGACGAGGACGGGGAGCCAACCGGGTGAATCGGTTACAGGTGAGCGGTTTGAGCAGGGAAACGTGAAAAACCCTGGGAATCTTAAGGGAGGAGGGGAGAACCAATTCATAAGCGACCGGGTTGATCTTGCGCCGAACCCGAAAAGGGCCAATGTAGCGAGGGGCAAGTTTCATAGAAGGGACTTTAAGCTTAAGGTTCTTAGTGGAAAGCCATACCCTATCGCCGTTCATAAAAGAGGGACCTAACCGGCGATGCTGATCAAACTAACGGTAAGTGTTTCATATACAGATCCACGGCAGGAACTTGAGAATCAGCAAAAGAAAAAGGCAAAGAAGAAGGGTGAAAACCATAATTACAGAAAAAAGGACAAATTTTGGAGGACTCGTGAACCGTATTATTCCTAGCAAATTCAGCCCAAGGTAGAAGTAATGCCCAATTATCCTGGTGATCATTAATAAAAAGGTGTAAAAATTTGGTTGGTTCTTTCTGAGATACCATTAGTTTGGGGGTGATAGGCAGAGGAAAAGGCTAGGGAAATACCCAGAGAGGCACAGAAGGTATTCCAAAACAGAGCCGCAAATTGCACACCCCGATCCGACACAATTTGAAGTGGGATACCATGCAGACGAACGACATGATTAACAAACACCGGGACTAACTCCGGAGCCGAGGGTAACTTAGGGAGGGGAACAAAATGAGCCAACTTGGAAAATCGGTCGACTACCACCCATATAACGGTAGAGCCCTGGGAAGGGGGAAGATCAACAATAAAATCCATAGCTAAATGTTGACCATGGGCGGGAGGGCACGGGCAAGGGTTGAAGTAAACCT
Organism: Sceloporus occidentalis; assembly: GCA_023333645.1. Lineage (NCBI taxonomy): Eukaryota > Metazoa > Chordata > Lepidosauria > Squamata > Phrynosomatidae > Sceloporus > Sceloporus occidentalis. The sequence goes on from JALMGF010000058.1 coordinate 4,138,276, forward strand.
GAAGGCTTCGCATGAGAGCTTTTAGCAGTAGCGCACAAAGTACAAGCGTCGACAAAATCAACGCAGTCGGTTTGCATGGTAGGCCACCAGAACTGTCTACGAAGGAACTGAAAGGTACGCTGAGGATTAGGATGACTAGTGGCCAGGGACGCATGTGCCAAGGACATAATTTTATCCCTGTCCCGCTCTGGCACAAACAGGGTATCCATGGGCCAGTTACTGTGGACTGGAGCTTTGGACGGGGCCGAGAGGATACGGGAAACCAAAGGAGAAAATAGGTGAGTGGAGACTGAGGCAACAATTTGAGATGGAGAAATGATAGGCACAGGGTCAGACTTAGTGTCCCGGTCGGAGACAAACTGTATAACGCATCCGCTTTGACATTTTTAGATCCAGGCCGGTAGGAAATGACGAACAGAAATCTGGAGAGGAACAACGACCACCTGGCTTGCCTAGGGTTCAGTCTTTTAGCATGACTAAGGTATTCCAGATTCTTGTGGTCAGTTAGAATTGTGATAGGATTTCTTGCCCCTTCCAGAAGATGTCTCCACTCCTGAAGAGCCATAACAATACCCAAAAGTTTGCGGTTACCAACATCATAATTCATTTCAGCAGGAGAAAATTTCTTTGAGAAAAAGGCGCACTAATGAAGCTTGTCGTGGAAGTCTTTCCTCTGAGAGAGAACCACCCCAACTCCAACTTCAGGCATCAACCTCAACAATAAAAGGCTTAGAGGCATCTGGATAACACAATATCGGGGCAGAAGCAAAGGCCTTCTTAAGGTGGGCAAAGGCCTGGATAGCCTTCCTTGACCAATTCTTGCAGTCAGAACCTTTCTTAGCCATGTTGGTGAGAGGAACTACGATTTTAGAAAAGTTCTGAATGAATTTCCTGTAATAATTCGCAAAACCTAAAAACCGTTGAAGAAGTTGAGGCCAATCCGAAATCGCCGAAAGTTTCTCAGGATCCATTTCGAAGCCAGAGGCAGAAATGATGAAACCCAGGAAGGAGACGCGGGGAACCTCGAACTGGCACTTCTCAAGTTTGGCGTATAGGCGATGCTGGCGCAGGCGTTGCAGAACGATGCGAACGTGAAGTCGATGCAACTGAATATCAGAGAAATGAATCAGGATATCATCCAAATATACGATGACAAACTGAAGGGAGATATCGTGAAAGATGTCATTAACAAACTCCTGGAACACAGCGGGAGCATTGCATAGTCCAAAGGGCATGACAGTATATTCATAGTGACCCATTCGGGTATTAAATAGACTTGGGCACCAGGGGGCTCTTCGTGTTCGTCTTCGTGCTCGTCTTCGGGGGGAAAAAAACCTTCGTATTCCGCGAATATTCGCCCGTTCCTGTCTTCTCTTCGGGCGAATATTCGCGGACATTCTTCGTGCTCGTTTAATCTTCGTTTCCTTCCCGGTTGCCTAGCAGGGGTTAATACGGGGTTAACAACACATCGGAGCAGCAGCAGCTGCCGTGAAGGAACGTGTGTGCAACTCTATTGGTCGTTTCGGCAGGGGGCTGGTCTGGCATCAACGAGTGAATTGCAGAACGCACTTCATTCGTTGATGGCAGGCCAGCCCCCTGCCAAAACGACCAATAGAGTTGCACACACGTACTGAGGTGTACTGTACACAAAATGACCTAGAGACAAATGCTCCAAGGAACTTGGCCTCCGTTTATCATACACAATCACACATCCATAGATGTTTAATAAAAGAATAGGGATTATTTTACATTTTTAAATTGATTTTGGACCACTTGTAATACATGCCTAACATTTGCTACCTATTCACAATGGCATACTTTGCAACAACTCAACTTTTACTGGACAGGACTGGAAAAAAGCAGGACTGTCCACCAAAATCTTGGGTGTGTTGGCAGGTATGCGGATGGAAAAATGTTGGACAAGAACTAAAAAATAGCTTAGGGTTAATGTACGGTTATGTTTAAGATTAGTAGCAGTGCACTGGTTTGGTTAAAGATGTATTATGTCTAAATAATAATTTAATTTTAATTTTAATGGGTTTTAAAAAATTAAGGGGTTTATTTAAATGTATTTTAAAGTTAGATTTATTATTTAGTACTTTATTATATTTATTTAATGTTTATACTAGTGCTACCTACCGAGCTATAACTACCAACGTGTATTTGCATACCTAGATAGCTAAATTAGATGGGACAGGACTGGAAAAAAGCAGGACTGTCCCTGAAAAAGTTGGGTCTGTTGGCAGGTATGTGGATGGAAAAATGTTATAGTATGAAGTGTGAGTTATAGCATTAATGCTAGTGAGTGTAGAAGTGAAGGCCAGGACAAATAACAAGAGGAAAGGTCCTTGTGATTTGTGCATTGTACGTGTATGTGTTATGTGTGTTATGTGTGTTATCACTGTGTGTTATATGTGTTGTGTGTTATGTCACTGTGTTATTTGTGTTATTGTGTGTGTTATGTTTGGTTGGTTGGTTGTGTATCAGAAGGAAAATAATGAAATGGAAATGGAAAAGGAAATGGAAAAGGCGAATGAGTGGGCAATTGGCGACCCACTCACCTGTTTCACCCCAGAGCAAAGCATCCAAACACTGTCAGTCTTAGACGTTTGGCAGCAGACTTCCAGAGCTCAGACACTAGGCCCTAGCGTAAGCTGGCCACTCCAGCGGAGGTAGCAGGCGTTGCCACACCACAAACAGACGCAGCCAGGGGGGAGAAACTGCCCTTACCATTAAGGACATTTTGGGCATGACTCTAGCCAGGAAGCGAACTGGCACAGAAGAGATGCTGGCACCACCACCACAACCACCACCACCAGCACCACCAGCAGCATTGAAAAATGGGAAAGGCGAATGAGTGGGCAATTGGCGACCCACTCACCTGTTTCACCCCAGGGCAAAGCACCCAAACACTGTCAGTCTTAGACGTTTGGCAGCAGACTTCCAGAGCTCAGACACTAGGCCCTAGCGTAAGCTGGCCACTCCGGCGGAGGTAGCAGGCGTTGCCACACCGCAGACAGAGGCAGCCAGGGGGGAGAAACTGCCCTTACCATTAGGGACATTTTGGGCATGACTCTAGCCAGGAAGCGAACTGGCACAGAAGAGATGCTGGCACCACCACCACAACCACCACCACCAGCACCACCAGCAGCATTGAAAAATGGGAAAGGCGAATGAGTGGGCAATTGGCGACCCACTCACCTGTTTCACCCCAGGGCAAAGCACCCAAACACTGTCAGTCTTAGACGTTTGGCAGCAGACTTCCAGAGCTCAGACACTAGGCCCTATTGTAAGCTGGCCACTCTGGCGGAGGTAGCAGGCGTTGCCACACCGCAGACAGAGGCAGCCAGGGGGGAGAAACTGCCCTTACCATTAGGGACATTTGAGGCATGACACTAGCCAGGAAGCGAACTGGCATTGAAGAGACGCTGGCACCAGCAGCAGCAGCAGCAGCAGAATTGGGAAAGGCAAATGAGTGGGCAATTGGCGACCCACTCACCTGTTTCACCCCAGGGCAAAGCACCCAAACACTGTCAGTCTTAGACGTTTGGCAGCAGACTTCCAGAGCTCAGACACAAGGCCCTAGCGTAAGCTGGCTACACTGGCGGAGGTAGCAGGCGTTGCCACACCGCAGCAAGTGCAACCAGGGGGGAGAAACTGCCCTTACCATTAGGGACATTTGAGGCATGACACTAGCCAGGAAGCGAACTGGCATTGAAGAGACGCTGGCACCACCAGCAGCAGCAGCAGAATTGGGAAAGGCGAATGAGTGGGCAATTGGCGACCCACTCACCTGTTTCACCCCAGGGCAAAGCACCCAAACACTGTCAGTCTTAGACGTTTGGCAGCAGACTTCCAGAGCTCAGACACAAGGCCCTAGCGTAAGCTGGCTACACTGGCGGAGGTAGCAGGCGTTGCCACACCGCAGCAAGTGCAACCAGGGGGGAGAAACTGCCCTTACCATTAGGGACATTTAAGGCATGACACTAACCAGGAAGCGAACTGGCAGAGAAGAGACGCTGGCACCACCACCAGCAGCAGCAGCAGCATTAGAAAAGGTGAATGAGTGGGCAATTGACGACCCGCTCACCTGTTTCACCCCAGGGCAAAGCATCCGAAGACTGTCAGTCCTTGGCGTTTGGGAGCGGACTTCCAGAACTCAGACACTAGGCCCTAGCGTAAATTGGCTACACCGGCGGAGGTAGCAGGCATTGCCACACCGCAGCAAGTGCAACCAGGGGGAGAAACTACCCTCTCCAATAGGGACATTTGAGGCATGATTTCAGCCAGGAAGCGAACTGGCAAAAGATGCTGGCACCACCACCAGCAGCAGCGTTGGAAAAGGAAAAAGGTGAATGAGTGGGCAATTGACGACCCGCTCACCTGTTTCACCCCAGGGCAAAGCATGAAAGTCTGTCTGTCCATGGCATTTGGGAGCGGACTTCCAGAACTCAGACACTAGGCCCTAGCGTAAATTGGCTACACCGGCGGAGGTAGCAGACGTTGCCACACCACAAACACGTGCAACCAGGGGGAGAAACTACCTTAAACATTACAGAGAAAAAAAATTTACTTTCCAAGCTAAGAGCTGGGTAACCCAACTTGGGCAGATTGAATTTAAGAAAGGCAATCTGCTCCATCAGATGAGGTGCCATGCGTGAGCGCTGTGGACTCAGTATGTTTCCAGTCATAGAAAACACGCGCTCACTTTGAACAGTGGTTGGCGGACATGATAGTAGCTGCTGCGCAACCCATGAGAGTGCAGGCCACACACTCTTCTTTTCATCCCAGTAGCTAAGAGGATCAACATTAGGCGCAGAAGGAACTTCACAAAGGTAAAGTTTGACCATTTCAGCAGCACTACTCTCCTTTCTGCTGCTAGCTCTGTCAGATGGTCCAACTATACTCCCAAGTGCCTCTTCCCAAAACGCAGCTGCTCCACTCAGCTGTGTTGTGCTGCTTGTGGCACTGCTGCTGATGCTGCTGCTAGGAGTAGCAGACCACATCATCTCTTCCTCCTCCTGCACCTCTCCCTCCTCGGACAGCATTCCCATTTTACGCTGCCAGTCACGCACCTTGTTGACCAATTGCTCCCGGTAGCTACTGAGAACATTAAATTTCAAAGCTAGCTTTCCCTTAATTCTTGGATCGCAAAGGCACGCTAGCATCATTTCGGGACTCTCTTCCATTCGTTTGCGAAGGTGTACTTTTAGCAGATCCTTCAGCTTCCTGACTATGGCTGCTACGTCAGGATGTAGAGTGCCACCTTGAACAGCCTCACGGTTTCCAAGGAACACATCCATCTTGCTGCCTAGATGGGAGAACACTGGGATTACCTGGGCCAGACTGGCAGTGTTTGATCTTAAATTTTCTGTGGCATCCCTGAATGGTTTAAGGACTGCCACTAGCTGGGCGATCACTGTCCAATCCTCACTATTCAATGGAGAGGTAATCCCAATATTGTGCTCTGAGGCAAGATTATGGATTGCCCTCTGCTGCTCCAAAATCCTCTCCAGCATGTCTAACGTGGAGTTCCACCGTGTACTGACATCCTGGCGTACGCAGTGTACGGGAAGACCTGACCTCTCTTGCTCTTCCCTCAAAAGTTGGCTAGCCTTAACACTATGGTGAAAGTGCCCAGCGATCTTTCTGCAGCGGGACAGAACTACTGCTGCCACATTAGTTCCTTCTGACATTGCTGCCTTCACTACAAGATGGATGATGTGGGCTGCACAGCGCACACCAACAATATGACCATCTCGCAGCGCTTTCACCATATTGGCACCTCCGTCAGTTACCACAAAACCAACTTCAACATTGGTGCCCGCCTCTGCTCCCACCCAAAGGCTAAACATTTTCCTCATTGCATGCAGAATATTTTGGGAAGTGTGCTTTTCATCCATCACTTCTGCATGGAGAAGGAAAGATCGGTAGCCTGCTGCAGCAGCTTCCTTAGACACACCGGGCTGCCACCAGTGTGCTGTCAAAGAAAGAAAGGCATGCTGGCCGCTAGGTGTACTCCACTACAAAGGAATGAGATCGCTTTTGTTTGGGACCCCTCTGAGTCTTGCTGCTAATTTGGCTCTGCTTGGTACCTTGCATGCTGCTTGTGGATGGGGAAGATGCTGCTTGGGGCAAAAGGCACTTCTTTTTAGTCACTGGGCTGGTACTACTTGTGCTACCCTTTAACTTTGAACGTGCTTCTGGTGCTTTAGGCTTTCCGTAAAAAACCATAGAGCTTGTGGGCCTAGCCGCACTACTACTGCCTGCTTTTGGTGCCTTTCCTTTACTTGATGATCCTTCAAGCAATGCTTCCCCAAATGATAAGCGAGAGCTTGGCCTACTTGGCCGACTAGACTGACGCAAAGGCTGCATCTTAGAACTGGTGGTGGTGCTGGTGGTGGTGGTGGTAGATGGAGCTTGTCCCTCCTTAGTCCCAAAAGGAGGATCCATTTCAAATTTTGTGTTGTGTGTGTAGTGTAGTGTAGTGTAGTGTTTAAAAAACTATTAAAAAATAAAAAAAAAATAAAAAAAAGGAAAAACGAATTAAAGACAAAAAAATTAGAGGAAGTTCTCTTCAGAGCTACTGCTTAAAAAGTAAAACTATGCACTACTGCACTGTGCTGTTGTGTGCAATCTGGCAAAGTGCTAAAGTTATTTAAATTATTAACTCAAGATTAAGTATTTAATAACTAGCAGTATTTTATTTTTAATTTGAATTTACACGGGCCTAAGAGCTTAGCCTACTACTATGCTAGCCTAAAGCTATATTTCCTTACTATAAGTCTACCTCTAGGCAGACGCTCTCAAACCCACTAAGCTAAAGTGAGGTTAAATCAGATTCAGTATGATTTATTAATTAATATTAAGTTATATAATATTAATAGATGAGAAATAATTTACTTATATATTATGTATTATAGATAGAAGAATATAGATTATGAATTAGAATTTAGAATTAGAATTACTTATATTATAGATTATGAATTAGAATTTATATTGTTATATATTATTTATAATATATTATAGATTAAGATTAAAGAAGATTAGAATTATTTTAGTACTACAGCTAGTAGCTTGAAGCTTTGCTTAGTACAGCTCGTCACAGTCAATTTTTCTTGAAAAGAATTAGAAATAAAATAAAATGTCACAGCAAAACAGTTAGCTTCACTGCTTGCTGAACAAAAACACACAGCACTTATGCGGCTGCACTCACTAGCCCAACAAGTTCACTTCACTGATGGATTGAGGTGAGCAAAACACTAAGGGTACTTTTAATAAAATTGAAATAAAATGTAAAATAAATGAGAAAATCTTTGCAAAACAGTCAACGTCACTGCTTGCTGATCAAAAAAAACACAGTACTTATGCGGCTGCACTCACTAGCCCAACAAGTTCACTTCACTGATGGACTGAGGTGAGCAAAACAAATGAAATAAAATGAAAGATTATTAATTAAGAAAAATTGACTTGGTCTCTTGCTGTTGCTAAAACAAAGCACAAACTCAGGGGCGTAACTAGACGCCTCAGGGCCCGGGTGCGAGAATCTGTTAAGGGCCCCCCCTTACCCCCCCACCCCCCCCCCCCAAAAACATGATTTTTACCCAACAATTTTTTTTCAACTAATTCAACAAATTCAATTTACATATTGAATCATATCTGTAAAAAAATCAAAGAAAAAGGAGCGCATGTACAAAGGGCATAATCCAGGGGTGTCCAAGTTTTTTCTGCAGTGGGCCACTTCATCAGAATTGTATACGTGCGCGGGCCGCACTCATTTTTCACTGTGACAAAAAATATGGCCTTTAATAAAATATGCAGATTAAAATAAAGTAAATGACACAAAACCTTTACTCTTCCTCTCACTGATTTCTGGGCCTTGAAAGTTTTGCGACTACAAATTCAGGATTCCCTAGATTTATTCTAGGGATGAACTAAAATGAAAATTCTGGACCAAAACATTCAGGGTTCACTTAGCCAAAACCGAAAATGACCCCCACCTTTAAAAATAATAATAAAAACTCACATGTTTAATAAAAGTAGGTAACACACAATTGGACAAAATTAGCAATATGACTTGGCATGATAGGAGTGTGATTGCTAACAGCAATCACACTCCTATCATACCCAGGCAACCAGTAAATGCTGGTACCTAGGCATGATGGGACTGTGCTCGCTGTGATTGCTGTTAGCAATCACACTCCTATCATGCCAAGTCAGCCAGTACATGCTGGTACAGGGTGGCTGTAAGTGATGTGCAGACCCCATACTGCTGGCAGCATCACTACACAAGGGGGGCATGCTAGCTAGGTTTCAGCATGTACTGGCTGACTTGGCATGATAGGAGTGTGATTGCTAACAGTAGTCACAGTCCCATCATGCCTAGGTTCCAGCACTTACACATCCATCCAGTAAATGCTGGAACCTAGGCATGATGGGACTCTGATTGCTGTTAGCAATCACACTCCTATCATGCCAAGTCAGCCAATACATGCTGGTACAGGATGGCTGTAAGTGATGTGCAGACCCCATACTGCTGGCAGCATCAATACACAAGGGGGGCAGCTAGCCAGGTTTCAGCATGTACTGGCTGACTTGGCATGATAGGAGTGTGATTGCTAACAGCAATCACAGTCCCATCATGCCTAGGTTCCAGCACTTACACATCCATCCAGTAAATGCTGGAACCTAGGCATGATGGGACTCTGATTGCTGTTAGCAATCACACTCCTATCATGTCAAGTCAGCCAATACATGCTGGTACAGGATGGCTGTAAGTGATGTGCAGACCCCATACTGCTGGCAGCATCAATACACAAGGGGGGCAGCTAGCCAGGTTTCAGCATGTACTGGCTGACTTGGCATGATAGGAGTGTGATTGCTAACAGCAATCACAGTCCCATCATGCCTAGGTTCCAGCACTTACACATCCATCCAGTAAATGCTGGAACCTAGGCATTATGGGACTGTGATTGCTGTTAGCAATCACACTCCTATCATGCCAAGTCAGCCAGTACATGCTGGTACAGGGTGGCTGTAAGTGATGTGCAGACCCCATACTGCTGGCAGCATCACTACACAAGGGGGGGAGCTGGCCAGGTTTCAGCATGTACTGGCTGACTTGGCATGATAGGAGTGTGATTGCTAACAGCAATCACAGTACCATCATGCCTAGGTTCCAGCACTTACACATCCATGCTATCACACACACACACACACACACTCATTTATTCATATAATCATTAATTCACAGATTCATTCCCTCAATCACACACACTCATTCAAACACCCTCCCCACCCCCTTACCTGTACTGCAGCTCCTCGATGCCGCTCACAGACTTCAGCAGGGGGCGCGGCCTCCCTCTGCCTTCTCTGCTAAAGCACAGAGAAAGTAGGATGTCACGTGAACTCCGCTTCCTCTGTGCTGTCCAGAAGACCCTCCCACAAGTAAGTAGCAGGGCTTGAGGTGCGGCTCGTGTAAGATCGGTTGCCCTGGCTGCCGATCTTACGCGGGCCGCACCTCGAGGTCTCGCGGGCCGCATTTGGCCCGCGGGCCGCATGTTGGACGCCCCTGCCTTATTTAAAAAAAAAAAAAAAAAAACTTAAAAAAGATTTCGGGCGGCCCCTTGGCTTGGGCCCCCCTGCCGCCGGGGCCCGGTCGCAGTCGCGACCCCTGCGACCCCGGTAGATCCGCCACTGCACAAACTATAGAGCTGCGGCACCAGTACTAATAAGATTAGCTGAACTATACGCTAGTAGTAATTAATTAATATTATTACTTTTATTTATAGCTAATTTAATTAACTATTAAGATAAGAAAGAATTATAGAATTATTGATATTACTGATTTTAGATTAGACACTAGTAGATGTCTTGAATGTCTACAGTACACTCTACACTAGTATACTATTACTAACTATAACTGACAAATATATATATAATTTTATAATGAATTCAATTATTAATTATATTAATTAATATTACTGATTTTAAATTAGACACTAGTAGATGAATGTCTACAGTACACTCTACACTAGTATACTATAGTATATATATATATATGACTGACAAATATATATATATATATATAATATTATAATGAACTATTAAATTATAGATTCTATTAAATTATTATTTATAAATTCTATTTAATTTATTTAAGCAGGACAGGCAGTAGGCACTAGTGCCAGCCCAGGGCAAGGGCACCCCAGTGCCACTGAGACACTGGGTGCACTGTCAACTTAACAGCACTTACACTACAGTTGATGACAAATTAAATAAAAAAAAATTTAATTAATCTAATTATTATTATTAATTATATTAAGTAGCACTGAAGTGAGGATGAAGTACACTGTGAGAAATGGCAGGCTAAGGCTTACCAGTCTCACACAGAACAGAACAATCTCTCTGTAACGCTTGGATGCAGCACAGCAGTGTTGCCAAAGCAGTCACAGCAAAAAATGAATGGATCTCTCAGGCAAGCTCTGGTCTTATAAAGGCGCCTTCAGAATTCAAAAAACAGCAGCACAGGCATTGGACGAGACCCTTAGCGTGACGTCACAAGAGTGAGCTGATTGGACAGACGAGATCAGCTCAATCCTGTTTGAAATTTTGGCGGCTGCGCAGCAAAAACGAAGACGATCACGAAGAATCTTCGATTCTTCGTGGTTGTGAGTCTTCGTCTTCTCCTACGTTTTGCCGGCACTGTATTCTCTTCGGCATGTCTTCGGAACGAACAAAAAAACGGCCTCTTCGTGCTCGTTTTCATGTTCGCCCGAAGACGAATGCGCAAGTCTAGTATTAAAAGCCGTCTTCCATTCATCGCCTTTACGTATCCAAATCAAATTGTACGCCCCCCTGAGATACAGTTTCGTGAAAACAGTGGAACCCCTCAACCAATCGAACAATTCCGGAATGAGGGGCAATGGGTATTTGTTTTTGACTGTGATACGATTCAAGCCCCGGTAGTTGATACAAGGTCTTAAGCCACCATCTTTTTTTTCAACAAAAAAAAGTCCAGCACCGGCAGGAGAGGTGGATTTGCGGATGAATCCTCTTTCTAAATTATCTTTAATGTATTCTTCAAGCGCCTGAGACTCGGGCAACGACAATGGGTAAGTACGTCCACGAGGAAGTTCGATAGGACAGTCATAAGGTCTGTGGGGAGGTAAGACAAGGACGCAGAAGCAGCTTTACCCGGGACATCGAAGGTCTTCCGGCAGGCCGAAATGAAGGCAGAGCAATTATACACTAGAGGAAATCCTCCCAGGCTAGGGCCTTGCCAGATAACAAGATAACTTTGGCTCTTTCTGAAGGAAACAGGCGAGGAGTGAGTTCAAATTGAATGGAGCACTGGTTGAGAAAACCACGGCAGGAATCCGGTTCCCCATGGTAGAGAGCGGGAGCAGGGAGCTTCACTGAAGAGGAAACGGAGGAAGCCCAGAGTCAGCAGCTGGAGAGGAAATCGCAACCGGAGAGGAAGAAGTGGATGCAGACGTAGAACCCCCGGTGCCCGGATCAGATCTGGCCACCAAAACTTGAATAGCCCTGGCCGTTTGGTCTAAGGTATCCTGTATACTTGTGAAACGGATTTCATGGGAATCCACCCGTTGTCCATGGGTAGATAGCACCTTGCCAAGCTCAGAAGGATCCGTGGCCCTGTTGTAATGTCGCTATTACGCTGGTCTCTAAGGGAGGTCTTCACCGCAGAAGTTCTTCTGCCCAAGCTACTGCTGCTGAGAGAGGGGCTCCTGGCAACAGTAGTCCAGGACTTAGATGATCCCAACAGTGGAACACCTCCCGCCAGCTGGAGATAGGCACTGAGCAAAAGCAGCAAGGCGCAGCACACAACAGGAACACGATGCAGGTAGTCAGACGAGCCAGGGGTCAGATTCACTAAGCGGGTAGTCAGACGAGCCAGGAGTCAGGTACACGATACAGGTAGTCAGATTCACTAAGCGGGTAGTCAGACGAGCCGGGACGGTAAACAGAAGTCACAGGCAACGGTACCAAATCGTGGAGCAAAGGAGTGTCAGGCAAGCAAGGGTCAAAACACAATAAGGGGCAGCAATACACAAACTGTAAAGACCACAACAGGGTGCCTGTGATAAGCACAACCGACTTTTTAAATCTGGCGCCACTTCACAAGCCCCTCCCGACGATATCCAAAACCACGCCCCCCGGCCATCCATCAATTCCCCAGCAGCACGCAGCGTGCCCGGGAGGCAGACCGACGACCGGAGGACAGGTAAGAACTTAAGCTCCGGGAACTGCTGTTCCCTGAGCTGGTTCTCCCCTTCCTGGGACTACCATCCGGGGAACGGACCGATTCCCCAGATTGTCGTGTACCTCGGGTGGAGGGTTGTCCGTTGCCCGGGGAGATGGTTTCCCAGGACCCGCGGCCAACCCTCCTCTCGCTAATACCACATGTGCCGCGGGCGGAGGATCCCCCGCCATCCCGAACGGCCGGCGTTCCTCCCGGCGGCATCAGGAGCTACATCAGCTACATGGGGTTAAAAAAAAATCCCCCATTGGACCAATACAGTTACACTGCGCATATCTCACACACACAACCCTCTATTATATCTTACAATATGGTGTAATTTTACTGTGGAAATTTAAAGATATAGCGCACAAAATATCAACCCAGTAGTTAGCAACTGGCATATTTCAACATTCTAGATAGGGTTAAAAAAATTTCCCCCATTGGACCAATACAGTTACACTGCACTTATCTCACACACACCCCTCTATTATATCTTACAATATGGTGTATTTTTACTGTGGAAATTTAAAGATATAGCTCCCCAAATATCAGCCCAGTAGATAGCAAATGTGATTTTTCAACATTTTACATGGGGTTAAAAAAAATTCCCCCATTGGACCAATACAGTTACACTGCACATTTTTGTATTTAAGTTTATTATACAAAACTGATTATGATAAAACAAACATTTTGTGCCTGTTTTGACAAAGGTACATAGGTAAGATAGTTGATAAGCAGTACTGCGACGCAGCGCAAGGCAATACACGTAACAGTATGACTTCAGTTTACGGAAAGCTCAGTAATATGCAGTAGAAGCGGTGTACAATTACATTTCCAGACATGGCACATATGGTTAGCACATTAGTGGAACACAACCTGGGGAAATGGGGAGGTGGGATGGTCGGGGTGTGGGTGAGGGGGAGAGTAAAGGGGGCCGAGGAGAATAGGGCTAGTCTTCAGCCTCTAGACTGTCCTTGAGAGAGTATTCTCTCAGCAGGCTGTGGATAAGTCTGCGGCAGTCACGGACTGTGACCTGCTCCCTCCTCAACACCAGGCTGTTCCTTGCAAACCATAGAGTGTCCTTTACACAGCACATGAGGCGCCAAGCATCGCCAATGGCACTCTCGGTGTGTGTTCCTGGAAAAAGTCCGTAAAGTACAGAGTGGTAAGACAGGTACTTTCTCTCGATAGAGTCCTTGAGATCCAGCTCCAGGGCTCTGAACAAAGCCTGTGCAAACCGGCACTGCCAGAACAAGTGAAGGGAAGTCTCCTCCTCCACAATGCACTGTGGGCAGTGTCTATATCTGCACAGCCCCCTGGCATGCATAAATGTCCTTAGGGGGAGGCCTCCCTGAATGGCCATCCATGCATTATTTTTATACCTGTTGGTTAGTCCAATTGTAAGGGATGGAGCTGTCCCACTTTTCCCACTTGAGTTGCCTCCACAGGGGCAGTAGGAAGAAGCGAGACATGGAGTTTCCAGCAGAGCCTTTCACTACGTCTCTGAGAGTCCTGCGCACGCAGTTGCACACAAAGAAGGCCCTCAGCATGGTAGGGATGTCAGGCACACCTTTGCCTCCCTTGCCAGGTTCCTTGTACATCACTGCGCGCTTTACTCTGTCCATTTTGGAGCCCCAGATGAAGAGGAAAACTGCTCGGTTGATGGCTCGATGAATGGTGACCAGCAAGGGCCAGGCCTGAGCCACGTACTGCAGCACGGGAAGAATCTCGTTGCGCAGCACCAGCACTTTCCCTTCGATGGTAAGGTCTCTGAGGCTCCACAGCCCAAATTTCTGCTTTACTTTATTGAGTCTCTTCTCCCAGCTGAAGTCTCGGCTGAAGTCCTTGCACGTCTGGACGAGCGCTCTCACCGACTGGCGATCTGCGCAGAAGATGGTCACGTCGTCCATGTAGAGCAAGCACTTTATCTCCTTCCTGTCTCTGCCCGGCGCGGTGATCCCTCTGATCTCTGGATTCCGTCTGATGCACTCGGCGAAGAGCTCTATACAACAGACAAAAAGAAGAGGTGAGAGAGGGCAGCCTTGTCTGACCCCAGAGAGGACAGGGAAGGGGTCAGTCTTCCAGCCGTTCACCAGCACCAAGCTGCGGATACCAAGGTACATCAGGTTAGCATAAGAACAGAACATCTCCCCCAGCCCAAACCTCCGCAGTACCTGACCCATAAAACCATGAGACAGTCGATCAAATGCCTTCTCTTGGTCTAGGGTGACCAGAGCGGCACAAACGTTGCGGTCATTGATGTAGTAGATTGTGTCACTGATGAGGGCCAGGCTGTCCGCAGGTCTGGTCGGGGTGGACGATCTGCCCGATGACTTTCTTCAACCTGGTGGCTGGTACCTTGGCGAGGATCTTGTAGTCCACGTTCAAGAGAGAGATGGGACGCCCTTTCGCTTATACAAGATCGTGATCATTCCCTCTCTCAGCGTGGGGGGCATCCTGCCCTCCACCACCATCTCGCTGTACAGGTCGAGGAGGTCCGTGCCGATGAGGTCCCACAGCGTTGTGTATAACTCGGCTGGGAGACCGTCACTGTATCTTAGTGATACCTGACAGGAACCGTTCAGCAGCCTCCGGGTCTGTGTCTTTGAGGGAGTAACACGCCTTCGCTGTCTCTCATTTCCGTCAGGGGCGTGTGGGCGGAGTAAAGTTTCCTTAAAAAGAAAGAGTTACATTTCTCACCCTTCTCCAGGTTCTCCACCTTGGGACGGAAGACGATTTGCTTGGATTCCTCCTCAAAGTGCTTTTTCAGGCCCTCTTTGGTCTCCTCCAGCTCCTCGTCCATGTCCCATCCGCACTGTTGGAGGTCCAACAAGGACTGCAGCTTGCGTCTGAATTTCCTCTTCCTCTCACACACCTGGAGTCTTCCTTTTTTCTGAAAGAGCGCAGCTTTACTTTAGTAAATTCCCACCACTGGGCTACAGTGGGGAACAGATACTTGGTACCGACACAATCAGAATATACATTTCGCAGCTCGTCCACGATTTCCTGCTTCTCTAACAGGGCACAGTTCAGCTTCCAGGAGCCTGGACTGGGAGGAAACCCTTTGCCCAGGGCACACTCAAGCCGGATAGCCCTGTGGTCTGAGAAGTAGCTCTACCGCTCTACCGCTCGAGAGGTGAACACAAAGTCTATCCGGGAACGCACAGAGCCATCCAGCCGGCTCCAAGAATAGTTCACGGAGCCAGTCCAGATGGAGCCTATTGCGTCCCTTAAGGATGCCTCTGTGACAATCTCTCTGAGCAGTTTGGAAGTCACGTCCAGGTTTGTTGCGTGGATGGAAGTGCGCCCTCCTTCCTCGATCGGGCAGTTGAAGTCCCCGCCCATCACTATGGCCCTGGTGGTGGTCAGCTGGGTCCGCAGGTTCTGGAGTAGCTCCAGGCGTTGCTTCTTTTCCAGGGAGGCGTACACGGTGATGAGCCTGACAGGCTCCCCTGCCCAGGATCCGTCGACAACTAGAAGTCTGCCGCAGACCAGCTCCTGGACAGCGTCCACAGTGAAGTTGGCTCGGATCAGGATAGCAACCCCCGCCGACTTGCAGCCGTTACCGCCAGACCAAAAGGACGGCCGTGAGACCATTCCCTGGCGATACGAACGAGAGAAGGGTAATGCACATTCCTGCAACATATATACATCACACTGCTGGGAAGAAAGGAAGGTTAGTAAACCGCGCCTCCGGAACTGGTCCTTCATGCTCCTGACATTAATGGAGAAAATAGAAATTGACGCCATTAGTTGGGAGTAAAAAGAAGGTTAGCTCAAACAGAGGCACTAGTTACCGCCTCCTCCCCCTGGTGGGGGAGGATCTTCCCCGCCGTGGTTGATGGGGTTCACGGGGGTCCAGACGGCCTTGTCTAGAAGCTGTTCCAGGAGGGAGACCTGGGTGTCGATGTCCAGCTGGAAGTGCCGGCAACCGGAAGTTGTATACGCGTATTGCGTAGATGTCCCCTGCCGGCCCCGCAAGACACCCGGGAGTCTGCTTTGGTAAGTCTAGGGGGGGGCACATCTTGGGGGCGGAGTTAAAATGCATCGTGCAGACGTGGGAAGTCCCGGCAAGGAATATTGTTAAAGCACATCGAGCAGACGTGCCGGCAGCGGAGGTTGTTTACGCGCATCGCCGCAGTCGGTGAACGTCTGCACGATGCGCTTAGACAATCCCCCGTGCCGGCACTCCCCCCGTGGGGAGTGCTGGCAGGGGGGCTGTCTCAGCGTATCGGAGAGTAGGATGCAGGTCCCCTGCAGCGCTGCGGGTGATCTGTATCCTAACCCTGCTGCCTGGCCGGCACCCGGAACTGCATGTCCCGGGCGTAGGGCAATACGAATTGCGGATTCCTGCGATAAACCCCGAATATAGGCCGCACCCCCACTTTAAAGACTTAAAGTGTGGGGGGGAGTGCGGCCTATATTCGGGCAAATACGGTAATATCTTCTATTAGAGAACAACGTGGAGCTGTTTTCAAATATTCAAGTATGGGAGCAATTGGGAAGCAGTGATCATAATATTTGAAATTAATAGTAGAAACCAAACTGCTGTAACTGTCACCAAGACAATTACCTTTAAAAAAAGCACATTTTAACAAGTTAAGGAGATGCTTGCAGAGAATTAATTTGGATGACCTCTTTATCCAAACTCACACTTCAAAAATATATTTCTAAACATGTACCATTAGGAAGTGAATGCACAAGAAAGAAACTAAAACCAAGGTGGATGAATAAAAGTGTGTCAGGTAATGCGAAAAAAGAAATTGGCATTTAAACTGTACAAGTCAGAGGGCTCAGTATGTCAAGTATAAATATGCCAGCAGAGCTTGCAAAAGGGATATTAGACTGGCGGAATTTAAAAATGGCACATCACCTGAAAACGAAGGGTTAACGACAATTGACGTGCCAGAACCGCCATGACTTTAAACGGGTGCAGAAAGCGATCTACATTAGTTTTCTGCACCCAAACGGTGTTACTGTAATCATTCAGCAACACCGCGATCGGCACTAGGGGCCGTGTCTGGCCCCTCCTTGCGGCGTGAACGGCAGACGCCCATTTTAAAAGTGTTTAGGAGGCGATCAACCATAACGAGGCATTCAGCAACACCAAACACTCACCCCAGGGCGGGCTGTAACTGCTCCGGAGACCGGTCACAACCGCCACTGCGGGTGATTTCGCCAACCGCAAGATGGCGGCCGCCTGGAAAAAAAACAATTAAGTTGAAAAAGTTAGCCAGAGGGTCTCCAGACCACTTGCAGGTTGAAACAGGTACTGCATTCAACCATGCAAGTCAATGGAGCCCAGCTTTCTAATCACAGTGTGATTAGTAAAAATAAATTAAAAAAAATAATAAGAATAAGAAGAAGAAAAAAAATAGTTAAATGTAAAAATAATTTCCCACTCATATCACCATCAGGGGAATCTTCAAGTTCCCAAAAAATGTTAAAAAAAAATTAAAAAAGGCAAATAAAAAAAAATATACGGTGGGGCAAAAAAGTATTTAGTCAGCCACCAATTGTGCAAGTTCTCCAACTTAAAAAGATGAGAGAGGCTTGTAATTTTCACCATAGGTACACTTCAACTATGAGAGACAGAATGGGGGGAAAGAATACAGGAAATCACATTGTAGGATTTCTAATGGATTCATTGGTAAATTCCTTGGTAAAATAAGTATTTGGTCACCTACAAACAAGCAAGATATCTGGCTCTCACAGACCTGTAACATCTTCTTTAAGAGTCTCCTCTGTCCTCCACTTGTTACCTGTATTAATGGCACCTGTTTGAACTTGTTATCAGTATAAAAGACACCTGTCCACAACCTCAAACAGTCACACTCCAAACCCCACTATGGCCAAGACCAAAGAGCTGCACCAGGCTGGGAAGACTGAATCTGCAATAGACAAGCAGCTTGGTGTGAAGAAATCAACTGTGGGAGCAATTATTCGAAAATGGAAGACATACAGGACCACTGATAATCTCCCTCGATCTGGGGCTCCACGCAAGATCTCACCCCGTGGTGTCAAAATGATTACAAGAACGGTGAGCAAAAATCCCAGTACCACACGGGGGAACCTAGTGAATGACCTGCAGAGAGCTGGGACCAAAGTAACAAAGGCTACCATCAGTAACACACTACGCCGCCAGGGACTCAAATCATGCAGTGCCAGACGTGTCCCCCTGCTTAAGCCAGTACATGTCCGGGCCCGTCTGAAGTTTGCTAGAGAGCATTTGGATGATCCAGAAGAGGATCTGCTTCTGCTTGGCTTTTGCAGTTGCATTTAGCTTGGACACACAAGCGAATCCTGAGCTGGGGCGAATCTCCTAAGTGACATCTCTAAGTGAGGAGTTACAAGCAAAGAAGGAGAGTATATTCATTACTATTGCAAGGGGGAGCACTGTGTTTGTTTGTGTTGTGTTCAGTGTAAAGTTTTGTTGAAAAAAGCAAAAAAAAAAAAGGGTAAGGGCTATTTCAGGTGTGTTGCTAATTAAGTAACCTTCTCTGTGAGTTCTGCTTGGCTTTTGCAGTTGCTTTTAGCTTGGACACACAAGCGAATCCTGAGCTGGGGCGAATCTCCTAAGTGACATCTCTAAGTGAGGAGTTACAAGCAAAGAAGGAGAGTATATTCATTACTATTGCAAGGGGGAGCACTGTGTTTGTTTGTGTTGTGTTCAGTGTAAAGTTTTGTTGAAAAAAGCAAAAAAAAAAAGGGTAAGGGCTATTTCAGGTGTGTTGCTAATTAAGTAACCTTCTCTGTGAGTTCTGCTTGGCTTTTGCAGTTGCTTTTAGCTTGGACACACAAGCGAATCCTGAGCTGGGGCGAATCTCCTAAGTGACATCTCTAAGTGAGGAGTTACAAGCAAAGAAGGAGTTAAAAAGCAAGAAGGAGGGTTAAGTATAAATCCTTGTGATTGCATATAATATATTTATATATATTTTGCGCCTTACTGTCTGTTTTTGCCAGTTATTGGAGCTATCCCCATTGCCAAGATGTCCTCCATGTTTGACAATGCGGTCAGGTGTACATCTTGCTCAATGTATGCAATCCTTGAGCAGCGCTTCGAGGGTGCATATTGCTGTGCGAGATGTGTGCGGGTTGCTCATTTGGAAGCACAAATCCTGAGTCTAGAGGAGCAACTGGCAACACTGAGATCTATTGACAACTTGGAGAGGAGTCTGCTGCTCACTGAGCAAGCTCTCTCGCAGGTAGAGGTGGGGGAGGATAGTGGGATGGAGGTACAGGACAGTCAGGCAGCTAGCTGGGTTACAGTTAGAAGGCGGGGTAGGGGGAAAAGCGCCAGGGAGGCTAGTCCTGATCTAGCACACCCCAACAAGTTTGCCCGGTTGGCAGATGAGGGGGATGTTAGTTCAGAGTTAGCAGTACTGCAGCAAGTCACTGCCTCTGACCACCAGAGGGGTGTCTGCTCCAGTAAGGAGGGAAGGAGGAGCGCAGGGCAGGCCAGACAGGTGCTGGTAGTGGGGGACTCAATTATTAGGGGGACAGACAGGGCGATCTGTCACAAAGACCGGGATCGCCGAACAGTGTGTTGTCTGCCTGGCGCTCGAGTTCGGCACATCGCGGATCGGGTTGACAGATTACTGGGAGGGGCTGGAGAAGACCCAGCAGTCATGGTGCACATTGGCACCAATGACAAAGTGAGAGGGAGGCGGAGTGTCCTTAAAAATGATTTCAGGGACTTAGGTAGCAAGCTTAAGGCAAGGACCTCCAAGGTAGTATTTTCTGAAATATTACCTGTACCACGTGCCACACCAGAGAGGCAGCGGGAGATTAGGGAGCTAAACAAGTGGCTCAGAAGCTGGTGTAGGAAGGAGGGGTTTGGGTTCATGGAGAACTGGGCCGACTTCTCTGTCGGATACAGGCTCTACGGTAGGGACGGGCTGCACCTCAATGGGGAGGGTGCAGCTGTGCTTGGGGAGAAGATGGTCAGAAGGGTGGAGGAGTGTTTAAACTAGGGAAAGGGGGGGAGGGAAACTACAATATAGAAGGGGAAGATAGTGTAGATAGAGAGCTGGGGCTTATAAATGTACCTGGGGGTGGAGCAGAGGGAGGGGTTAGAATAGTTAATAGGGATAGGCTTCATAGGGAAAAAAACCATACACCTCTAAATTGTATGCTTACTAATACCAGAAGTCTGACCAATAAAACTGACGAACTGGAGTTAATAATGTCTGAAGAAAATTATGACATAGTGGGTATAACAGAGACATGGTTGGATGATAGCTATGACTGGGCGGTTAACATACAGGGGTATAGTCTATTCAGGAAGGATCGGAAAAAACGAAAAGGGGGAGGAGTTTGCCTTTATGTAAAGTCCAGCCTAAAGGCCACACTGCGGGAGAATATATGTGAGGGAAATGATAATGTGGAGTCATTATGGGTAGAAATATATGGAAAGAAAATAATAAAATACTGATCGGGGTTTGCTATAAGCCACCAAATATAATGGAAGCAGCAGAAGATCAATTATTAAAGCAAATAAACAAGGCAGCTAATCACAATGAGGTGGTTATTATGGGGGACTTTAACTATCCCGACATAAACTGGGAAACCGAGACCTGTGAATCTCATAAAGGAAACCGGTTTCTGACTATAAGTAAGGATAATTATCTGTCCCAAATGGTACAGGACCCGACCAGAGGGGGCGCCCTACTGGACTTAATATTAACCAACAGACCTGACAGAGTAACTAATGTGCAGGTCAGGGGACATCTAGGAAATAGTGATCACAATATGATGCATTATAACTTGTCCTTCAATAAGGGAACTCTTAGAGGAGCCACAAGAACTATGCACTTTAGGAGGGCAAAGTTTGATCAACTAAGAGAAGCCCTTAACACTGTAAATTGGGAAAATGTCCTCAAAAACAAGAGTACAGACGCTCAATGGGAGATTTTTAAGAATATCTTAAATTCTCACTGTGAAAGGTACATACCGTATGGGAATAAAAGAGTCAGGAACAAGAGAAAACCAATGTGGATAAATAAAAATGTAAAGGGGGCAATAAATGGCAAAAAAAGGCATTTAAGCTACTAAAACAGGAAGGCAGTGAGGAAGCACTAAAAAGCTATCGGGAAAAAAATAAAATATGTAAAAATCAGGAGATTGGAGACAGACTCATTGCCAAAGAGAGTAAAACAAACCCCAAAATGTTCTTTAACTATATAAATAGTAAAAAGGTTAACAATGAAAGCGTTGGCCCCTTAAAAAGTAATGAGGGAGAAGTTATAGACGGGGATCAGGAAAAAGCTAATCTATTAAATATATTCTTCTCTGCTGTATTCACAGAGGAAAATGAAATGCCAGGTAATATACAGCAGGATGAGATAAATGCCCCAGTACATGTCGCCTGTCTAACGCAGGAAGAAGTGCAGTGCCGCCTAAAAAAATAGACAAATCACCAGGTCCAGATGGCATTCACCCCCGCGTTCTAAGGGAGTTAAGTAATGTAATAGACAGACCCCTATTTCTAATATTCAAGGACTCTATAGTGACAGGGTCTGTTCCCCAGGACTGGCGCATAAGAAATGTTGTGCCAATATTCAAAAAGTGACCCGGGGAATTATAGGCCTGTTAGTTTAACTTCTGTTGTGTGTAAACTGTTTGAGGGTTTCCTAAGAGATGCTATTTTGGAGTATCTCAATGAAAATAAGTGTATGACTCCATATCAGCATGGGTTTACAAGGGATCGGTCCTGTCAAACTAACCTGATCAGCTTTTATGAGGAGGTGAGCTCAAGACTGGATCGGGGTGAATCGCTGGATGTCGTATATCTTGATTTTTCCAAAGCATTTGATACGGTGCCACATAAAAGGCTCGTACATAAAATGAGAATGCTTGGGCTGGGGGAGAATGTGTGTATGTGGGTAAGTAACTGGCTCAGTGATAGGAAACAGAGGGTGGTTATTAATGGTACATACTCTGAGTGGGTGACTGTTGCTAGTGGGGTACCACAGGGGTCAGTTTTGGGTCCTATTCTTTTTAATATATTTATTAATGACCTTGTAGAGGGATTGCATAGTAAAGTATCAATCTTTGCAGACGATACTAAGCTCTGTAACGTGGTTAACACAATAGAGGACAGCGCACGATTACAAATGGATCTGCATAGGTTGGAGGCTTGGGCTGGGATGTGGCAGATGAGGTTCAACACAGATAAATGTAAGGTTATGCACATGGGGAAGAAAAATCCAGGCTGGGAATATGTATTAAATGGGAAAACACTGGGGACGACTGACATGGAAAAGGACTTAGGAGTTTTAGTTAACAGTAAATTTACCTGTAGCGACCAGTGTCAGGCAGCTGCTGCTAAGGCAAATAAAATCATGGGGTGCATCAAAAGGGGCATAGATGCCCACGACAAGGAAATAATTCTACCCCTGTACAAGTCACTAGTCAGACCACACATGGAATACTGTGTACAGTACTGGGCACCAGTGTACAAGAAAGATATAGTGGAGCTGGAGAGGGTTCAAAGACGGGCAACCAGAGTAATAAGGGGAATGGGAGGACTACAGTACCCAGAAAGATTATCAGAATTGGGGTTATTTAGTTTGGAAAAAAGACGGCTTAGGGGGGACTTAATAACTATGTATAAATATATAAGGGGACAGTACAGAGATCACTCCCAGGACCTATTTATACCCAGGACTGTATCTATAACAAGGGGACATCCTCTACGGCTGGAGGAAAGAAGGTTTCTACACCAGCACAGACGGGGGTTCTTTACAGTAAGAGCGGTGAGATTATGGAACTCTCTGCCAGAGGAAGTGGTGATGGTAAACTCAATAAAAGAGTTCAAAAGGAGCCTGGACGTGTTTCTTGAAAGCAATAATATTACAAGTTATGGATATTAGATTAATAGGGACAGAACGTTGATCCAGGGATTTATTCTGATTGCCATATTTGGAGTCGGGAAGGAATTTTCCCCCTGGTATGGGGCAATTGGCATCTGCTTCATAAGGGTTTTTTGCCTTCCTCTGGATCAACACAGTAGGGACACAATATGTATATAGGTTGAACTTGATGGACTTTGGTCTTTTTTCAACCTTATGAACTATGTTACTATGTTACTATGAATGTCATATGGTCAGATGAAACCAAGGTAGAACTTTTTGGTAGAAACTCAACTCGTCGTGTTTGGAGGAGAAAGAATGCTCAGTTGCATCCAAAGAACACCATACCTACTATGAAGCATGGGGGTGGAAACATCATGCTTTGGGGCTGTTTTTCTGCAAAAGGACCAGGATGACATGGGGCCATGTATCGTGAGATTTTGAGTGAAAACCTCCTTCCATCAGCAAGGGAATTGAAGATGAAACGTGGCTGGGTCTTTCAGCATGACAATGATCCAAAACACACCGCCCGGGCAACGAAGGAGTGGCTTCGTAAGAAGCATTTCAAGGTCCAGTCTCCAGAACTCAACCCCATAGAAAACCTTTGGAGGGAGTTGAAAGTCCATGTTGCCCAGCGACAGCCCCAAAACATCACTGCTCTAGAGGAGATCTGCATGGAGGAATGGTCCAAAATACCAGCAACAGTGTGTGAAAACCTTGTGAAGACTTACAGAAAACATTTGACCTCTGTCATTGCCAACAAAGGGTGTATAAGAAAGTATTGATATGAACTTTTGTTATTGACCAAATACTTATTTTCCACCATCATTTGCAAATAAATTCTTTAAAGATCAGATAATGTGATTTATGGACTTTGTTGTCTCATTCTGTCTCATAGTTGAAGTGTGCCTATGGTGAAAATTACAGGCCTCTCTCATCTTTGTAAGTGGGAGACTAAATACTTTTTTGCCCCACTGGACAATTCTCGCATGGAAAGAGTTAAAATACTGGCATATTAAGTGCCCATGGGGTCTTGTCAGGGTCCGCGGGAAAACCGCCAATGTCCGCCGCAACCTCCGTCCTCCGTGAATCAGCTACCAAGACATGCCTTTTCTGGATTCCTGAATGGAGAAGGCGGGGGACGCGTGTCAACTGCACCACGCACGGGGGGCGGGGCGACACCTAGCGGTGGATTTAAAAACTGGCACTGAGCTTCACTCAGTGCTCAGTTATTGTGCTTGATGGAGCTACTTAGTTATTGCTGCTATTATTATTGGATTCCTGTTACTGACCACTGGCTTGATTCTCGTTATTCCTGACCTCTCCTTTCCTGACCTATTGGCTTGTTTTACTGACAGCTGCTCTCTCCTGTCCTGACCTTCGGATCCGGTTATTTGACTTTTCTACCAATCTTCCTCCCTAGGAAGATAGCCTGCATATAGGGTTCCTCATCTGGTATCCTACTAACCTGACATAACTGAGCCGCTATGGAACCCGCAGGTTTAGCAGACACGATTTCTCTCAACCAAATAATAAAGAAAAGATCAGCGTAATAGAAGCTGAGTGGAGGGGTTCGCCAGGAACCGGGACCAGTAAAACCAGGTCTGGCCACCAGCTCCTCCATTTCTCTGACATTTTCAACCCGCAACACCCATTCCCGTATAGAGGGCGGAGACGTCTCTCCCCAGTGCAGGGGAATCAGGGCTTTAGCTTCGTTCAGCAGGTGCCTGACCACCGAGCGCCTGTACACGGAGAACGGTAGGGAGGTAAGATGCAGCAGATAGTTAGCAGGGACAAAACGAGGTGGGGAGTCGGTAAAACGATGAAGGATACCATGGATAGTTTTCCAAAAAGGGTGTCAGGAACCATTTTTTTCGCTGCCTGAACCATGGCTTTTTCATACCTGTGGCATTTAAATCTGCTACCACTAGTGGCCACCCTCCGCCCTCTGGAGCACTCAGAACTCGTGTGCCTTGTTACCTGGGTTGAGCCCTAGTCAATACATCCAGCTGGGCCTTGTTACCTGGATTACCCTGCCTTTATGAACCTGCCCTGCCCTTCAGTCAGGTCCTTTGTATTGAAGTCTATGGACCTTCCTGCTGTGGCTCTGCACCTATACTGTTCCTGGTTCCCTGCTTTGTGTCCTTCCAAGTGGACTCCCTGCTTTGTGTCCTTCCAAGTGGACTCCCTGCTTTGTGTCCTTCCAAGTGGACTCCCTGCTTTGTGTCCTTCCAAGTTGTCAGATATTTTATCATAGAAAACATGTATTCCATATATTTTGTACTTTACATGAATACAAAATGAAGTCAGAGCCATTTTATTTAATCATGTAATGATTATTTCTTTTTGTCCTTGTTCCCTCTATAATTGAGAACAAAGGAGTATTCATGTATAATGATGTTTCAGCGTATATATGATACAATTAATGTTATCTTCCATGAGAAAGTTAAGGAGTAGACGCTGCATATCTTTAGAAATGTAACTTGGAATGGGGGATACATGGTAAGACTACCAAGGCTTGAGTTACTATCTAGGAGGTAACACCTGGCGATTAGGGTAACCAAGGATAACTTAAAACCATTAAATATGCGTTTGGAATTTAATTCTTAGACCAGAGCGTCTCTCACAGGTAAATTAAGAAATTACAATGGTGTAAATATGAGTAGAAATCCTAATTTTAATGGGTAAAACCCACCGTTATGATTGGAGAATTCCAATCAAGAGGTAGAGGCTATGATAATAAGCTCTGTTTTTAAGCTTATGTTTTGGATAATTAAAAAAAAAAACGGACCTTAAAAAAAATCGCACCCTGAAACAGACAGACCCGGACGGACTTATTCACCAAATTTACCCCAGAGAATTGGAATCTTAAGATTCTGGCACCATATTTCACTCTTGGAGTTACTTTGAGTTCTAACCTATATAACTGGTAGAAAGTTATTTTCTTTTCCACTTAATTTCTTGCCAATGAACCTGGATTAACTTCTACAAGTACCAGTTGGACAACAGCAACAAGTGGTGGTAATTATAATTGTTTTATTATTCTGAATAGAGATGAATTTTGTCTTCTTCGTATAGAATTCCCTGTTTCTGGGAAGTACTATATTGCATTATTGTATATGGCGGCTTGTGAGACTGCAGCTTATAACCCGTGATAATAACAATAATGAAAAGGTATTTTTACCTATAGATGAAGTTTGACATCATTTGCATCTATTAGGAATTTCACTAATACTCGTAGACATTATTAAATTAGTTTTTAATTTGTTATATTAATTGAACTAATATTAGAGAGATAGTGATATTTTTATTACTGCCCTGATTATTATAAATTTTTGGTTGCTGAGTGGACTGGAAATTATTTGTGTGTTAGACTCATATAGTACTAATTCATATTGATAACTATCGATAATATATTGTATTTGAATTGATTTAATTTTGACATGTTTTAAGAACGTTGTGTTTTATATTATGCACTGTGTGACTCATACATAGATTTTATAAATTGTATTCATAATAAATAAATATTTTTGATTGACTATCGTGGCGATATCTATCTAATTTGAATTATAATTTTCGGCGATCTGAAAGAATTTAGGATCGGAGATAAAATATAGGGTATCTCCTTAAATTAATATTGTGGATGTGGTACTGCAATGTTTGGTAGCGTCGTTATTTTGTGTGTGTGACGAAATATTGGTTTTGCCTATTTTGTCTCATTAATATCCCTAACAAAGTGGACTCCCTGCTTTGTGTCCTTCCAAGTGGACTCCCTGCTTTGTGTCCTTCCAAGTGGACTCCCTGCTTTGTGTCCTTCCAAGTGGACTCCCTGCTTTGTGTCCTTCCAAGTGGACTCCCTGCTTTGTGTCCTGATCAAGTGGACTCCCTGCTTTGTGTCCTGATCAAGTGGACTCCCTGCTTTGTGTCCTGATCAAGTGGACTCCCTGCTTTGTGTCCTTCCAAGTGGACTCCCTGCTTTGTGTCCTTCCAAGTGGACTCCCTGCTTTGTGTCCTTCCAAGTGGACTCCCTGCTTTGTGTCCTGATCAAGTGGACTCCCTGCTTTGTGTCCTTCCAAGTGGACTCCCTGCTTTGTGTCCTTCCAAGTGGACTCCCTGCCTTTTGTACCCTTCCAAGTGGGCTGTGTGCCTTTTGTACCCTTCCAAGCGGGCTGTGTGCCTTTTGTACCCTTCCAAGCGGGCTGTGTGCCTTTTGTACCCTTCCAAGCGGGCTGTGTGCCTTTTGTGCCCTTCCAAGCGGGCTGTGTGCCTTTTGTGCCCTTCCAAGTGGGCTGTGTGCCTTTCGTGCCCTTCCAAGCGGGCTCCCTGCCAAAAGACTTATTACCGGTATTTTATTTTGCCTGTATTTATTTATTTATTTATTTAGACTGTATTACCCTTATTTGCTGGTCCTGTTATAGACATAAAATACACTGCATTACCTGGATTTCTGCTTGTGGTGTCTTTGTTTGCATAATCATGCACCGTGGGTTACAGACTGAACCCCAAGTATCCCCTGCGCATGGGCTCCTACCCGACCTGATCACCCGAGTCCTGACAAAGGGACAATAAGAGGACAATCCCACCAGATATGAAGCACCGTCCCCACCGACTGCTCACACCTCCAACACGTGTTCGAGCGATCTGGGAACATAGCATGCAATCTGGTTGGCGTCCGATACCAACACGATAAAAATTTAAATGACAGCTCCTGGGATCTAGAGTTAAGGGAACACCCGTATGTCAAAGTAAAAATCTTACTCCACTGCACCGCAGTAAGCGAGATAGCAAGCTCCGTCTCCCATTTACCCACATAAGCTGGTAGAGGGGCATCATCGACACACAACAGCAACTGATATAGTAAGGAAATGCCATGGGGAGGTAAGGCATCCTTGGAGTGCAATGCCTCAAAGGGGTAGGCTCACTCATAAGGTTATGTTTCTGTGGAATGGAAGCAACATAATCTCGCAGCTGCAGGTACTGGAGAACCGGAAGAGCGTTGGGGGCAGCCTCAGGGAAAAAGGACAGATAGAGGTCGGAGCTTATGACCCTGCATATAGGAGCACAGTGTCAGAGAGTCATGTGATGCTGACCCCAAGAAAGCACCTCCGGACATACCCGGGGGAAAATCCGGATTATATCGAAGTGGAGTCTGGGGCGAAGGTTAAATCAGCATCCGGCACTTGTGAGAGACAGAATGTAAAACCTGCAAGGTAGCTAAAACAAAAGGATTTCCCTCCACCCGCCTCTGGGCCACTGATGGAGCCAGCTAGGTAAGCACCTGTATTGGTACCGAGCAAGCACACGCCTCCAAAGTCACCCACAACTTATGGGAAGGGCGATATGTCCATTCCAGAGATCTCAAGAGATGGCAAGCAAAGTAATAAGTACGGAGACAAGGTAACCCCAGACCTCCCTCCACCTTAGGTCTCTGCAATAAAGCCATGGCCAATCTAGGGGATTTCTTTGCCCAAATAAATGAAAGGAACATCGAGCGCAACGTCGAGAAGAAGGCCCTCAGTAGAACTATTGGTAAGGCCTGCAAAAGATACAGTATGCGGGGAAGAACGTTCATTTTAAGGGCATTAACCCTACCAACACAAGAAATAACCAAGGACCCCCATGAGCGAAGATCCCGTCGAATCGCATCCAGCAGGGGAGGAAAATTGAACCTATACAAAAGAGATAAGTCTACAGTCAGCCAGACACCCAGATGTCGCAGTGCTTGGCTAAATAGATTCTACTATTTGTCCTGAGTTTAAAAATACCCAATGTTTTTATGTTTTTTTGCTGTTTTTTGTAAGTTATTGGGCAATAAGTACAAGTAGCGTTTTATGATTTCCAAACCTTTTTTTCCAAATCTGGTCATTCTGCCTCCATCTCCTCTTTGGAACATCTTTGAAGCCGGTCAACTCGATTAATCCCCATCAAACCATATATTTTTGAAAAATAGACACCCCATGGTATTTCAAATGCTGATATTTTGACCCTTTCCATGCACTAATTATACAACCACACTTTGTCAAACTTTGTAATAGTATTTTTTTCTTCACACGAATTGTAATTTAGTTATATGGTTAATGTCACTGTCAAACAACACCCCAATATGTGTTCAGCAACATCTCCTGAGTATGGTGATACCCCACATGTATACGTTTGTCAGATTGTTTGGTTGGTAAAAGGCTACTTTTGGGACATGCGTAATTCAGGTGGTCATTTGGTCATTCTGCCTCTATCTCCTCTTTGGAACATCTCTGAAGCCGGATACTTCAATTTACCCCATCAAACCATATATTTTTGAAAACTGGACACCACAAAGTATTTCAAATGCTGGTATTTTAACCCTTTTATGCATGAGATTCTACCACCTCCCTTTGCCAAAATTACATTTTGTATTTTTTTTCCACACAAATTGTACTTCAGGAATGAATTCATAGCTCCTGGTATGCGTCACTATCAAACAACACCCCAATGTGTGTTCAGCATCCCGAGTGCAGTGATATCCCACATGCATGGGTTTGTCGTGTTGTTTGAGATTTAAAATGTCACATTTGGGAAGTGCGCTTTTTTTCTCCATTTTGGTCAGTCTGTACCTATGCCCTATATCCTATATCTTTGAGCCACTCCAATTTACCCCATCAAACTATTTTTTATTAAATTAGACACCCCTTGGATATTTGAAGTGCTTTTATTTTAACTCTTTCTCTGTTGAGATTTTTTAGAAATTTTAGCACTTGCTCAAAATAATAAACTTTTTATTTTATTTATTTATTTTATTATTTATTTATTTTACACATTTTGCTGGTACTGGATGTTAGCACATTTTTTTTTTTAGCATTTTTTTCCATAATTTTTTTTTATTATTTTTTGAATATTTTACTAATCACATTGTATAAGCCGTTGATCACTTTCTAAGCTTATTTAATTTAATGACGGTTCAGGACCGTCAAAGGTCGTTAAGTGACCGTTTTTGCGTGACGGTCCTGAACCGGCAAAGGTCATTAATGGGTTAAGACTGGTCCTATCACTAGGGAGACCATCGCTCTAACTCTCAAAATAGGGAATGGCCATATTGAGACCATCCGGTTTGAGACCCTGTCCTGTATCACCCATCATCTTAGGTCTACCATGGCTCTGGAAACACAATCCCCTCATCAACTGGGAGACTGGAGTACTTTAATTTTCATCTTCCTTCTGTACCAGCAGCTGCCTCAAAACAGAGACCCTCTGCCTCACAAAGACCATCTCTCTCCAGGAGATTCCTCCCCCTTACCGTCAATTCAAAGAAGTTTTCAAAAAGAAGAGTGCCGACAAGTTACCTCCTTCCAGACGATTGTCCTATTGATCTCCTCCCTGGTGCTGCTATTCCCTTCGGTCGTATTTACCCCCTCTCTGAACCCGAACTTGCTGCACTAAAAGATTATATCGAAGATAATTCGGCGAAAGGATTCATTCGGCCTTCGACTTCTCCTGCTGGAGTCGGTATCTTCTTTGTTCATAAAAAAGATGGGGAGTTGCCGCCTTGTATTGACTACCGTGAACTGAATACTATCACAGTAAAAAAACGTTGCCCGTTACCCCTTATTCCCAGACCTACTTGAACATGTACGATCTGATAAAATGAGTACCAAACTTGCCCTACGTGGAGCGTATAATCTAGTAAAAATTCGTAATGGCGATGAATGGAAAACAGCCTTTCGGTGTTGGTATGGACATTTTGAATACCTTGTCATGCAATTCGGCCTATGTAATGCTCCAGCCACCTTCCAACATTTTGTTAATGACGTGTTCCATGATATTTTAGACCACTTCATCATTGTGTACCTGGACGATATCTTAATATTCTCCCCTTCATTGGAAGAACACTGTGTACATGTATGCCAAGTGCTGGATCGTTTGAGAAAAAACAACCTATATGTCAAGCTTCAAAAATGTTTGTTTGATGTAGAGAGAGTGGAATTTCTGGGATATATCCTATCCCCAACCAATATCGAAATGGACCCTAGAAAAGTGACAGCTATTCTGAATTGGCCTATACCTGCAGATCGGAAAGCAGTACAGCGGTTCGTCGGTTTTTCTAACTTTTACCGTAAATTCATACGCAATTTCTCAAAAATAATACAACCCATCACCGCCCTCACATCTAAGAAACAAAGATTTGCATGGTCTGAAACAGCCCAGAGAGCCTTCAACTATCTGAAAGTCAAAAACCGTATACACTTGAAGTCAATGCGTCGGATACCGCTGTCTCTGGGAGAGGACAGCACCTACAAGACTCTGACGGTCAACTCCACCCTGTGGCCTTCTTCTCCAGAACTCTTACTCCTGCCGAAAGAAACTACTGCATAGGTGAACATGAGTTACTAGCCATGAAATTAAATCTGATGTTTCACGCATCCTCTAACACACCGGCCTGGATCGCCCATTAAAATGCCTTTCTCTCTCCCTATTCCATCCCATAACTTCTCTGGTCTCAATGTCTACGATGCTTCCCTTCTCTGGCTAGACTTTTTCCTTTCATACCCTTGGAGACGATTTATTGATTCCAGACCTATACATTTCTCGTTGGAGGCATCCAAACCTAAAAACTCTGGGTGATTTATACCAGGATGGTACCTTGGTACCTTTCACTCACCTCACTCACACCCACGGCATTCCACACCGCGACTTCTTCAAATACTTACAGATACGTCATGCCATTTCTACCATTATCTCCCCGATAGCACCGTCCCCATAAGAACTACACCCCATTCTCTCACTGCTCCGTTTGGCCCCAGCTGTCAAAGGAGCAATCTCCCGTTGGTATTTTCTTTTAGTCTCCAGATTCTCCTCTCACAAGTTACCAAATATGCGGGCTTGGGAGAAAGAACAACAAACTTTCCCATCCGACTCCTTGCTGGAAAGATGAGAGGTGTGTCCCATTGTTTGAACCATTTAGAACTACAGAAAAAAATTAGTTGTCGTTGGTATCTGACTCCAGTTCGACTTTCTCATACTATCAGTGGCTACTCTAAATTTTGCTGGAGAGGTTGTGGTCAGGAGGGCTCCATGCTTCATATGTGGTGGTCGTGCCCAATTCTGACGCCTCTATGGATGCGGATATTTTCCACCATGCATTCTATCCTCCCCATTCGACTGGAGCCTCTCACTGAAACTGCCCTTCTACATATGTTCCCGGACCCTCCTCCCGGTCCCAAGCGTAAATTGATTATCCATATATTCCTAGCTACAAAGTAGTGTATAGCGAGATACTGGAAGGCCAACTCTCCCCCGCTACTTGCAGAAGTGTTCTGTGTCCTGGACAAAATGTCACACCACACTTCACATACACCGCTTCGCTTTCAACAGATCTGGACACCATGGCTCCAGTATGATGCCAGAGCGCCAGTGAACCCTTAGCTGCTTTGTAACATCACTGCACCATGCACTACTGCCCGGATACCCAATGGCCGCGCCTGACCGATCACCGTCCCTTCACACAAAGAGTCCTGCCACCTATTAAACACATGTCGGAGACTCTCTTCCATATGCTATGATCTTTGAGACTGTTTTCCTTTAGGAAAGTATATTGGTCTCCTACTCTCCAGGACCTCCTGGCCCATGCCTTACATCTGAATGTGCCACAATCTGTTTTAAGGTTGATTCTATCTTTTGTTCACCGTTTATGTTATTTTTCTTTCATGAGCAGTCTAGTTGTATCTGTAGATGTGTACTTGTCTGCCAGCCTTAATAATATCACTGCTCAATTATTAAAGAAAAACAAAATCTCAGATCCTATTTTCCGCACTGTCACAACTAAAGTTCAATGTGATACCTGAATCTTCTTTATTTGACGATACTTTGTTTTTGCCATCTCTTTTGCGACATTTTATTGAATGTACTGGTAACTGTTGCAATGATTTTCGCTATACATTACCTGACTTCGTGGATCTGAATAAAAACTTTTAAATTAAAAAAAAAAGAAGAATGGCGGCATCTCCTTGAAGGTAATCTTCACCCTACCACCTTCCTTGTGGATCATAAAAACCTTGAATACTAATGTTCAGCTAGACGTTTGCAACCCCGTTTGGCAAGATGGTCACTATTTTTTACCAAATTTCCATTACACATAACCTACCATCCAGGATCCCGTAACACCAAAGCAGATGCGCTATCTCGGATGTATGAAGCGACTACGTCATCATCTGCTGATCAGGATACTATCCTTTCTCCTAATCACTTCCTGGCTGGAACCTTCTCAGTATGGGACTCAGTACGCAGACATTCGAGAGAGACTTGCCCCCCTGATATATCTGGGTTATGTTATCGTCATGGCTATTATTACCATAATGACCTGGTTTACGTCCCACCTGAAGACCGCCTACAGACTCTCCAATCCTTTGAACTCATTCAACGGTTCTTCTGGTGGCCTGAGATGAAGAAAGACGTGACCACTTTCGTATCCTCGTGTGGGATCTGTGCCCGCTCCAAAAATATTCCAAAAACCGGCTGGTCTTCTTCAACCACTTCCAGTTCCCGGTAAACCCTGGACTGACGTCACAATGGATTTTATCATGGATTTACCCCCTTCTCATAAGCAGTCTACCATAATGGTAGTAGTTGACCGCTTTACCAAAATGGCACATTTTGTTCCTATCACCCACCTTTCTTCTGCCACTGAGACAGCCTCTCTTTTTATACGAGAAATATTCCGCTTACACGGCCTGCCCGCTAACATAATCTCTGACTGTGGTTCTCAATTCACTTCCCAGTTTTGGAGGGCCTTCTGTGCACAACTACATGTACAACGATCTCTTTCTACGGCATTTCATCCACAAAGCAATGGCCAGACTGAACGGACCAATCAGACACTTGAACAATACTTAGGCTGTTTCACTTCATACCTACAGGATGACTGGGATCTCTACTTACCTTTGGCCGAGTTTGCCTACGATAATCACCTTCATCAATCTATTAATACGTCTCCTTTCTATGCCAACTATGGTTATCATTCCACCATGCTCCTGGGCTCCCCTCTTTCATGCGAAGTACCTTCAGTTTCCGAACACATTAGCAAACTGACTTCTACATACAACATGCTGCGAGAGACACTAAGAAAGACTCAGTTATGACACAATTTTTTTGCTGATCGCCACCGTTCTAATGCCCCTATGTTTAAACCAGACGACAAGGTTTGGCTATCGACTAAAAATCTTCAGTTGGATTGCCCCACCAAGAAATTGGGCCCAAAATTCATATGGCCCTTCTCTATTTCTCGCCTCATATCTCCCGTGGCAGTTGAACTCCAGTTACCTAGCACTATGTCCATTCACTATGTCCAAGTATTCCATGTTTCCCTCCTTAAACCATGGACCGCCAACCCTTATCCTGATCGGTGTCCTAATCCTCCGGCCTCCATCCTAGTTAATGACGTTGAAGAATACAAGGTTGAGAACATACTGGACTCACGGCGTCATCGGGGCCATATACAATACCTTATTCGTTGGAAGGGGTACGGTCCGGAGGAGGATTCTTGGGAACCAACCAGTGAGATTCACACTCCGGATTAAATAATTTCCACCAGCATCATCCTGGTTACCCCGGTCTCGCTAGAGTTGGAAGGCCTCCCCTCAGGGGAGGTACTCTCTGGGTCCGCGGCGTAGCGACTCACCTGAGTACCCGCCGATAGCGGGTACTAGCTCCCACGCCGCCGCAACCTCCGTCCTCCGTGAATCAGCTCCCAAGACTGTGTTTAGGCGCGCCTTCCTTTTCTGGATTCCTGAATGGAGAAGGCGGGGGATGCGCGTCAATGGCACCACGCACGGGGGCAGGGCGACACCTAGAGGTGAATTTAAAAACTGGAACTGAACTTCACTCAGTGCTCAGTTATTGTGCTTGACGGAGCTACTTAGTTATTGCTGCTATTATTATTGGATTCCTGTTACTAACCTCAGGCTTGATTCTCGCTATTCCTGACCTCTCATTTCCCGACCTATTGGGTTGTTTTACGGACTTTGCTGCTCTCTCCCGCCCTGACCTTTGGATCCGGTTATTTGACTACGTCTTTTCTGCCAATCTTCCCCTATCCTAGGAAGATAGCCTACATATTGGGTTCCTTGCCTGGTACCCTACAAACGTGACAGGTGTCTACTTTCAAAAAAAATTATGATTTGATGGGGTATATTGAATTGGCGGGGTTCAACAATGTCCCAATTAACACGGGGGAAAGGATGGCCACACATATAATTTCCAATTAGAAAAATACACACGTCCCAAATGTGGCCTTTTAGTTCCCAAAAAACGTGACAAACCCATGCATGTGGGGTATCACTGTACTCAGGAGATGTTGCTGAACACATATTGGGGTGTCGTGTAAAATGTAAATTCACACAAAAAATACTACTGCAAACTTTGAAAAAATGCTGGTGGTATAATGTGTGCATGCAAAGAGTTAAAATACCAGCATTTGAAATACCCTGGTGTGTCTAATTTTCAAAAAGATATGGTTTTATGGCACACTGAAATCACCCGGCTCAAAGATGTACCAAATAGGGCATGGGCAGTGGATCACCAAATGTCAAAGTTCAACATTGAAAAATGCGCATGCCTCAAATGTGGCCCTTTTCCCCCAAACAGCCAGGCAAAACCATTCATGTGGGGTATCGCTGTACTCAGGAGATGTTGCTGAACACATATTGGGGTGTTTTATGATTGTGGCATATACCAGGACCTGTTAATTCATGCCTGAAGTAAAATGTGCGTGAAAAAAAATGCAAAAAATGACTACCACAAAGTTTGACAAAGACTGGTGGCAAAATTAGTGCATGGAAAGATTTAAAATACCAGCATTTGAAATACCCTGGGGTGTCTAGTTTTCAAAAATATATGATTTGATGGGGTAAACTGCATTGGCCGGCTTCAAAGATACCCGAAATGGCACATGGGGGGAAGAATTACCAGATTTGGAAAAAACGCTACCTGTACTTATTGCCCCATAACGTGCAGAAAAAAGCAAAAAAACATAAAAACATTGGGTATTTCTAAACTCAGGACGAATAGTAGAATCTATTTAGAAGGGTTTTTCATTACCTTTTATAGATGAGTAAGATTTTTCAACTAAAAGTTAGAAAAAGTCATTTTTTTCTAAATTTTCCCCCATATTTTATACTTAATAGTAAATAATATGACACAATCAAAACAATGTTATCTAAAGATTTTGTGTGGTTACAGTAAACTGGAAAGAAGAAAACTACAGCTAAACACGAGCAGCGCAGAAATGTTAAAACGGCCAGTGTCACGAAGGGTACAAAAAATAAAATCAGCCTTTGTCACGAAGGGGTTAAGTACATTAATGCCACAAAAGTTAGTGGCAATGTAGGTGTTTTGAAATCTGGAGATGGTACGTTAATTAGTGAGGATCATGAAAAAGCATACTAAATTACTTTTTTTCCTCTGTATATAACAAAGAGCCACTACCTGCTGATTGGCAATTCCGCACTACAGAAACCTTAAATCAGTCATGGGAATGGCTGACTTTTTAAACAATTAAGTAAACTTAAAGTAGACAAAGCTCCAGGGCCAGATGGGATACAGCCAAGGATACTACGGGAAGTTAGTCAAGAAATATCCAGACCACTGTTTTTTCCAGTCAGGAATTGTACCAAAGGATTGGCGAAAAGATGATGTGGTTCCCATTTTTAAAAAATTATCTCAATCTGAGGCTGGGAACTACAGACCTGTAAGCTTAACATCTGTGGTGAGGAAATTGTTTGAGAGTTTGTTAAGAGACGGCATACAGGAATATATTGTAAGCTTGCGAGCAGGGCTCTCTCCACCTAATGTATCGGTTTGTCTTAGTCTGTCAATTCTCATCTTGCCATACCCCTTGAACAGTGGCGGAACTACCGGGGTCGCAGGGGTCGCGACTGAGACCGGGCCCTGGAGTTCTGGCAGTCAGGGGGGCCCAAGGGGTGCAGAGCGGTTGCTGAAAACGACCGCTCTGCAACTCTTGGGCCCCCCTGACTGACAGAAATCCAGGATGCCTCTGCTCCCCGCCGCTGCCGCCGCCGACCCCACTGCCACCGCCGCCGCCGCCACCACTGCCGCCGCCTGCCTCAGCGCTGCCCAGAGTGCAGTGTTGGGAGCGTGAGGCGTTTGTCTCGGGTGCCGGCGCTTCACGCTGAGCGTGGGCATATGACATCATATGCCGGCGCTCAGCAGTGAAGCACCGGCACCCGAGACAAACGCCTCACGCTCCCAACACAGGAGTTGACGGTAAGTGACCTACAAAGGGGGGTAGGGAGGGAGTGGGTAGATCGTGAGAAGGGGGGGTAGGGAGGGAGAGGGTAGATCGTGAGAAGGGGGGTTAGGGAGGGAGAGGGGAGATCGTGAGAAGGTGTCACGGACTGGGTTCAAACAGATGACTAAAAGACCCAGCGCGCCCAAAGATTGTGTGCAGGAGTTACGGTGCAGTAGTGGAATTGATCTAGGGATGTGCAGCCAAACACCAGCGCCCTGATATGGCAGCGGGGGACACCAACCAAAAGTGGAAGGGGTGATGATGTCTTGCCAGAGAAGCTGACAGAGAAGGAACAGTTAGACAGATATGAGGAGATCCAGGAGAGAGCTGTATGTCAAATGCCTATAGAAGCAAGTAAGTCAAGATCAACAGTATCAAAAGCAGCAGAGAGATCCAATAGCATTAGAATGGAGAAGTGACCTTTTGCTTTGGCAGAGAGCAAGTAATTGGAGACATTTGTTAGAGCTGTTTCAGTAGAGTGAAGGGGTTTGAAACCAGACTGTAGTGGGTCAGGGAGGGAATTAGAGGAGAGAAAGTTCGTAAGGCGATTGTACACGATCCGTTCAAGCAGCTTATAGGTAAAAGGAACCAGAGAGATAGGGCGGTAGTTAGTTAGACAGATGGGATCTGAGGAAGGATTTTTTAGAATGGGTGTGATTAGTGCATGCTTAAAGGCTGTTGGTACAGTTCCAGATGATAGATAAAGATTAAATAGGTAGGTAAGTGATGGACCAAGGGATGGACATAGAGACTTTGTGAGATGTGATGGGATTGAGTCAAGGGGACAGGTTGTTGGGTGAGAGGAAGAAAGAAGAGTGGTTATCTCTTCTTCGGTTGTAGGAGAAAAGGCAGTTAGTATGGGATGAGTGGAGAGAGTGGTGGTGGGTGGTGTAGGAAGGGGTTGTCTAATAGTCTTGATCTTGTCTTTGAAGTGGGTAGCAAGATCTTGGGCAGAGTGAAGGCAGGGCTGGCTTATAGGGGGTGTGACACCTGTGAAATACGCCTGTAATTTAGGGGGTTTTATCTATAATGCTGAGTTTATATGTGATTTCCTGTTGATTTATACATGCACAGCTGGGTTTCTGTTATTCTTTTGATCTATATCTGCTATGCTATGTTTCCATACATTATTTATGTATACCTGCAAATACAGACTTCAGTCCATCAAGTTCAACCTTTTACACATACCCACTTCTAAAGCTGATCCAAAAGAAGGCAAAAACACCTTACAATTACTAATTGTGCCACAACAGGGAAAGAAATTCCTTCTTGATTCCATAGTGGCAATTAGATTACTCCCTGGATCAACATGCTAATACTACTGTCCTTTTAACAGTTGTAGCCCTTTATGTTATGCTTAACCAGAAAATCATCATTCTTAAAAATATCCACAGAGTTAGATAATACAACATCCTTAGGCAGATAATTCCATTATCTTATTGTTCTTACTGTGAAGAACCCTTTCCTATGCTGATGCTGAAATCTCTTTTCCTCAAGTCTCAACTGATGACCCTGAGTCCACTAGAAAGCTGTTTATACTGACCTTGTATGTATTTGTACAATGTGATCAGATCCCCTCTTAGACATCTCTTTTCGAGTGAAAACAAGTTCAGTTTTCTAGTGTATCTTCCTAATATTCTACATTCCTCTAATTATCTTTGTAGTCCGCCTCTGCATTTTCTCCAGCTCTATAACATCCTTCTTAAAAAATGGTGGCCAAAATTGCACTGCATATTCAAGGAGAGGCCTCACCATTGCTTTATAAAGAGGTAAAACTATATTTTCATCTTGTGATTTAATACTCCTTTAATACTTTATGTGTGCCAATAGTTTACTGGATTTTGCAACCACTGACTGGCACTGCACAGGTATTGCAGACGGTTGCGAAAATAACGTGAATCCAGGATCTCCTCAACCTCGTATTCAGGAGAATCGTTTATTATCCCTGGAGGAAGAGGAATTGAGTGTCTACTGGGAAATTGGTTCATGACCCAAGGTTTAACTAAGAAGACTGGGTGGATAGTCAAGGATGCCAGTAAACGTAATTCCACTGCTGAGGGGGAGATGAGTTGCACAATAGTGAATGCACCTATGTACTTGGGACCCAGCTTCTATGTGGGACAAGTCAGCTTGAGATGTCTCGTGGAGAGCCAAACCTTGTCTCCAGGTTGGTAGGATGGTGCTGCTCTCCGATGTTGATGCGCGAACGGCTTATTGGGCATTAACCAGAGTCTCGCGCAACTGTAAAAATGTCTGAGATTAATATGGTCCGCGACCGAGGGTCCTGGGCTGAGGATCGGTGCTCCTGGCAGCATGGAAGTATGGTATCCGTATGAAGCGAAGAAAGGTGACATCTTAATCGCGTGGTGGATGTGGTTGTTATAAGCGAATTCCGCAAGTGGTAAGTACTGATTCCAATCGTCCTGTAAGTATGTGGTATAGCATCTAAGGCAGGGGCGTCCAACATGCGGCCCGCGGGCCAAATGCGGCCCGCGGGACCTCGAGGTGCGGCCCGCGTGAGATCGGCAGCCAGGATCACAAGAGCCCTGCTGCTTACTTGTGGGAGGGTCTATTCTCTGCTCCAGTCCTGCCTCCTCTGTGGGAAGAACGAGGGAGGCCACGCCCCCTGCTGAAGTCTGTGATCGGCATTGAGAGAGCTGTAGTGCAGGTAAGGGGGTGGGGGAGGGTGTTTGAACGAGTATGCCTGATTGAGGGAATGAATCTGTGAATGAATGAATTTGTGTGTGTGTGATAGCATGGATGTGTAAGTGCTGGAAGCTAGGCATGATGGGACTGTGATTGCTGTTAACAATCCCACTCCTATCATGCCAAGTCAGCCAGTACATGCTGAAACCTGGCTAGCTGCCCCCTTGTGTATTGATGCTGCCAGCAGTATGGGGTCTGCACTTACAGCCACCCTGTACCAGCATGTACTGGCTGACTTGGGATGATAGGAGTGTGATTGCTAACAGCTAACAGCACTCACAGTCCCATCATGCCTAGGTTCCAGCATTTACTGGTTGGCTGGGTATAAAAAGAGTGTGTTTGCTGTTAGCAATCACACTCCTATCATGCCAAGTCAGCCAGTACATGCTGAAACCTGGCTAGCTGTCCCCCTTGTGTACTGATGCTGCCAGCAGTATGGGGTCCAAACTTACAGCCACCCTGTTCCAGCATGTACTGGCTGACTTGGGATGATAGGAGTGTGATTGCTAACAGCTAACAGCACTCACAGTCCCATCATGCCTAGGTTCCAGCATTTACTGGTTGGCTGGGTATAAAAAGAGTGTGTTTGCTGTTAGCAATCACACTCCTATCATGCCAAGTCAGCCAGTACATGCTGAAACCTGGCTAGCTGTCCCCCTTGTGTACTGATGCTGCCAGCAGTATGGGGTCCAAACTTACAGCCACCCTGTTCCAGCATGTACTGGCTGACTTGGGATGATAGGAGTGTGATTGCTAACAGCTAACAGCAATCTGCTAACAGCAATCACAGTCCCATCATGCCTAGGTTCCAGCATTTACTGGTTGGCTGGGTATAAAAAGAGTGTGTTTGCTGTTAGCAATCACACTCCTATCATGCCAAGTCAGCCAGTACATGCTGAAACCTGGCTAGCTGTCCCCCTTGTGTATTGATGCTGCCAGCAGTATGGGGTCTGCACTTACAGCCACCCTGTTCCAGCATGTACTGGCTGACTTGGGATGATAGGAGTGTAATTGCTAACAGCACTCTGCTAACAGCAATCACAGTCCCATCATGCCTAGGTTCCAGCATTTACTGGTTGCCTGGGTATAAAAAGAGTGTGTTTGCTGTTAGCAATCAGACTCCTATTATGCCAAGTCATATTGTTGATTTTTTTTTGTCCAATTGTGGTGTGTTACTTTTAATAAAAGCATGGTTACACACTAAAATTGGACAAAAAATACAATGCCCAGCCAACCAGTACATGCTGGAATCTGGGTATGCCTGAGATTGCTGTTAACAATCATAATATATATTTTTTTGTACAATTTTGGTGTGTAACTTACTTTTATTAAAAGTGTGTGGGGGGTCATTTTCAGTTTTGGCTAAGTGAACCCTGAATTTTCGGTTTTGGTCCAGAATTTTCATTTTAGTGCATCGCTAAAATAAATAGAACTATTTTATTTTTACTTATACAGAATCCTGCATGTGTAGTCACAAAACTTTCTAGGCCTAGAAATCAGTGAGAGGAAAAGTAAAGGTTTTGTGTCATTTAATTTATTTTAATCTGCATATCTTATTAAAGGCCATATTTTCTCACAGTGAAAAATGAGTGCGGCCCGCGCACGTATACAATTCTGATGAAGTGGCCCACTGCAGAAAAAACGCCCCTGCCCTATAGTATGCTCCCTGGTGCTGGGAAAGTCTGGAAAATCTTTATAAATTAGGTATTTCTGAAATCAGGACACCTGAATTAATAAACTTGGAGGGGATTTTCCATCACTTTACCTAATTTTGTGAGGATTCAGAGGGAAAATGTAAAAAAAAATTAGTTTATTTTTCTAATCTTCGCTAGTTTTTACTAAATTTCTCATTCTAAATTTTCACCTAATCATCCAACTATGGTATCAAACGAAAGCTCTATCTCTCCTTGAAAAAACAATATTTAGTTTATATGGGTACACTATTCACAGGAAAAGAGAATCATCGCTAAACCGACATACCCCAAAAATGGCAAAATTGCTCTGGGCTTTGAGGTACCAAAACCCCCTGGGATTGAAGGGGTTAATAAAACATGTAGATTGAAACAGAGTAAATAACACAAAACCTTCACTTTTCCTCTCACTTATTTCTGGACCTAGAAACTTTTGTCCTCTGAAGTGACTACAAATTCAGAACAGCGTTTTATCTGTAGATAAGTGAAAATTAAATAGTTCTATTTATTTCTACAGTAAGTAAAGTGCCAAGAAACAGACCAAATACATACCAGGACAGGTCCTGCCGCACCGACGCCCACACACAC
The DNA here is from genome assembly GCA_023333645.1 of Sceloporus occidentalis. Taxonomy (NCBI): domain Eukaryota; kingdom Metazoa; phylum Chordata; class Lepidosauria; order Squamata; family Phrynosomatidae; genus Sceloporus; species Sceloporus occidentalis. The sequence goes on from JALMGF010000058.1 coordinate 4,180,654, forward strand.
ACCAGGACAGGCTCTGCCACACTGGCAGCCAGACACGCGCACACACACACCAGGACTGGCTCTGCTACACCGACTCCCACATACACACACACACCAGAACAGGCTCTGACACACACAAACCATGGAGGGGTCTGCCACACCGACACCCGCATCAGGATGGGTTAAGCTACACAAAGCATAAAAAATCCTTTCCACACTGCTTTGTAGTTTGTGTGTTTGCCCCTTGTGTGTTGATGCCCCAGCCAGGCCCCCCTTTAGTGTTAATGTTCCCCCCCACACACCCTTGTGTATTGCCCCATGTGTATTTGTGCCCCCAGCCAGCTCCCTTTGTGCATTTATGCCCCCACACCTTTGTGTATTGATTTTTATGTAATGCCCCAGCCACCCTGTTGTGTGGTTATAACCCTCAGCCGCCCCCTTTTTGTATTTAATTGTTGGCCCGAGGTAGCCCCCCTTTGAATATGGGTCCCCTTCCATCTATCGCCCTAAGTAATTTTCTTTAGACTTTTTTGCTGGCTTCCTTCCACTGCTCTCCTCCGACATGCTTTTCTCCCCTTCAAGAAGAACTCTTCCGTGGGACTCAGCCCCCCTTGAGCGTCACGGCGCATTTTCAAAGGGGGCAGGACAAAGAGCCTCACTAAGGCACTGGGGGGCATAGTGCCTGCATGCTGGCCGCTTCAAAATCATTAAGCGGTCGGCGTAGGCGGCCATACAACTGCAGCAATGGCATCACACAATGTGTGCCGGCCCACCGGGAAATCTCCTGCGGGCCACACCTCGAAGTCCAGCTGGCCGCATGTTAGACGCCCCTGACCTAGGGTACTAGTAAAAACTAGATTTTAGGACCAGTGGTATACTTAAACATGAGTTTCTAATAGCGCTTATTTAAATCTGTAAATGTCATTACATGGTTGTTGCTGTAAAACTGTTAGATTCAGAAAAGTTAGAGATTGCTTTAACATGTCATCTACAAACATATAGGTTGCTATAAAATTTAGAATGTTTTCTTTGCAGATGTATAAAAAAAATTTAATCTAACTCTATTTTTTTATTAAGGCGTCAGTGGTGTTGGATGCAGCCACATAAAGAATGCTTTGCTAACGAAGTATCCTGAACGATTTAGCTATCCAGCCCCACGTAAGTGTCATTGCTCTGTAAAAGAATATGGTTCTTTAATTCACTTCTGTGCCTTTTACTACAAACACATCTTAAATAGAATACATTGTGTGAATCTACACATGTTTAACCCCTTCGAGACAAAGGCTGATTTTACTTTTTGTACCCTTTGTGACAATGGCCTTTTTAACATTTCTGCGCTGCTTGTGTTTAGCTGTAATTTTCTTCTTTCCCGTTTACTGAACCCACACACATTAGATATTGTTTTTTTCAGGACAAGAAGGGCTTTCTTTAGATGACATTGTTTTGATTGTATCATATTATTTACTATTAAAAAATTATAAAATATGGTGAAAAATTTAGAAAAAAATGACTGTTTCTAACTTTTAGTTGAAAAATCTTTTACTCATCTATAAAAGGTAATGAAAAAACCTGCTAAATAGATTCTACCATTTGTCCTGAGTTTAGAAATACCCAATGTTTTTATGTTTTTTTGCTTTTTTCTACACATTATGGGGCAATAAGTACAGGTAGCGTTTTGCTATTTCAAAGCCATTTTTTCCAAATCTGGTAATTCTTCCCCCCATGTGCCATTTCGGGTATCTTTGAACCCGGCCAATGCAATTTACCCCATCAAGTCATATATTTTTGAAAACTAGACAGCCCAGGGTATTCCAAATGCTAGTATTTTAACTCTTTCCATGCACCATATCTACCACCAGTCTTTGTCAAACTTTGTGGTAGTCATTTTTTTGCATTTGGTTTTCCACACACATTTTAATTCAAGTATGAATTAAAATGTTCTCGTATATGTCACTATCACAAAACACCCCAATATGTGTTCAGCAACATCTCCTGAGTACAGCGATACCTCACATGAATGATTTTGCCTGGCTGTTTTGGGGCAAAAGGGCCACATTTGGGGCATGCGCTTTTTTCAATGTTGAACTTTGGCATTTGGGATCCACTGCCCATGCCCTATTTGGTACATCTTTGAGCCAGGCCATTTCAGTGTGCCCAACAAAACCATATATTTTTCAAAACTAGACACCACAGGGTATTTTAAATGCTGGTATTTTAACTCTTTGCATGCACATATTTTACCACCAGCATTTTTTCAAAGTTTGCAGTAATATTTTTGTGTGTGTATTTTTCCCACACACACCTACTTTATGTATGAATTTACAGCTCCTGGTATATGCCGCTGTCACACGACACCCCATAATGTGTTCAGCAACATCTCCTGAGTGTAGTGATACCCCACATGCATGGGTGTGTCATTTTTTGGGGGAACTAAAAGGCCACATTTGGTACGTGTGCATTTTTCTAATTGGAAATTAGATGTGTGGCCATCCTTCCCCCCGTGTTAATTGGGACGTTGTTGAACCTGGCCCATTCAATTTACCCCATCAAATCATACATTCTTTAAAAGTAGACACCCCACGGGCATTTAATATGCCAGTATTTTAACTCTTTCCATGCGAGAATTGTTTTAAGCTAATATGCTAATTTTAGGACTTGCTCACAAAAATATATTTTTTATATATATATATATTTTTTTTTTATTATTTTTTTTTAAAAAAAATTTAACATTTTTTTTCAACTTGGAGGTTCCCCTGATAGTGACATCAGTGGGAAATGATTTTTACATTTTACTGTTTTTTTACTATTTTTTTCTAATTATTATTAATTTTATTTTATTTTTTAATTTATTTTTACTAATCACACTGTGATTAGAAAGCTGGGCTCCATTGACTTGCATGGTGAATGCAGTACCTGTATTCAACCTGCAAGTGGAGCCAAAGTTCTCTAGATGGTCTGGACCATCTAGCGAACTTTTAAAATTTGTGGTTCCTGTTACAGGACGGCGGCCATCTTCCTTGATGGCGAAGATTGCCGGCAGCTGCGGCTGTGACCGCTCTCCGGAGCGGTCACAGCCCATCAAAAGGTTAGTGTTTGGTGTCGCTGGATGCCTCTTGATCGAGGCATTCCAGCGACACCATTTAAGTTTAGGAGGCGATCATCGATCGCCTCCTAAACGCTTTTAAAACGGGCGTCCGCCGCCATACAAAGTATGGCGGATGTTGACGCCCCGTGGAGGGGCCAGAGATGGCCCCTTCGTGCCGATCGCGGCGTTGCTGAATGCCTCGAGGTCGAGGCATTCAGCAACGCTTTTTGGGTGCAGAAAGCGATAGTAGATCACTTTCTGCACCCGTTTAAAGACGTGCCGGTCCTGGCACGTCAATTGTCGTAAAGCACATGCTTTTCCGTGCCGTGCCAGGACCGGCAATTGTCATTAAGGGGTTAATCCCTTCAATCCCCTATGGACGTACCGGTGCGTCCAAAAAACGCATTCTAAGAATCCCCTATGGACGTACCGGTATCGTTTGACAGCCTGGATTCTCCTCTGACAGCAGAAGCCAGCATCGCCAGCTTTCTGCTGTCTGATCTGATGTAACAGCTTCCGGCATGAAAGCCGGAAAGATGTTACATTTCAAACTACATTTCAAAACACAATCGGGCATTCCCTTCCGGGTTGCGTCACTACTGACATAACCCGAAAGTTCATCGGAGGACAGGATATCCTCCGATGAGGCACAGACGCTGCGATCTCTATGCACGTCTATGAGGACTTGCATAGAGATCACAGTGTGATCGGTGCAGGGGGATCGCAGGGAGGGGAGTGAGAAATCATGTCTCTCAACCCCCTCCCGTCCTGGAACAGAAAAGGAGAAAAAAAAACGCTTATTCATTTAAAAAATAATAATAAAAAAATCATTAAAATAATATAAATAATAATAAAAAAATAATAATGTGAGCTAAGTGGTGTCATTGTGACATCACTAGCATGTTCATCACTGGCATTTTTAAAAATATATATATATAAAAAAAATATATATAAAAAAGATAATAAAAATTCTACAAAAAATGTACACCTTAAAGTATGTTCCCTGGTGCTGGAAAAGTATGGAAAATCTATATAAATTAGGTATTTATGAAATCAGGACACCTGGATTGATAAACTTGGAGGGGATTTTCCATCACTTTACCTAATTTTGTGAGGACTCAGAGGGAAAACGTAAAAAAAAAAAGGGGTTTTTTTTCTAATTTTCGCTACCAACTATGGCATCAAAAGAAAGCACTATCTCTCCTTGAAAAAACAATATATAGTTTACATAGGTACACTATTCACAGGAAAAGAGAATAATCGCTGAACCAACACGCAAAAATGGCAAAATTACTCTGGGCTTTGACCCAATTTCAGTGCTCCATCATGCTGGAAAAGGCATTGTTTGTCACCAAATTGTTCTTGGATGGTTGGGAGAAGTTGCTTTCGAAGGATGTGTTGGTACCATTCTTTATTCATAGCTGTGTTCTTAGGCAAAATTGTGAGTGAGTCTACTCCCTTGGCTGAGAAGCAACCCCACACATGAATGGTCTCAGGATGCTTGACTGTTGGCATGACACAGGACTGATGCCCCGAACAATCATAGGATTCAAAAGAGAAAATTACTTTACCCCAGTCCTCGGCCGTCAAATCCCTGTATCTTTAGCAGAATATCAGTCTGTCCCTGATGTTTTTCCTGGAGAGAAGTGGCTTCTTTGTTGCCCTTCTTTTTTTTTTTTTTTTTATACTCAAATTCCGTTTATTGATGGTACAATAAATGCATGACAGTATCCACAGACATGGAAAGTAAACAATAGAGATACAAATTCCGACAGGATACAGAAGTATAAGCAGTGCTTACATATGGTGAAATATACAGCAAGTAGGCATAGCAAGACCTGCACAGATAAGAGGTACAATGTGTATGTATCCTAAATTAAAAGAGTGGTGCAACAAAAAGGGCACCTAATTCGAAAGGAGTAACAGACGTCCCCCGTCGAAGCCTACACATCATCTGTGGAGTATTGCAGACTAAGGGAATAACAAAAGGTACCATCCTGAGAAAAAATGATCATAGAGTCTTTGTTGCCCTTCTTGACACCAGGCCATCCTCCAAAAGTCTTTGCCTCACTGTGGCTGCAGATACATTCACACCTGCATGCTGCTATTCCTGAGCAAGCTCTGCTCTGGTGGTACAGAGCTTTCTTGTTTTTTGCTGTATCTTTCTTCAACGAGGTAACAAATTGCCAGCTCACTCCCACCACACTGACTACACAACATAAGCTAAAAAAAAAAAATCATGGAGCAGTCAGCAACAGCGTTGCCCTCTCGATCACAGCGACACAGCATTTTAACCAATGACGTACCAGATTCCTCATAGTTCCTGTATGACCATCTTTTCATGAAGTGCTGTGTAAATTGTTGGCTCTATGTAAATAAAGGGTTATTATAATAATAATAATAAAGTACCTAGTATAATAAAAGTTCAAAAGAGTTTAATCTTACAGTTTCAGCTTTGTTCTTTGTTTTTACCTTGGGTTGTTTTTAATTACATCTCCATTAAGTGCTTTCTGTGTATAAACAGACACTTCTCGTCCCCCCAAGCGTGGAGAAGAAGATGGAAGCAACTATCACTTTGTTTCAGCAGAGGAGATGACCCAGTCAGTCTCAGAAAATCAGTTTTTGGAATTCGGAAGCTTCAATGGATACATGTTTGGAACTAAGCTCCAGACTGTGAAACAGGTTCATAAAGAGGGAAAGGTGGCAGTTCTGGATATTGAGCCACAGGTAAGAAAAAAGGCTTATTTGAGTAAATGTAGGATGATGCTGACATGTGAATTTTAAATTCTTGTACTTGTAATTGTAATTGTACAACTTCCAGTAGATGTTGAAGTAGTCCAGTAACACTTAAAATGTTGGTCAAATATAATTTTGATAAAACTCCCCTGGTTTTCTAAACTTTGTAAGGCTGAGATATTGTCCATAATCCATTGAAGATTAGGAATGCTTTCCATGATGTATTCAAGATAATACTCAAAATTAACTACATTCAAAACATGTCTAATCACCCAGCTAGCCATAAACCTCATGTGATATGTGCAACAAGTGGTTTATGTTTATACTATGGTATTGGTCTGTGTCTCTCAGAGTAGGTGTAAGGGCGTACAGATTATGCAAAAGCTGTTGACTGTTTCTTTGTTAGACTTTGAAGATGGTGCGGACAGCAGAACTGGCTCCGTTCATTGTTTTCATCTTGCCTACTGACAAAGAGGAGGTAAGTAGAGTATGTGTAACTGTGGCTTTTGAGTACACCTGTCACGGAACTGGATAGTCTGACTGACTACCTCCGCTGACTTGTCATACTTTTTCCCTGGTTTCCCAGTCACTAGCTGAGACTCTATTTTTCACACACATGGCTGGATAAATATCTGTGGTGGTGGAACTGGGGGGGACTGACTTATACAACATATAGTACACCACGGGGGGGGGCGGAGTGATTTCTAGAACACATTAATACACCATGGGAGGGTGACTTATACAACATAGTATTGCACAATGGGGGGGGGGTCTGACATTAAACTAAAACAATGGCGGTCACTCCCTGGTTGCAAGTGATGTGATGATATACATCTGGGGGTATACACAGAAGTCTTTACAAAGCCAGGGCCCATAGTCGGTATGGAGGAGGCTGGTTCTCAGGCCTCTCCAGTGGTTCAAGTCTTGTCTCTGATGTAGTGTGAAGTGCGGAAATCACCAAGCACGGTTGTATCTGCCGTGTGTACCAACCTCCACGGAAGAACAATAAGTGTAAAGCACCACAAATGCAGCGTTTTAAATATGTTCCTCTAATGGCATAGGATTTTTTAATACAATTATGTGTATTGCATCATTTATAGACTAAAATGCATAGGTTTGTGTAAAATATGACAACTCTTATGTACAATATAAATATATATATATAATTGGATTTTTACAGGTAACTAAATCATGATTTAGTCTGCCAGGAAAGCGGATGTGTTGGTGATTAGATCATATGGGAAATCAGTCCACACAAACTGTTGTCTTTATCTTAGGGAAAGACGCACCTTCCCAAGGACAAAATACAAAAGGACAATGTACACATTAGATTTTTGTACATTTATGTATACATCACTGAAGATTTTGGAAACGAATGGTTCTTTTATCTAAGTTTTTCATATCCAGATACATGTATAGAAAAAGCTGTAGTTTATCTTTGCTCCGACAGCATAGTGCTAATTTTATATCAATCCTCTTATTTTTTTATTTGTTTGTATCTATAGACAGTGATTCTTGTGTGCAGTGAATATTTCTTTAGTACTTAATGATCTGTCTGCCCTATGAATTCGAAGCTTATTTCGCAAATGTTTAACATGTATCCTTTCTGTTTTTCTGTTTTGTATTTCAGTCAAATGATGTGTTGAAGCTTCATGCAGACTCAGAGGAACTCCGATCTCGTTATGCACAACACTTCGACATAATGCTAGTTAATAATGGTGTAGAGCAAGCAGTACAGGATCTACTGAGTGCTTTTGATGTACCACTCCTCAATGGGTACCGGTATCTTGGGTTTACTGAGTATTCCCTCCATTTTATACCAGAGTTTACTATCTCTCTCTCTCAGATGTAAGCTATTTTCCTGTCCAGGAAAGGAACCTGACCATTAATTAATTCCTTAATTAAATCCAACTCTGCAAACGCTAAACCTAGAAAAACTGAATATTTTACACCACATGCCAAATGAATAGTATGTACAAATTACTCTAGAGCAGGGGTCTGGAATGTCCAAAAAACATTTGGTCTGGCCCTACCAAGGCAACTGGAGATGGTACCATGACCGCCAGGGCCGTCTTTAACTCAGTTGCAGGGAGTTCGCAACTGTGACCAATCCCTCCACTCTATGGGGCCCGCTGATTACCTGTGCGTCTGTTGTACTGCCAAGGGGATTGGAACCCAGCGGAGTCACGTCACATGACCCTGCTGTGTTCCTCCTTCCCCTGGGCAGTAAAGAGAAGTTCTAGTAAGCAGTGTCCTATACATCAGAAGCCTCATCCTCTCCAAAAATGTAGAGTCTTCAGAGAGAAACCAGTGGAAGACCGCAAAAGATTCTTGAAAGAGAAGTGCTGTGCATCCACATCTCATTTTGCCAAGGATTGCAAGGTCAGTGTAAAATGCACAGAATGTGACACCACAGATCACAGCACAGCTTTACACCCTGGTCCAGCGCCATGGCGTTCACAAAGCACTTCAAGTGACACTAAGCATGGCGGGGAGGAAGGGAGTACTGCTACAACTTCACCAGTAGTCACTTCACAATGCACAGAAGTGTGTAAAGGAACATTAGACAGCAGATCCTGCTCCAAAATCTGCCTTGTCAGAGTCTATCCAAAGGGACAAAAGGACAAAGCTGTAAAACTGTATGCTATCCTGGATGAGCAGAGTAATAGATCCTTAGCCCGATCAACATTCTTTGACATCTTCAAAATTCAAGGACCAAGCACTCCCTACTCCTTAAAAACCTGTGCAGGTACCACATCAACAATGGGAAGGAAGGCCACTGGCTTCCAAATTGAATCCTTAGATGGTTGGACATGCCTGCCCTTGCCTACCATAATTGAGTGCAACCAAATTCCTGACAACAGGTCTGAAATTCCTACACCAGATGTAGCCAGCTACCATGCACACTTAAAGTGTATGGCACATCTTATCCCAGAACTTAATCATCAGGCCCAGATAATCCTACTTCTTGGGAGAGATATCTTGCAAGTACACAAAGTGAGGCGTCATATTAATGGGCCCCACAACGCTCCCTATGCCCAAAGGCTAGACCTAGGATGGGTCATAAAAGGAGATGCATGCTTGGGACACACGCACGCTCCCACCTCTGTGACCAGCATGCTCACAAATATGCTAGAAAATGGACGCCCTTCTCTTTTCCAAGCATGCCACAATAAATTTTATGTCAAAGAACTGCCATACAGCACCCAACTGCTCTGTGCCTACACAGATCTTCCTTGTGACAGCTATGCAACGTCTAACATTTATGAAGATCAGTTAGGATGTACAGTTTTTCAGAGAACAAAGAAGGACAATCAGGTGGCAATATCTATAGAGGAATATATATAGAAAGAGTGAGAAAAACCAGTATAGGGAGTAAGATAGTGAATAATAGAAATAATCGGCAATAATGACTTTCCTTTCGTGTCTGGAACCACAGCTGCAACCCTTAAGCAACACTCTCCAGGTGTTGAAGTAATACTGCAAAAAGTCCACTAGGGGGCGCTCGTGTGTTCCATTCAATGAAAAATAAAACAGAAAAAAATTATATATAGTGTAGAAGTATAAAAAAGTGTACTGTGCCCTGGGCAGATTTCCCACTCACAGTGTGTTGTATTGTTCAGTACATCATGGCGCTGGTCTTGGGATCCATATACGTGAGTGTATGCCGAGGAAAAAACAGAAAAGCATCCAATAGTGTATTATGTATAACACTGCATACGCAACAAACGGAGATATACTTACACTTAAACAAGTGTCTAGATGCCCGTAATGTCTGGCGATGATCCGGTTGTATCCGTATGTTTTTCTATTTGATGGATCCAACGATCAAATATCAATGTGTGTGTGGTGTATCAAAACAACCACTATCCACATAGAAAATATATTAAAAAAGAAATATTTATTTTCAATTAACAACCAGCTTGATCCATATTGGGTACAGCTGTAAAAGTATTTAAAAAATATAGTAAAAAGTCCTAAAACGTTAACTCAACGCGTTTCACCATATAGGCTTCATCAGGAGTATTGTCTTCTTTCTAATGGAGGTCTTTTTAAATGTTTTGGCGCCATCTGCTTGCCGTCCGTGTTATGGCGTCTGACGTCAGCTAGATAATTGCTTCCGGATTCCAATCATTCATTCGTGTGCCGGGGTCACTGCCTTCAATGAAGCTTGATCCACGGTCAATGGAGCTTGGTTGCCAATCGGAGGATTCGTTGGACCGGAGGATGAAAGGTAAGTGTAAGAGCAGTGTTTGTATCTTCATGCAGTTGTATTTTGATTGTAATTGTGTTTTTATATTCTAGGTGCCCGTGCAGGAAGAATATCACGATCGGTGTTGATACCTATATATCTACTGCCAGTAGGGGGAACCGTAAATACTATGAAGAGGAGACAATTTCAAGGACAAATGGGGGACTAGGGGCATACAGTAACATTAATTAAAAAGGATGATATTAAAGTGATAGAGATAAAACAAATGAATAAAATAGAAAATAAAAGAATGAATGTAAAATGAAATGAAATAAAATGAACTAAAAATTAATATATAAGTTGATGTATGAGTATATGATCTAATGTGCTGCTATATCTATTTAATTAAACTGAATTAAGAGATGGTGATGAAATGATGAGAAATAAATAAAACCAATAAATAAATGAATGTGGAATGGAATGAAATGAAATAAACTGAAGATATTATATGTTACTGTATCTATTTCTTACATAAAATAAACGGAATAAATGGAAAAAATGCTTGAGGCTCGTTATTTTTAGAAAGGAGAATTTATAATGTATAGGATAATATCTAGATGTGAGCTAGAATATCTAGCTCCATATTCAATCCCCCGCTTTTAAAGGTTTTTAGTTTAAATATCTACTCTGTCTCTTTTTTAATAAGGTTCTCTGTTGTATTTCCTCCCCTCCAATTTTTGGGCACCCAATCTATGCCTATAATTATAAATGTGTCTAGTGAAAATAGGGGGCAAGCATTACAGTGCCTCGGGACGCTGTGTTTGAGGTTTTTTTTTTCTGATGTTGCCCAGATGTTCTAAAATTCTCTCTTTTAGGGGTCTTGTTGTCATTCCCACGTATTGCAAGCCACAGCCGCACTGGAGTAAATATATAACATTTTTGGTGGAACAATTAATGAAGTGTTTGATGGTATATATTAAGCCTGTTTTATGTCCTGTGAAATGTTCGGTCTTTCTGGAAAGTGGGCCACACATTTTACAGTGGCCACACTTATGAAAACCGTTTGGTTTTGTACCTAGAAATGTATGTAGAGATGTATCTAACTTTGGTTTGGGGAGTATACTGGGCGCAAGCATAGTTTTTAGGGAACCCGTTTTTTTAAAAATAATTTGTGGCTTATTTGGTAGGACCGTCCCCAAAATCTCATCATTTTTTAGTACATGCCAATGTCTATTAAGTATTCTTTTTATCTGGTTGGCGTGGGTATTGTATTTTGTGAAGAAGGAAAAACTATAGTCCTTCTTTGAGTCTGATTTTTTATTTTTGGGGTCAAGAAGGTGTTCCCTATTTATTCCTTGGGCTTGTAGTAAACTACTCCTTAAGGTTCCTATGGAGTATTCTTTATCAATGAATTTTTTTGTTATTTCATCTGCTTTTTTCATAAAATCATCATCTTTCGAGCAGTTTCTCCTAATTCGTGTAAATTGGCCTTTGGGGATATTGTTAAGCCACTGTGGATGGTGGTTGGATATAGCTATTTCTGTCTGTGGGCTTAGTATAGTTTCTAGATAAAATTTGATTATTTTCTATGAATAATTCCACATCCAAAAATTCGATTTGGGTGGTTTGGATGTTGGAGGTAAATTTGAGATTAAAGTTATTATCGTTTATATATTTTATGAATCCTTGTAATTTGTCCTCCGTCCCTTTCCAGATAATCAGAATGTCATCGATATATCTTTTCCAGAGCACCAGGTCTGCACCATATGGATTGTTGTTCCAAACCGATTTATCTTCCCACTCTGCTACAAACAGGTTGGCGTAGCTAGGTGCAAACCTGGTGCCCATTGCTGTGCCGCATAATTGTAAATAAAATGCGTCCTCGAACCAAAAATAATTATGTGTAAGGATATATTCTATACATTCAAGGATGAATGATTTTTGCCTAAGGTCCATGTCTCCATCCCTAGAAAGTGTGTTGTTAATAGCTTCAATTCCTTGTATGTGATTTATGACCGTATAAAGCGAAGAAACATCCATGGTGGCCCATAGCCACCCAGGGGACCACTGTATGTCTTTTAAGGTGTTAAGTAAATGTGTAGTGTCTTTTAAAAAAGATGGAGTGTTAGGTACATATTTCTGTAAGAAAAAATCCACGTATTCAGACGTATTGCAGGTGAGGGAGTCTATGCCGCTGATTATAGGTCTCCCGGGGGGTTCTTTAAGATCCTTATGTAGGAAGTAGAAGTAGAAAACCGGGATTTTGGGATGTTCTGTCTTTAAATAAGAATGTTCTTTCTTGTTAAGAACCCCGGAATCCAGACCTTTCTCTAGTATGGCATACAATACTGCACTGTAATCTTTTGTAGGGTCCTGATTAAGTGTTTTGTATGTGGTAATATCCCCTAATATTCTATTTGCCTCTTTGATGTAATATGTTTTGTCCATAACCACTATCGCCCCCCCTTTGTCCGCTTGTTTTACTACTATATCATGTCTTTCCTAACTTTTAAATACTTTTACAGCTGTACCCAATATGGATCAAGCTGGTTGTTAATTGAAAATAAATATTTCTTTTTTAATATATTTTCTATGTGGATAGTGGTTGTTTTGATACACCACACACACATTGATATTTGATCGTTGGATCCATCAAATAGAAAAACATACGGATACAACCGGATCATCACCAGACATTACGGGCATCTAGACACTTGTTTAAGTGTAAGTATATCTCCATTTGTTGCGTATGCAGTGTTATACATAATACACTATTGGATGCTTTTCTGTTTTTTCCTCGGCATACACTCACATATATGGATCCCAAGACCAGCGCCATGATGTACTGAACAATACCAACACACTGTGAGTGGGAAATCTGCGATACGCAGGGCACAGTACACTTTTTTATACTTCTACACTATATATAATTTTTTTCTGTTTTATTTTTCATTGAATGGAACACACGAGCGCCCCCTAGTGGACTTTTTGCAATATCTATAGAGGACAAGTTGTTTTTAGACATAATGCATGATGGATTTGTTAAAGATGAAACTAATAGCTGGGTCGCATCTCTTCCATTCAGGAGTCCCAGACAGCGCCTGCCTAACAACAGAGTGCTTCGGATTAGGAGATCTGTCCATCCAAACCAGTGGCACTATGTACCTACAGACCAGAACCCTGCTGATCACGCTACTAGAGCTGTTGCTGCTAATCATTTGAAAAACACTATCAGGACCAAAATTTTTGTACAATTTAAAGCAGACCACTACTGAAGCCTTTGAATTAGTGAGTGCAGAATCAGATGTTGGAATCCCGCCCTCTAGGTGTCTACAAGGTGTCTACACTTCACACAACGACCTCAGATAGCCGACTAGGATCTCACAGATTCAAGCGATTTTCAACCTGGAAGTCACTTGTTCGAGCTATTCCCTGTTTAACTCGCATGAGAACTTCTATGAGAACTTCTAGTTTGAATGAATGTAAAGGTTGGCATCACTGTACAAAAGTCTATGCAGTATCAGACCTGGAACATTCAAGAAACCACAGTATCTTTACTGTTCAACAAGAAGCCTATTCTAGAGAGATTGCGTGCCTTACCAACAAAAGACCAATACATAAGGACAGTGTATTGAATAAGCTTGACCCATTTATTGATAGCAATGGCCTACTGAGAGTAGGAGGCCGACTTAAGGAAGCAAAACTGGAGTTCAGAGAGAGAAGCCCTCTTATAATTCCTGGTTATTGCCACATTGCTGCTCTATTCATGAAGCATTATCACAATGAGGTCAGACATCACGGAAGACTATTTACAGAAGGAGCCTTAAGAACTGCTGGCCTATGGATTATCAGTGCAAAGAGGCTCGTAAGCAGTATCAACTTCAAATGTGTCACCTGTCGCAAACTTCGAGGTCTAGACCAGACACAAAAAATGGCTGATAGACTTGGCACAGAACCTCCTTTCACCAACGTTGGCCTTGATGTTTTTGGACCTTGGTCAGTCACCACGGTAGGCCAAACAAGACTCACCCATGAAAGTCTAATAACCTTTATGGCAGAAATTGCAGCTATAGTAAATGCAAGACCTCTCACTCCAGTCCCTAATGATACTGAGTAACCTTTTTTGTTGACTCCGGCTATTTTGCTTACTCAAAAAACAGAGACGTTCAGTCCTCCTTCGAGAGAGTTTGATGCCAAAGATCTGTATAAACGTCAATGGCGACAAGTGCAAAGACTTGCAAATACCTTCTGGAATTGGTGGCATCTATGGATACCAGGCGGGGAGTGTCATGCCTCCAGCATCTATATGTACTGTGTAGTGTGCTTAATTACATAGGCACTCCATCTAGTGGCTGACTTTGCCTTTCAGTATTTTGCCCCTCTGCTGTTCCCATCCCTCCTCAGTGAAGTGAGGCATTCTGGGAAAGAGAACTCCATTTTACAGACTGTGCTAAGAAGAGAAAGACTGTAACCCATGTGGCAGCATCGCTGGTAAGCTTGTGGACTTACTCCACAGTTATTCTCAGACAACCTCAGACCCACGATCGCCCACGATCATCCTCGGATTCTCTCCGGGAATATTTCCGGACCCCAGCAGCTTTGGCTTCCCAGGCCCCTGACTACCCCGAGGCTGCGTCTATGGCGAGCTCGTCCTCTGCAGATGATCCCGCCTTGTTGGCGCACTTACCATCTACCTCTCATCCACCAGAGGCGCTCCAGTTTTTTTCATCTGCACCGTGGAAATCGACTTTTCTCTACTAATTACGGAGCTCAAACAGGTGGTTCGAGACGAAGTCTCAGCGCTTTGCGCGGATTTGTCCACGCTGGAACAGAGGGTCCTGGCCCTAGAGGGCTCTACGTCTCAGCTGCAACACACCAACATACAGGCTTAACAGGTGAGCGACCCACACACAAATTACTAACTGGAGCTCCGCCGCCGGGTCAAGGATATAGACAACAGAGGCAGCCGACAAAATATCCGCCTCCGGGGGATACCGGAGTCCGATGCCTCTTAAGACGTCATGGCGCTTGTCTCAGCAGCCTTCAACGGCCTCTCAGGCCGTCCAACTGACACACACCGGTCCCAGTGGACAGGGCACACCACCCTCTCCAGCCGAGAGGTGGCCAAGGGGATTCCCCCCAGGGACATCATTTGCCACCTCACAGACTTTAAGCTGAAAGAAGCCATAATGTCCCGGGCAAGAGCGTGTGTTTGTGTGTGTGTGTTTTGTGTTTGTGTATGCATTGGGACCTCCAGATTGTTGCTGTTATCTTTTTCCACCTATTGGAGTGTCATCTCCTGAGTGGCTCTATAGGCATCTGGGTCTTAGCCCATTGGTTGGATTCACTCACAATTCTTCCACCAATTACACACTATTGTGGTTTTCTTACTGTCAGGTTAGGGGGAGCAGAGCGTAGCACAGGTGCCACCACACAATGTCCAGTAACGAGGTAACACAGGGGCAAATCCAAGCGAGTAGTCGGAGTCACGGTCCAGGGGTCAAGGCAGGCAGCAGACAGCAATATCAGGTAACAAAGCAAAAGGAGTCAGTATCAAGCAGTTTAGGTAGCACGAGACAGTACTTCACGGGACTAAGCTCAACTAAGAAGCACTGGGAGAGAGGTCTGTGGGGTTTATATAGGGGCAGTGATTAAGCAGTCCACCCCCTATCACCTGATCCCCTCCCACCTGCAGTACCTGATCCCCTCCCTCCAGATACACCTGAGAGGAGGGGGACAGGGAAGTATCCACCTCCTCCTCTTCCCTCTGGTGTCCTACTAAGAGGGTGGCCACACCCTCTGGGGCTAAGCCACGCCCCCTCATCGTCGGGAGCGCTGACCGCGAGGTCGGGGTTGCGGCCTGCCACAAGGCAGTGCCGCGGCGTCACCGTGAGACCCGCGGGCAGGAGTAGAACTCTGTTTGTTTTCCCTTAACCAATCAGTTAGATGAACGCATTCCACAGCCCCGTGGTCCGGCCAAATGATGGGGTGGATTCGTGCGGAGTGTAGTACGAAGACGTAGTCTCTTCTAGAATAGGACTGATGGGGATGAGAAAAAAAAAGAGTAATCAAGCTCCTTAGGATGGAGTAGCCTCCAGACATCAACTAAAGCAACCGTTTTCGCAAAGTCTTTAAGGCGTCTAGAATTCAGCGTCTGTCTTAACTGGTTGGAATCCCAGGGAGGAACGTAAAAAGATACTGACGCCATTCTTCTTTTGGCTAGGGTGCGTAGCGTGAAAGTGCAGCCCGAAGGAGTTGTCCCAATATGTAGGAAGGTGAGTGCTACGTAGATGTGTCTCTTGTAGGAGTATTATGTCGCCGTGTAGTTTACGGTAGTATCGCATAGCTGCCCTTCGCTTCTGGGGCGAGTTCAAGCCTTTGACGTTGTGGGAGATTATTTTAAGAGCACCGGACATCTATCCTGGTGGACAGGAGGCAGCGGAGCACGCCATCCGGTGAAGAGAGGGACCGTGACCTGAGGCACCCAGGGTGGGGAGAGAAAGGAGAGAGAGAAAGAAAGAGATAGGAAAAAAAATAAGAGGGGGGGGAAACACAGCAAACAGGTACATACATTTGCGTCCAACATATTTGCATGTAACAAAGAAACTGGTCTACCAATAATATCGTAATAGTAGCGAACTTGACCAGCAAATCACCGCTCATGCATGGGGTTTAAAGGGTGGTAGTAATAGGTGTGTCAGGCTGTGAGAGGACCAAGCCTGGTCTCAAGGGGTTGTTGGCTGAGGTACTACCAAAATGGTTTCTCCAGCCCTGCTTGGACTGGTTTTACCCAACATTACAAGGAAGTATAGAACGTTAGAACTAAAACAAGGATCTAAAGATCCGCTATAGTATAGGCCGTACGGCCATCAGGGGTATCCTAATCAGTACCGACACTCCACAGAAGTGCGGTTAAAACCCAACCATATAGAAGAATAAATGATAAAACAGTATAAGGAGAAAAAGAAAACTAAACACGTAGAGAGGAGAGCTGGACTTAGCTGTCTTGAGTCCCAAACATCTTCTGTGGACGGCCAAACGCAGCTGAGAGTTCGTGGTTGAAAGTCTTGTCACTCGTTTGGTGTCTTGTCCCCGTGTCTACAAGCCACGACCATGAGTCGGAGTAGGTGTATGTGTCCTGGATTAGATGTATGTGGCTCTGGACCAGAGGTGAGACGTCTAGGTCTGGCCATCCGCCTCCCGATCAGCATCTGATCCGTCTTGGTCTCGCCTCCTAGGAGCTGATGGAACCTCGAACCATTCCCCTGGAGGTTGGGCCCCCGGGTCCTGTCTACTTCTCTTTTGGCCCGTGGGTAGAGGTAGTAACTCCATATGGTGGAGGAGCTCAGGTGCTTCTGACAGCGATTTAAGTGTGTAGCTTTTATCTCCAGCGATTACTTGAAGGGCGAAAGGAAATTTCCACCGGTAGGAGACGTCTAGTGCGCGTAGATGGTCTGTTAAAGGTTTGAGGGCTTTACGTCTTTGCAGTGTTCTGGGGGAGAGATCAGCATAGATTTGTATCTCCACGTTGTCCAGAGATAAAGTCATGGATCTAGCAGCTTTCATGACCTCCTCTTTGACTGCATATTCTCTGAGCTTCACGATGATGTCGCGAGATCTCTCAGAAGGTTTAGGCCTAGGCCACAGTGCTCTATGAGCGTGTTCAGAGGAGATCTCGTCTGTCGGCGTGTGCGGCAGAAGTTGGTTAAGGCCCAGTACCTATTCGACGTCTTGATATGATTCTGGAACACCACGTATTCTAAAGTTAGCTCTCCGAGACCTGTTCTCCAGGTCTTCGTGTGCTTCCTGAAGGGCTTGTACCTCCTGATGTAGAGCGGCGATATCAGCCTCCATCATACGTTTATCATGTTGCATAGAGCTTTGGGCCCTCTCAAGGTGATCCGTGCGTGTGCCGATCTCCGTTATGTCTCGCTTCAGTTCCCTGAGCTCGTTATGAATGTGGTCCATCAGGTCACATTTCACAGAGAGGATGAGGTCTTTGATTTCATCAATGTCACGCTTTTTAGTGGGTTTTCGGACACCGCCTGGCATTCCTACAGGTCTTCAGTCCTTTAGAGCGTTGTGCAGTAGGGTAAAACGCTGTCTGTGATAGCTTAAGAGAGGGCGTCACGGAGGAGCAGATTCACTGCACGTCCATCTTGGAGTCCGGTCAGCCACGCCCCCCAGCTATACTCTTTTCTAATCGAGTGCCTTTCCGAGTGATAGCTTCTTGTGTGGACCCTGAGGGGAAATTTTTGTTGGTGAAGGGCACGATTTTGCAGAAAGTGCACACTTTTGTGAATGTCTACCTACCTAGGCAGCATCTCGCCCTTCGTGCGGTTTTTCAAGAACTCGTGAACTTTCAGGAGGGGATCCTGGTGTTTGGAGGTGATTTCAATGTGGCCTTACATCCTGCCCTAGACACCTCAGCAGCTACTACTCGATCTCACCTTCACATTCTGGGACAGATTTCCTCCCTCCTTTCAGAACATAGGCTTGTGGATTGTTGGAGGGCCTTGCATCCCGCTGTAAAGGATTACACCTTCTATTAAACCCCCCACAATTCTTATTCCCACATTGACTACTTTTTCCTTCCCTGCCGTTATGCCTCCCTTTTGCAGAAATCCTCCATTGGAGTAGCTACTTGGTCGGATCATGCCCCTGTCTCTATGTCACTAGCTTCCCCTCTCACTAGCCCATCTGAATGCTCTTGGTGTCTCAATGAGGCTGTCTTATCTGATGGCGCGTTCAAGGAGGAGACGTCAAAGCTCCTCCGCTGTTATTTTGAGGAAAACTTAGTTCCAGGGACTCCTGGGTTGACTTATGGGAAGCCCATAAATGTGTGGTTCAGGTCATTTTACTAGTGTCTGTTCTGCTCGTAAGTGCCGGAAAGTGGCGAGAGTTGATGAGCTATACGATCGAATAGCTAGGGCGGAACAGGCTCATAAGGTATCTGGTTCGGGGAGTGACCTGCAGCTCCAGCTGACTAAGAGTCGAGTTGGCCACTCTCCTCAATTATAACATGCATCGCTCCTTCTTAGGCACTAGGGCCCTACTTTATGAACACGGAAATAAGACGGGCAAATACCTGGCGAGGGCTCTCCGTGCGTCCCAGCGGTCCGTCTATATTTTCAGAGTCCGTTCCTCTGATGGTCAAACTCGCTTTCTATAACATTCGCTCGGGTGGCTCTGATCCGGCATCTGCCAGGAGGCTGATGGAAGTACATTCCTACTTGGACTACATCTCGGAAACTTACTGCTGAAGAGCCTCTCTCCCTTGACTCCCTGCTTACGCTGCCAGAGCTTCTGTTGGCCCTTAAGTCCTCTCCTCCAGGGAAATGTCCTGGCCCTGATGGACTCCCTCTCAAGTATTATTCGGAGTTTTGGGATTTATTGGGCCCCCACTTAGTAGCTGCATTCAATTCCATTCTAGAGGGTGGTCGAATCCATCACCATACTTTGATGGCCTCGATTGCTTTGATTTCTAAAGAGGGTAAGGACCCTGCGCACTGTGGCAGCTATTGTCCTATCTCTTTGTTAAATGTTGACCTGAAGCTCTTTGTCAAGTTCTTGGCCACTAGGGTGAAGCCCTTCATTCCCTTTCTTGTTCATCCTGACCAGACTGGCTTTATCCCTGGTCGTGAAGCCCGGGACAGTACTATTAGGGCGTTGTCCCTCAGGCACTATGCAAAGCACACTTCCACCCTGGCCGTCCTGCTGTCTACAGACCCGGAGGAGGCCTTCGACAGAGTGGATTGGTCGTTTATGCTGTCCACTCTGTCGCACATGGGCTTTGGTCCAGAAATGCTTACCTGGATCCAATCTCTATATACAACTCCCATGACCCGAGTGCACATCAATGGATCCCTCTCGGAAACCCTTTGTATCCGAAACGGAACTAGACAGGGTTGTCAGTTGTCCCCTCTGTTGTTTGTACTCTCCCTTGAGCCACTCCTTCAGGCTATTAGGATGAATCCAGATATTAATGGTCTTCCGATTGGGAAGACACATCACAAGTTATGCTGATGACCTCCTGATGACCTCCTGTTCGTTATCACCCGTCCGAGAATTTCCCTTCCTAATATTATCCGTGAATTCTCACTATATGGTGCCCTTACAAACTTCAAAATTAATGCTTCCAAATCTGAAATCCTCATTGTGAATCTGCCCATTGGTGAGGTGAACCCCTTAAAGTCATCATTCCGTTTTGCCTGGTGTAGCCATAAACTTAAGTATCTGGGGATTTGGCTTACGCCTGACTTTCCACAGTTGTTTCATTACAATTTCTCCCCCTTGCTAACTACCCTCCAGGTTGGATCTATCTTCGTGGAGGTGGCTGGATGGACATGATTAACATAATCAAAATGAATATTATGCCCCATATTCTCTATTTATTCCAGACTCTCCCTATCTCTATCCCCTCTTCCTTTTTTGCATCGGACTTCCTTTCTGTGGTTCGTATGGGGATCCCGGGTGTTTTTTTGCCAAACTGATTCTCCCCAAGACCAGGGGGTTTCGCCCTACCTTTCCCTCGCTCTTATTACAGGGCTTGTCACTTGCTCCGTATTTTAGAGTGGTCACACCAACCAGGCCATAAACAATGGGTGGAAACAGAGTCCGCTCTGCTGGGTTTTCCCATAAGGGTGTTGCCATGGTTACTGATCAGAAACTGGTCCACATCTCATCCCTTCATTCGGGCGACTTTGGACACATGGTTATCTATTCTTTGGCAGACCCAATTATCTACCATTCCCTCCCCCTTAACTTCGATCAGAGATAATCCTGACTTCCCTTGGGGAAGTGGGGTTTGTCTGCATTCTCAGAGAGAATTCCCCGGTGAGGGGAACTCTGATCTCTGACAGCCGGGGAAGGTCTTCGCGATGGACGCAGACAACCCCCGCTGCTAACCGCACCTCCTTCCGGCTGCAGCGGAAGTTGTCTGTGCGAATCGCGTAGACGTCTACACCCTGCCCCGGCTACACACCGGGGACTCAGAAGCACCGGTAAGTTGAGGTCTGATTAGTATCAAACGACCCCGATTATAAGACGAGGGGTATTTTTCAGAGCATTTGCTCTGGAAAAAAAACCTTGTCTTATAATCAAGCAAATACGGTATATATATATTATGACAGGTTGAAAGATGGCTTCTATGTAAGCAGGAGATTGGAAAGAGCAGTTTATCCCAGTGACTAATGGGTTAACTGCTGGTCCAATTAACGCAGGTTCCCCAGGTTTAAATCTGCACTGAGATAAATGCAGGGTGGATGAAACAGCCTCTCTCTCTCTCTGTGACTGAGAACAGCCCACTGCAATTTGTCCACATCTTGGAAGGAACAGGAGGTGTACCTGAGATTCAGTGTGCTACAAGGTGGGCTGGTAGGAGAGATGACTTTTGGGAAGTATATTTTGTTTTATTTTATACTGAAAACCAGTTTCGCTGGCCAGTTCAGTGTTAGTCAGGGAAGACTACTGTTTAGTGAGCCTCCAGAATAGGAGTAGGTTTTTCTTTGTGTGTTTGTTTAACTGAGTTGGTTCAATAAAAGCCTGAAAACATATTGGGTCTCCTGCTGTCCCTGCTGCTCTAGAAGTGTCCTAAGAGGTACCTTACTACAATATATATATATATATATATATATATATAGTCACAGAAAGCATAAGTTAAAAATAGAGGGAGTGTATATATCCAGTGGTGGGATTCAGCCGGTTCTTGCTGGTTTGCGTTAACCGTTTCTTTAAAAATGTTACATTTGACAAACTTTAAGTCTTTTAAGTGGGGGTGCGACCTATAATCGGAGTTTACCATAATTTGTATCGCCTGACACCTGGGACATGCAGTTCCAGGCGCTGGGCAGGTGTTTTCTTTTTCATTTAGCACTGCAGCAGCAAGCAGCAGCGTTAGGATCCAGATCCCACGCAGCGCTGCAGGGGATCCTCCTCTCTGGCAGCGGGTGGACGTCTGCACGATGCAGACAACCCCTGCTGCTGCCGGCACTTCTTCCGGGCTTCTATGAAGGAGCGCCAGCGTTACATGAACTTCTGGTGCTCCACACTAGAAGCCCCAGCAGCAGCGGAGGTTGTCTGAGCGTATCGTACAGATGTTCACCGGATGCCGGAGAGGAGGATCCCCCCACAGCGCTGCAGGAGACCTGTATCCTCCTTTCTGGCAGCCGGGGAACGCCTGTGCGATACTGCCCCCACTAGACACTAGGGAGTCTGGGGCTGCATTGGTAAGTGTCATATAAGGGAAGCAAAAAGCATATCTGGGGGCAGTGTCATATCTGGGGGGCATACATATAACTAAGGTGCATTATGAATGAAGGGGGGACCTTAAAGTGGCTATTGGCTTTCCAACTATCTGTTGGTATTGTGAAGCTGTAAACCCCAGGGAGATGGTGAGCATGGCATTTGGATACAGGTGCTATGCAGATCATACATATGGGTCCACGGGGTGAAGCAATTGGAAAGCAGGGTGGGCCAATGCTCCATTCCCCCATTTGTGGAAAATCATTGCCTGCTTTTCAAAGAGGCTAGAAGTATGCAGGATCCTGTCCGGGATTCCTATGAGGCCTGCATCAGGCACAGCTTCCCTGGGGTATCAAATGCACAAAGGGGGCTGGGTGGGAGCACAGATACACAAGGGGACAAACAACAAAGCAATGTTGAAGGCATTTCCTATGCTCTTAGTAGCTTATCCCATCCTGATGTGGGCGTCCTGGTATGTGTGTGTGTTTGGGTGTCTGTGTGGCAGAGCCTGTCCTGGTGTGTGTTGGGTGTCAGTGTGGCTGTCAGGACCGGGGTCCGTTACCTACCTCGCGGCGGGAGTCGTCGTCGCGGGGAACTGGTCCCGGGTGTCAGATGCCTCGCGGCACGATCGCTCGTCTGCGTGGTAGGCCGTATCCCCGGCCTCGATTTGGCCGCGTACCGCGCTTAGCCAAAGCGCGCGCTTTCCTCGTGGCGGGGGGGGGGCGTGGTTACGCCCCGGAGGTCGGAGATGGGCAGACCAAAGAGGTCAATCAGGAGGGGAGGGGGAGGAGCCTGCCTACCGCTCCTCTACCAAGTACCCGGCCCAGGAGAGATGACCAGGTGTGCCCAGAGGGGGATCAGGTGTGCAGGGGAGGAGACCAGGTATGCCCAGAGGGGGATCAGGTGTGCAGGGGAGGAGACCAGGTCTGCCCAGAGGAGGATCAGGTGTGCAGGGGAGGAGACCAGGTCTGCCCAGAGGAGGATCAGGTGTGCAGGGGAGGAGACCAGGAGACCCTGCAAGTCCTACCCTAGTTGCTTGCTAGTTGAGCCGTGTTCCTTGTGGATACCTTTTGACCTTCTACTCGAAGACTTCATGTTCCCTGCTTGACTTTCCGGTAATTGACCTTTGGCTACCCTTTCTTGGATTCCTCTACCTGCCTCTGCCCCTTTAAATTGGAACTTTGACCACGTTTATGAGACTGCGCTGCCTGCCTTTTTGACCTTGGAATTGTTTGCTGACTACGGTACTGCTGTTCTATTTGTTTGGACTGTGTGTTTATATTGCTTTACTCATTAAACCTTTTTGTCACCTGATCCTGCGCTACGCTCCGTCTCTGGTTCTGACAAAACTAGCAAGCCATATGGAGCCTGCAGGAAAGATGGAAGCTATCCAAGCTTTGACACAGCAAATCGCTGTTATTGCGCAAACCTTACAAGGGGTACAAGATCACCAATTGAACTTGCAAAACCAAGTACAAGCCTTACAGGGGGGACCCCTTCCTATCCCAGCGGGTCCACTCCTAGTGCCTCCCATGGAGCAACCAGCAGGAGGTGCTGCAGCCGCTCCCGAGCCGCAGGTACCGCTACCCGAAAGATTCAACGGAGATCGCAGTAAATACCGAGCCTTCACTACATCATGTGAAATGTTATTTGTACTCAAACCCCGAACTTATGCAACTGACTTTGTTAAAGTGAGAACCGCTATTTCCCTGTTGTCTGGAGGCCCTCTAACCTGGGCCCAACATCTCCTACAGACTCAACACCCTGCATTGGAAACCTGGGTCCAATTTCGCCAAGCCATGGACGTTTTATACGAGGATCCCCATACCAGAGCTACTGCCGAAGCGGCAATCCACAACCTACGCCAAGGTCGCAGGCCGGTCGAGGATTATATCACCGAATTCCGTCGATTATCTGTCGAATTAAATTGGAATGAACCTGCTCTACTTTACCAGTTTCGATTAGGCCTAGCCGAGGCCCTCAAGGATGAACTAGCCCGAGTAGAGACCCCTAATACATTGGAAGCAATGATACATACGGTAACACAGATGGATAGAAGACTCCGTGAAAGGAGAGTGGAACGTACACCTGTACCAGGATGGACCACTCGTACCCCTACTCGCTCACAGACTACCACAGCGGGGTCTCCTTCATCAACCGCAGCAGGGGAAGAACCCATGCAGATCGGGCTAACGAGGGGACCCTTATCCGAATCTGAAAAGGCTCAAAGAAGGAGAAACAATCTATGTATGTACTGTGGAGAACCAGGACACATCGTTCGGGACTGTACCCAGTTAGCAGCCAGAGGTAAGACACCTCCTCTGTTTGCTCCTGTCTTACTGAGTGGTACCTCCCGTCATTTATCCATTTCGGTCTCGTTACAGTGGGAAAATAAAGAAACCTCAACTACCGCTATTATTGACTCGGGAGCCAGCGAAAGCTTTATGGATATCACGTTGGCACAGGCCTTTCGAATCCCTACCCGTCCAAGATCCAGCCCACTGACCGTCCAGCTAGTCGATGGAAGATCCATAACATCAGGTCCCGTGACCCTAGAGACTGTTCCTATCAAATTATACAGTGGTCCCGGACATATAGAAACTATCAGCTTCAACCTAGTTCAGTCTCCTCTGTTTCCCCTGATCTTGGGTCTGCCGTGGCTTCGTCAACATGATCCCATCATTCGTTGGTCATCTGGAGAAGTTACCTTTTCGTCAGTGTTTTGCCAGCAACATTGTCTTTCGTCTTCTCTTATGGCAACAGTGCAAGGAGAGGAAGGGACAGAAGCACCTATGATACCCAGTCAGTACCAAGAGTTCCGTCAAGTATTCGATCCCAAAGAGGCAGAACGACTTCCACCCCATCGTCCTTATGACTGCCCGATCGACCTTCTTCCAGGAGCAGCCATACCGTTTGGAAAGATATTCCCCCTCTCCGAACCTGAACTAAAGACTCTCAAAGAATACATAGAGGAAAACCTGCAAAAAGGCTTCATTCGACCTTCCACCTCGCCAGCAGGAGCAGGAATATTTTTTATTGAGAAGAAAGATGGAGGCTTACGTCCCTGTGTGGATTATCGAGAACTCAACCACATAACTATCAAAAACAAATACCCACTGCCCTTAATCCCGGAGCTGATGGATCGACTCAGAGATGCTAAGGTTTATACTAAAATCGACCTTCTAGGAGCATATAATTTAGTCCGTATCCGCAAGGGGGATGAGTGGAAGACGGCTTTCCGCACCCGATATGGCCATTATGAGTATCGAGTCATGCCATTCGGCTTATGCAATTCCCCTGCCACCTTTCAGCATTTTTTGAACGATGTTTTCCGGGACATGTTGGACACTTTTGTCATAGTATACTTAGACGACATTTTGATTTATTCTCCCACTCTCACAGAGCATAGAGAACACGTCCGGGCGGTGTTACGACGTCTCCAACAACACCACCTATATGCCAAACGGTCTAAGTGCATTTTTGAGACTGATAGAGTGGAGTTCTTGGGGTATGTACTCACTCCCGGAAAGATCGAGATGGATCCGAGGAAAATTACCACCATCCTTCAATGGCCAGTACCTACCTCCGTGAAAGCAGTCCAAAGGTTCATAGGCTTTGCTAACTTCTACCGCAGATTCATCAACAGTTTCTCCCGTATAGTA
Source organism: Sceloporus occidentalis (assembly GCA_023333645.1). Classification (NCBI taxonomy): domain Eukaryota; kingdom Metazoa; phylum Chordata; class Lepidosauria; order Squamata; family Phrynosomatidae; genus Sceloporus; species Sceloporus occidentalis. Next base: position 4,206,551 of record JALMGF010000058.1, read on the forward strand.
CAACCCATCACCGCCTTAACCAAGAAAAAGACTCCGTTTGCATGGAACCCCCAACCCCAAAAAGCCTTTGAGACCTTGAAACACCGCTTTACGACGGCTCCCATCCTGTTGGTCCCTGACCCTCAGAAGGCTTACTATTTGGAAGTAGATGTGTCTGAAAGTGCCGTGGGTGCCATACTGTCGCAGCGAGATGGTGAGAAAGACTCTTTACATCCTATCTCATTCTTTTCTAAACGATTAACTCCTGCAGAGACCAATTATAGTGTGGGGGATCGAGAACTCCTGGCTATTAAGATGGCTCTTGAAGAGTGGCGACATCTCCTGGAGGGAGCCATCCATCCAATCACAGTGTTCACAGATCACCGCAATCTTGAATACACCAGGAAGGCTAAGAGACTATGCCCTCGACAGGCCCGATGGGCCCTCTTCTTCACGAGATTTCAATTGCATATCACGTATCGTCCAGGTACGAAGAACATCAAGGCGGATGCCCTATCCCGTTTGTACCAGTCAGACGCCAAACTCCCCACCACAGATACCATACTACCACCAGCTCACTTTCTGGCGCTTCACTCTTCGGTGGTAGAAGAACTTAGAAAACACAGTCGAGTTCTGGGCAACACCCCGGAGACTTCCTCCTTACAACCCGCAAACGGACTGTTGTACAGAGGGAAACAGATCTACGTTCCCCCCTTGACGAGAAACACCGTTCTTCATTACCTTCATGATCATCCCCTGGCAGGACATGGCGGCCAAAGACAAACAATAGAACTAGCTACTCGTTCGTTTTGGTGGCCTACCATGAGAAGAGACATATAACAATACATCCGTTCCTGTTCTACTTGTGCATGTTCCAAGGGAAGTAACTCTCCACCCGCCGGTCTCTTGTAGCCTCTTCACATTCCAGAGCGACCCTGGCAGGATATAACCGTAGATTTCATAGTGGACTTACCTCCATCATGGTCGTGGTGGATAGGTTGACCAAGATGGCCCATTTCGTACCTACCACCAAATTACCTACATCCGCGGAAACGGCCGATCTGTTTATCAATTTCATTTTCCGCCTGCATGGTATCCCTCGTTCGATCCTCTCCGATAGAGGGGTCCAATTTACCTCCAGATTCTGGTCCGCCTTCTGTAGAGGATTACAAATCAAGAGACGCCTGTCCTCCGCTTACCATCCCAACACCAATGGCCAAACAGAAAGAATCAACCAGATACTGGAGCAATACCTTCGGTGTTATGTGGCGCATCAGCAGGATGACTGATTACAGCTGTTACCAATGGCGGAGTTTGCTTATAATAATCACACCCAGAGATCAATCGGCATGTCTCCTTTTTGGGCCAACTATGGTTACCATCCATCTTTTCTCGTAGATTTACCGCCAGCCCGTAATACCCCACCAGTTGTTGACCGTCTCCAGTTACTGCAACAGATCCTTCCTATATTAAAGACCTCACTCCGCAAAGCACAACAAGACCATAAGAAGTATTACGACAAACACAGAATTACACCTCCTTCCTATCGGAGGAGAAGGTGTGGCTCTCCTCAGCGCACATCAAGACTACCGGGCCTTCTAAGAAATTGAGTCCACGGTTTCATGGGCCCTTTCCCATCACGGCCCTTGTAGGTCCTGCTGCAGTTCGTCTACAACTTCCTCAATCCTGGCGCATACATCCCACTTTTCACGTTTCTTTGATTAAACCATGGGTCCCGGAATCCACTCCAAGAAAAAGTCAACCTCCCCCACCGGTTAGTGTGGATGGATCAGAGGAGTTTGAGGTTGAAAAGATCCTGGATTCCCGCATCTGTAGAGGACGTTTGGAATACCTTGTTTTGTGGAAAGGTTATGGTCGCGATGAATGTACATGGGAACCTCACGGCAACGTACACGCCCCTGCGAAACTAAAGAGGTTCCACCAATCACATCCAGGGCTTCCGGGTCCAAGAGACGCCCGGAGGTTGTCTGTAAGGAGGGGGGTGTGTCAGGACCGGGGTCCGTTACCTATCTCGCGGCGGGAGTCGTCGTCGTGGGGAACTGGTCCCGGGTGTCAGATGCCTCGCGGCACGATCGCTCGTCCGCGAGGTAGGCCGTATCCCCGGCCTCGATTTGGCCGCGTACCGCGCTTAGCCAAAGCGCGCGCTTTCCTCGTGGCGGCCCGGAGGTCGGAGATGGGCAGACCAAAGAGGTCAATCAGGAGGGGAGGGGGAGGAGCCTGCCTACCGCTCCTCTACCAATTACCCGGCCCAGGAGAGATGACCAGGTGTGCCCAGAGGGGGATCAGGTGTGCAGGGGAGGAGACCAGGTATGCCCAGAGGAGGATCAGGTGTGCAGGGGAGGAGACCAGGTGTGCAAGGGAGGGATCTCCAATCAGAGACACTATAAAGACCCTGCAAATCCTACCCTAGTTGCTTGCTAGTTGAGCCGTGTTCCTTGTGGATACCTTTTGACCTTCTACTTGAAGACTTCATGTTCCCTGCTTGACTTTCCGGTAATTGACCTTTGGCTACCCTTTCTTGGATTCCTCTACCTGCCTCTGCCCCTTTAAATTGGAACTTTGACCACGTTTATGAGACTGCGCTGCCTGCCTTTTTGACCTTGGAATTGTTTGCTGACTACGGTACTGCTGTTCTATTTGTTTGGACTGTGTGTTTATATTGCTTTACTCATTAAACCTTTTTGTCACCTGATCCTGCGCTATGCTCCGTCTCTGGTTCTGACAGGCAGAGCCTGTTCTGGTGTGTGTGTTTTAGTGTCGGTATGGCAGAACCTGTCCTGGTGTGTGTGTTTGGGTGTCAGTGTAGCAGAGCCTGTCCTGGTGTGTGTGTGTGTATTTGGGTGTCAGTGTGGCAGAGCCTGTCCTGGTTTGTGTGTTTGGGTGTCGGTGTGGCAGATCTTGTCCTGGTGTGTGTGTGTTTGGATGTCGGTATGGCAGAGCCTGTCCTGGTGTGTGTGTGTTTGGATGTCGGTATGGCAGAGCCTGTCCTCGTGTGTGTGTGTGTGTGTTTTGGTGTCGGTGTGGCAGATCCTGTCCCGGTGTGTGTGTTTGGGTGTCAGTATGGCAGAGCGTGTCCTGGTGTGTGTGTGTTTGGGTATCGGTGTGGCAGAGCCTGTCCTGGTGTGTGTGGTTGGGTGTCAGTGTGGCAGAGCCTGGCCTGGTGTGTGTGTTTGGTCATCTGTTCCCTTGCTCTTTACTTACTGTAGGGATAAATAGAACTTTGTAATTTTTATTTATCCAGAGATAAAACACCCTTCTGAATTTGTAGGCACTTCAGAGGACAAAACTTTCTAGGCCTAGAAATCAGGGAGAGGAAAAGTAAAGGTATTGTGTTATTTACTCTATTTCAATCTGAATATATTATTAAAAAGGAAACTTAGATGTTGATTTCATTATACAGGGCACTATTCCCACTAGTCCTTTCCTGTTAGGGGAAAACCATTTACACACGCACTGAGAGACCAAGTGGTATTCAGTTTAGTTATGTGCAACTGTATGCATTTTGTTATCTGGGCTGAGGTGTTCATTTGGTGATGCAGTGCTAGGATGGTTGTATTGTGTTAATGGCGAAAAGCTTTGTTGAAGTTTCATATTTCGTTTTGAAGAATATTGATAAGAATAATGCTATCACTGTTTTGTTGCGCTGAATAAAACTGAACTTTTTCATCTAAAAGTATTTGCAAATGTTTTGATTCCATTATGTCTAATCTCCTTAATTTATTGGGCCTTTTAACTTTTTTTATTTCTGGGATTTTAATAATAATATGATAAAAAAGAATCATTTATAGTTATTTGGATGTCAAATGGTGTGACTCAACCATGCGTTAAAATATATGGGGCTGGTGTCCAAATGTTTCCAGGGCTGCTTTTCATCCTCAGTCCGGTCCCACCTAATAAAGAGGCACCAAATAAAATATAACTCATCTCCCCTGTATTACCGTATTTGCCTGAATATAGGCCGCACTTATTACCCCCACTTTAAGTCTTTAAAATGGGGGTGTGGCCTCTATTCGTGGTTTAGCGCAGGGATGCGCAGTTCATATCACCCGAAGCCCAGGATATGCACTTCCGGGCGCCGGGGGGGTGTTTTTTTTAATTTATTTATCCCTGCTGCGGGTAAGCAGCAGGGTTAGGATCCAGATTTTGTATGTGTGTATATATATATATATATATATATATATATATATATATAATGTGTGTGCCTAATCCTGTCATAATTGTATCATTACATTCCTGTCATTAGCAATTGTTTTGGCCTAACTCTTCGTGTTCGTGGGGGGAAAGTCTTCATATTCAACAAATATTCGCTTTGCTCATTCCACGTGTTTTTTGGGTTTTTTTTAGAAGGGGTTAATACGGGGTTAACGCAGTATGCAGCAACTTTGGCGCCAGGATTTTAAAGGTCCGTACAAGCAACTCTATTGGTCGCTGGGAAGGGGCCTCCTCTGCCATCATCCAATGAAGTGCAGCTGCTCTTCATTGGTTGATGTCAGACGAGCCCCCTGCTGGTGACCAGTAGAGTCGCTTGTACAGACCTCTAACTCCTGATGGCAAAACTCCACCTGGGTGGTCTCCCTGCTCCAGGAGTTAAAGTTCCGTACGAGCGATATAGTCGCTCATACGGACCTTTAACTCCTGATGGCAAAACTCCGCCTGGGGAGACCATTGGCATACTTTCCAACAACCCGAATTTGACAGCACAGGACTGGGGAAAAAATGTACTGTCACGAGAAATTAAGGACTGTTGGCAGGTATGCGGATGGAGTGTTGGACAAAAACTCAAAATAAGCTTAGACTTATAGGGTTAATGTAAGGTTAAGCATAGTAGTAGTGCACTGGTTTGGTTAAAGATCTATATTATCTAATTTTAAATTTAATGGGTGTTATTAAAAATAAGGGGTTGATTTCTTATATTTATTTTATTATATTTATTTTTTACCTACATTTGCATACTTACCGAAGTTGACGGGACAGAATGCAAAAAATGAGACTTTTGGGAAATTCAGGACTGTAGGAAGATATTTGATAGAAGAATGAGTGTAGAAGGCCAGGGTCAAATAACAGGAAAGATCCTTGTGAATTGTATATGTGTGTGTGTGTTATGTTTGGTTGGTTGGGAAGGTAGATGATTGAAAAATGGAACAGGTGAATGAGTGGGCAATTGGCGACCCGCTTACCTACTCCAGCAGAGGTAGCAGGCGTTGCCACAACTCAAACTGATGTAGCCGAGGGGGAGAAACTACCTTTAGCATTAGGGACATGTTGGACATGACATTTACAAAGGAAGGGAACTGGCAGGCAAAGGACACTGGCACATCACCAGCAGCATTGAAAATGGAAAAGGTGAATGAGTGGGCAATTGGCGACCCGCTTACCTGTTTCACCTCAAGGGCAAAGCATCCAAACACTGTCAGTCCATGACATTTGGGAGCGGACTTCCAGAGCTGAAACACTAGGTCCTATCGTAAGCTGGCTACTGCGGTGGAGGTAGCAGTCAGACAGACGCAGCCAGGGGGAGAAACTACCTTTACCATTAGGGCCATTTTAGGCATGACATAGCGAGGAAGGAAACTGGCAGGCAAAAGACACTGTCACCACCACCAGCAAAAACAGCATTGGAAACGGAAAAGGTGAATGAGTGCCTAATTGACGACCCGTTCACCTGTTTCATCCCAATGTTGAAGTGTACAAACACTGTCAGTCCATGATGTTTGGGAGCAAACAGACGCAGCCAGGGGGAAGGAACAACCTTTACCATTGGGGAAAATTAACTTTCCAAGCTAAGAGATGGGTACCCCAACTTGGGCAGATTGAATTCAAGAAAGGCAATCTGCTCCATCAGATGAGGTGCCATGCGTGAGCGCTGTGGACTGTGCACTCACTTTGACGGTTGGCGGACATGATAGCAGCTGCTGCTCCTCCACTCAGCTGTGCACTGCTGCTGATGCTGTTAGGAGTAGCAGACAACGTCATCTCTTCTTCCTTCTGTACCTCTCCCTCCTCGGACAGCATTCCCCTATTTCGCTGCATCATTTCGGGACTTTCTTCCATTTATTTGTGAAGGTGAGCTTTTATGAGATCCTTCAGCTTCCTGACTATGGCTGCTACATCAGAATGTAGAGTGCCACCCTGAACAGCCTCACAGTTTTCAAAGAACACATCCATCTTGCTGCCTAGATGGGAGGACACTGGGATTATTTGGCCCAAGACTGGCAGTGTTTGAGCTTAATATTTCAGTGTCATCCCTGAATGGTGTAAGGACTGCGACAAGCTGAGCGATCATTGTCCAATCCTCCCTATTCATTGAAGATGTGATCCCAATGTTGTGCTCTGATGCAAGATTATAGATTGCCCTTTGCTGCTCCAAAATCATCTCCAGCATATCTAAAGTGGAGGTCCACCGCCTACTCACATCTTGTCGTAGACAGTGTACGGGAAAACCTGCCCTCTCTTGATCTTCTCTCAAAAGATCGCTAGCCTTAACACTGTGGTGAAAGTGCTTCCTTCTGACATTGCTGTCTTGACTATAAAATGGATGATGTGGGCTGCACAGCGCACACCAACAATATGACCATCTCGCAGCGCTTTTACCTCCGTCAGTTACCACAAACCCAACTTCAACATTGGTGCCCGCTTCTGCTCCCACCCAAGGGCAAAACGTTTTCCTTATTGCATGCAGAATATTTTCGGAAGTGTGCTTTTCATCCATCACTTCTGCATGGAGAAGGAATGATCGATAGCCTGCTGCAGCAACTTCCTTAAACACACCAGGCTGCCACCAGTGTGCTGTCACGGAAGGAAAGACATGCTGCCCGCTAGGTGCTCTCCACAAATCTGTTTAGAACTGTACACACTAACCAGCAGCCTTGGAAAGCTCCTCTTTCACTGCTGAAACACAGGACCGAGATAGTGAGGGGACAATATTCCTATTGAAAGTGGAACGTGAGGGAACTGTGTATTGTGGAGCCACAGCCGTCATCAATTGTTTGAAAGGCTCCCCTTCAATCATGGAGAAGGCGGCACCTCCAACAGAAATTAACTGCCCAATAAGTCTGGTTATTTTATTGGCCTGCTGTTTGGACATTGACCTCCTGGAGTGGAATGCCCCAAATTCTTCCAGGGTGGGCTGGACATATTGCAGGTGCTCCAACCTGCCTTGGACTTTGCCTGCCAGTACTAGCTATAGCTGCTATTGGCTCAGAATCAACTGTTGGGGTTTTTCCACTCTCTCTGGAGATGGTACTAGTTGTTGTAGTAGTACCACGGCCCCCAGCTATGCTGCCTGCCCTACGTTTTTCTGCATCTTTGCCCAATAACACAGCATTGTGTTGAGTACTGAGGTGACGCTTCATGGCAGCACTGGTGAAATGTCCGGACGCTTTCCCTCTGCTCATTAGCTTCCCACAATGTTTGCTCTTTCCATAGCGCCCTTCTTCTATACTTTAATAGTGCTCCCAAATTGGGCCACGGAGAGCCTTGGACTGTGCACTTTTGGACTAGTTCTGCGAACACTGGGAGATTGCACATTAATCTTACTCTCCATCTCTAGGCTCTCTACACTGCTACTAAGAGTGGTTCTTTTGTTTGGCACAGTTACAGTACTGGTGGTGGCACTGGTAACTGTGCCAGTGCAAACAGGAGTACTGGCCATAGAAATGCTAGTGGGGCTGCTGAATTTTTTTTTAATTCTACCAAATTTGGTAAGTTTTGCTGTTGGTGGTGATGATAGTAGCGGAGAAGGTGGAGGCTCAGGGGGAAATTCTGCACTAGTCATTCGTACACTGCTCCCTGAAGAATCTGAATTCTGACCACTCATCTCCTCTATTCTCTCCTCCACTTCCTCTGGCTCTTCATTACCCAGATCAAATGAAATTCCTGCTAGGCTGGAGCTAAGACTAATATCATGACTACTACTAGTAGTAGTAGTAGTACAAACAGGAAAAACAGAGCCTAACTCTGCACTTGGCCTCTCAGTCTCATGCTCCTCTGGTACCTTGCTAGATGGAGTTCCACTATGTGTCGCTCTCTCTCTAACTGTCATTCAGTAAGTGTGGCTCGCAGTCACTATGGGGAGGAGTGGGAGCGAGTCAGCCAGTTAGAAGGACCTTATGGGAGCGTCGGGGCACGCTTGTGCGGTGCCCCTATTGTAATTACGCTCCTGCCCTGCGCATAGATGTTGGTGGGAGGGGGAGGCTCATGCTGAGCTGCTATCTGCTGACACTTGGTTGAGGGCAGCCCAGCCCGTGGCTGGCTTGTATTCAGAGTATACATAGGTATGACAAAGGGGGAGGGGCTTGTGGGGGTGGAGTCAGGGGGCAGAAAAATTATGTTTTGCCTAGGGTGGCAAAAATCCTTGCACCAGCCCTGGGCGGTAACATAGTAACATAGTTCATAAGGTTGAAAAAAGACCAAAGTCCATCAAGTTCAACCTATATACATATTGTGTCCCTACTGTGTTGATCCAGAGGAAGGCAAAAAACCCTTATGAAGCAGATGCCAATTGCCCCATACCAGGGGGAAAATTCCTTCCCGACTCCAAATATGGCAATCAGAATAAATCCCTGGATCAACGTTCTGTCCCTATTAATCTAATATCCATAACTTGTAATATTATTGCTTTCAAGAAACACGTCCAGGCTCCTTTTGAACTCTTTTATTGAGTTTACCATTACCACTTCCTCTGGCAGAGAGTTCCATAATCTCACCGCTCTTACTGTAAAGAACCCCCGTCTGTGCTGGTGTAGAAACCTTCTTTCCTCCAGCCGTAGAGGATGTCCCCTTGTTATAGATACAGTCCTGGGTATAAATAGGTCCTGGGAGTGATCTCTGTACTGCCCCCTTATATATTTATACATAGTTATTAAGTCCCCCCTAAGCCGTCTTTTTTCCAAACTAAATAACCCCAATTCTGATCATCTTTCTGGGTACTGTAGTCCTCCCATTCCCCTTATTACTCTGGTTGCCCGTCTTTGAACCCTTTCCAGCTCCACTATATCTTTCTTGTACACTGGTGCCCAGTACTGTACACAGTATTCCATGTGTGGTCTGACTAGTGACTTGTACAGTGGTAGAATTATTTCCTTGTCGTGGGCATCTATGCCCCTTTTGATGCACCCCATGATTTTATTTGCCTTAGCAGCAGCTGCCTGACACTGGTCGCTACAGGTAAATTTACTGTTAACTAAAACTCCTAAGTCCTTTTCCATGTCAGTCGTCCCCAGTGTTTTCCCATTTAATACATATTCCCAGCCTGGATTTTTCTTCCCCATGTGCATAACCTTACATTTATCTGTGTTGAACCTCATCTACCACATCCCAGCCCAAGCCTCCAACCTATGCAGATCCATTTGTAACCGTGCACTGTCCTCTATTGTGTTAACCACGTTACAGAGCTTAGTATCGTCTGCAAAGATTGATACTTCACTATACAATCCCTCTACAAGGTCATTAATAAATATATTAAAAAGAATAGGACCCAAAACTGACCCCTGTGGTACCCCACTAGCAACAGTCACCCACTCAGAGTATGTACCATTAATAACCACCCTCTGTTTCCTATCACTGAGCCAGTTACTTATCCACATACACACATTCTCCCCCAGCCCAAGCATTCTCATTTTATGTACCAGCCTTTTATGTGGCACCGTATCAGATGCTTTGGAAAAATCAAGATATACGACATCCAGCGATTCACCCTGATCCAGTCTTGAGCTCACCTCCTCATAAAAGCTGATCAGGTTAGTTTGACAGGACCGATCCCTTGTAAACCCATGCTGATATGGAGTCATACATTTATTTTCATTGAGATACTCCAAAATAGCATCTCTTAGGAAACCCTCAAACAGTTTACACACAACAGAAGTTAAACTAACAGGCCTATAATTCCCCGGGTCACTTTTTGTCCCCTTTTTGAATATTGGCACAACATTTGCTATGCGCCAGTCCTGGGGAACAGACCCTGTCACTATAGAGTCCTTGAATATTAGAAATAGGGGTCTGTCTATGACATTACTTAACTCCCTTAGAACGCGGGGGTGAATGGCATCTGGACCTGGTGATTTGTCTATTTTGATTTTTTTTAGGCGGCACTGCACTTCTTCCTGGGTTAGACGGACAGAGAAGAATATATTTAATAGATTTGCTTTTTCCTGATCCCCGTCTATAACTTCTCCGTCATTACTTTTTAAGGGGCCAACGCTTTCATTTTTAACCTTTTTACTATTTATATAGGTAAAGAACATTTTGGGGTTTGTTTTACTCTCTTTGGCAATGAGTCTTTCTGTCTCCAATTTAGCTGCTTTTATCTGATTTTTACATATTTAATTTTTTTCCCGATAGCTTTTTAGTGCTTCCTCACGGCCTTCCTGTTTTAGTAGCTTAAATGCCTTTTTTGTCATTTATTGCCCCCTTTACATTTTTATTTATCCACATTGGTTTTCTCTTGTTCCTGACTCTTTTATTCCCATACGGTATGTACCTTTCACAGTGAGAATTTAAGATATTCTTAAAAATCTCCCATTGAGTGTTCATACTCTTGTTTTTGAGGACATTTTCCCAATTTACACTGTTAAAGACTTAGTTGATCAAACTTTGCCTTCCTAAAGTTCATAGTTCTTGTGGCTCCTCTAAGAGTTCCCTTATTGAAGGACAAGTTATAATGTATCATATTGTGATCACTATTTCCTAGATGCCCCCTGACCTGCACATTAGTTATTCTGTCAGGTCTGTTGGTTAATATTAAGACAAGTAGGGCGCCCCCTCTGGTCGGGTCCTGTACCATTTGGGACAGGTAATTATCCTTACTTATAGTCAGAAACCGGTTTCCTTTATGAGATTCACAGGTCTCGGTTTCCCAGTTTATGTCGGGATAGTTAAAGTCCCCCATAATAACCACCTCATTGTGATTAGCTGCCTTGTTTATTTGCTTTAATAATTGATCTTCTGCTGCTTCCATTATATTTGGTGGCTTATAGCAAACCCCGATCTGTATTTTATTATTTTTCTTTCCATATATTTCTACCCATAATGACTCCACATTATCATTTCCCTCACATATATTCTCCCGCAGTGTGGCCTTTAGGCTGGACTTTACATAAAGGCAAACTCCTCCCCCTTTTTGTTTTTTTCGATCCTTCCTGAATAGACCATACCCCTGTATGTTAACCGCCCAGTGATAGCTATCATCCAACCATGTCTCTGTTATACCCACTATGTCATAATTTTCTTCAGACATTATTAACTCCAGTTCGTCAGTTTTATTGGTCAGACTTCTGGCATTAGTAAGCATACAATTTAGAGGTGTATGGTTTTTTTTCCCTATGAAGCCTATACCTATTAACTATTCTAACCTCTCCCTCCGCTCCACCCCCAGGTACATTTATAAGCCCCAGCTCTCTATCTACACTATCTTCCACTTCTATATTGTAGTTTCCCTCCCCCCCTTTCCCTAGTTTAAACACTCCTCCACCCTTCTGGCCATCTTCTCCCCGAGCACAGCTGTACCCTCCCCATTGAGGTGCAGCCCGTCCCTACCGTAGAGCCTGTATCCGACAGAAAAGTCGGCCCAGTTCTCCATGAACCCAAACCCCTCCTTCCTACACCAGCTTCTGAGCCACTTGTTTAGCTCCCTAATCTCCCGCTGCCTCTCTGGTGTGGCACGTGGTACAGGTAATATTTCAGAAAATACTACCTTGGAGGTCCTTGCCTTAAGCTTGCTACCTAAGTCCCTGAAATCATTTTTAAGGACACTCCGCCTACCTCTCACTTTGTCATTGGTGCCAATGTGCACCATGACTGCTGGGTCTTCTCCAGCCCCTCCCAGTAATCTGTCAACCCGATCCGCGATGTGCCGAACTCGAGCGCCAGGCAGACAACACACTGTTCGGCGATCCCGGTCTTTGTGACAGATCGCCCTGTCTGTCCCCCTAATAATTGAGTCCCCCACTACCAGCACCTGTCTGGCCTGCCCTGCGCTCCTCCTTCCCTCCTTACTGGAGCAGACACCCCTCTGGTGGTCAGAGGCAGTGACTTGCTGCAGTACTGCTAACTCTGAACTAACATCCCCCTCATCTGCCAACCGGGCAAACTTTTTGGGGTGTGCTAGATCAGGACTAGCCTCCCTGGCGCTTTTCCCCCTACCCCGCCTTCTAACTGTAACCCAGCTAGCTGCCTGACTGTCCTGTACCTCCGTCCCACTATCCTCCCCCACCTCTACCTGCGAGAGAGCTTGCTCAGTGAGCAGCAGACTCCTCTCCAAGTTGTCAATAGATCTCAGTGTTGCCAGTTGCTCCTCTAGACTCAGGATTTGTGCTTCCAAATGAGCAACCCGCACACATCTCGCACAGCAATATGCACCCTAGAAGCGCTGCTCAAGGATTGCATACATTGAGCTGGATGTACACCTGACCGCATTATCAAACATGGAGGACATCTTGGCAATGGGGATAGCTCAAATAACTGGCAAAAACAGACAGTAAGGCGCAAAATATATATAAATATATTATATGGAATCACAAGGATTTATACTTTACGCTCCTTCTTGCTTTTTAACTCCTTCTTTGCTTGTAACTCCTCACTTAGAGATGTCACTTAGGAGATTCACCCCAGCTCAGGATTCGCTTGTGTGTCCAAGCTAAATGCAACTGCAAAAGCCAAGCAGAACTCACAGCAGGCGCAGCACTAGTGGTGGTAGAGGTGGTGGTGTTGGGAAGTGGATTATCTACAAAAAGCCTCTATGAGAAAGAACAAGATCGCTTTGGATTGAGAACACCACTCTCAGTCTTGCTGCTAAACTTCCTCTGCTTGGTACCTTGCATGGTGCTCGTGGATGAGGAAGATCCCGCTGGGGCAAAAGGCACTTTTTACTCACTGGGCTAGTAGTAGTACTAGTTGAGCTACCCTTTAACTTTGAAGGTGCTTCTGGTGCTTTAGGATTTCTGTAAAAAAACATATTGCTGGTGGGCATAGCAGCACTTCTACTGCCTGCTATTGGTGCCTTTCCTTTACTGGATGACGTAGTTCCTTCAAGCAATGATTCCCCAAATAATAACCGAGAGCTTGGCCTACTTGTCCGACTAGACTGATGCAAAGACTGCATCGTAGAAGAACTGCTTGTGGTGGTGGTAGATGGAGCCTGTCCCTCCCTTCTTTTCTAAGTCCCAAAAGGATGATCCATTGTGTGTGTGTGTGTGTAGTGTTTAAAACTAGGGGGACAAGGAAAATAGCTTTATAAAGAAACATATGTTTAAAAAAAAGAGAGAAAGAAAGGAAGAAAAGAAAAAAATGAAAACCCCCAAAAATTAGAGGAAGTTTCTCTTCAGTGCTACTGATGAAAAAGTATGCACAACTGCACTGTGCTGTTGTGCGCAGTCTGTCAAAGTGCTCACGTTTAAAAAAAAAAAAAAAAAAAGGTTAACTAAAGCCACTAAATGGTGTTATTAACTCAAGTTTAACTATAATACACTAGTAAAACTACTAGTAGTATTTTATTTTACATTTACACGGGCCTAAGAGCCTACCTCTAGGCAAGGGCAGATGCTCTCAAGCCCACTAAGCTAAAGTGAAGTTATATCAGTATATTAAAACAAAGAAGTAAAGTGCTGCGCAAGACACCACAATATGTGCGGAAATTAAATAATACTTTTATAAATTTATAATATAAATAAAAAGTAGTATCTTACATATAAGAATACTTTAACGCTCCCGTGGAAAGGACCAGAATAATGCTGTGTTGTAGCAGTAACAGCTTGGTTCTCACAGGATTTGTCCACTTCCTCAATTGGTGTATTCAGCACAACGCGTTTCACCAATCGGCTTCCTCAGATGCATAGTCTCCCCACCTCCAGTCTTCCCATTTATAGAGCCATTAACACCTTCTCTACCGATCACTTGATTAATTGAGTCCATTAACACCTTCTTTACAAAATCACTCAATTACCATAAAAATATAATTAATAGATAAAACAAGTAAAAAATACTAGTGTTCTAAATGAGGTCATCACATAAGAAATAGCCACAAATATATCATACAGGCCTTTTGACAAAAAATAATGACGTATGTTCATAAAGTGCTGCATAACATGCAAAAGGCTAATAATTATAGCAGAGTACTGGTGTTGCAATAGTTAATTTAAAGTGCAAACTGCTTCAAAGTCTGCCTGTTTATACACATAACCTGCATACACATAGCAGCACGGAACTATACTACTCGTTTTATCACAATAAAATACTAGGTTAAGGATGAACACATCTATCTAATACAGCATTGGTGACTAACTCAAAAATACTGCCCAATTGAATATATTAAAGGGTGTATAAATATTCTGGGATTGAGTTCCTGCAGAAAAAGGAAAGAATGGAGAAGGCAGTATCAGAACTCAAAAAAAATCATACAAAAATTAAACAAGTCAAAGTCTTGGTTGAGTCCAAATGGATGTAATGTTTTTAGTTGGTAGACCCACGGCATCTCCTCCTGACCTGTCCTTCTGATAAAATCACCCCCATCCAGTTTCTATTGATGGCATGGATTCCCATGAAACTCAGGTCTCTAGGATTACATTGATGGTAGCTGCCAAAATGAGCAGACACACTATGTTTACCAAATCCCTTTCTAATATTTTGCACGTGTTCACCAATTCGGACATGTAATGGTCTAATGGTACGACCTACACACTGTAGTCCACACTTATAACTCAACACATAAATAACATTTCTCGTATGGGAGGTGATTATTAGTATATTATATTTGTTAATTAATATTCATTCATATTATATTAATAGATTACAAATTAATTATTATATTATGGGGTAAAACAACTTTAACTTTAAATCAGATACAGAAGTAGACAGGTATAGTTGTACTACTTCTGCTAAATCTACAAACACTACAAAGTACTTACTAGTACTACAGCTACCTTGAAGCTTTGCTTACTACTTTTGTTGTCACACAGTCAGTCTTCCAGTGCTTGCTGAACAAAAAAACACTCAGCACTTATGCAGCTCACTAGCCCAACAAGTTCACTTCCCTGATGGACTGAGGTGAGCAAAACGAATGAAATTAAAAATAATTAAATGTAATAAAATTATTAATTAATTGTTACTCACCTGTCCTCGGTTTCCACGTTGCCGCAACAGCTGCCGCGCAGGAGAGGGAGACCCTCCTCCAACGCACGGCCACCTCCGCAGCAGCCGCCACGCAGGAGAGGGAGACCCCCCTCCAACGCACTGCCGCTTCCGCCGTCATCCTCAGAGTTGCCGCACAGGAGAGGCAGACCTCCTGGAACACGGCGTCCGGCTTCGGCACTAGTGAACTCCCAAACTGCAGGCATATATGAGGGGAGATTACGCCACAATCATGATGGCGGCGATTCCCGGACACTGGAAGTGACGTCATGAGGTTTGGCGGGAGATTTGAACTTCCTATTTAAACCTCCTCAGTTCTGCCAGACATTGCCTTCTGTTGGTTGTCTATGCCTTGTGCTAGAACCCAGATAGCGTTTTGAGTCTTTTTCCTTGTGTATGATCCCGGCTTGTCTGACTTCGTTGATTTCCTGATACCTGACATCGGCTACGTTTACGTTTATCCTGTTTTCCTGAATCCTGACCTCGGCTACGTTATACAACTATCCTGCTCTCCGGAAACCTGACCTCGGCTTGTTTGACCCTGTTCTGTCCTGGAGTCCTACCTGACCACGGTGTCTCCAAACTACTTAAACGTGACATTAATAATATCAAGAAGAAAAATTTACTTTGTCTCTTGCTGTTGCTAACACAAAGCATAAACTAAAGCATTGTAGCCCCAGTACTAGTAAGATTAGCTTAATTTTAAGATTAAAATGTATTAAACTAAATTATTAACTAAGTAAGTAATGAATTATTAGGGATTTCTTATATTAATAAAATAAATAATCAAATGAATTATCAATTTCTAGTTTAAGCTTAAGGGAAGTAGTGGACTGGTTAATCTTATGTGGGATAAATTAACTCTTCTACTGACAGCATGTCTCAAGCAAACTAAGCTAAAATAATATAGCTAATTTAGCTAGCTAAAATGAATTATAATATTATTAAATATTAATGATTATAATAACACACTAGTAGTCGTCTACACTAGTATACTATGACAATATTATTATTATATTATATTATTGTCAGTAGTACTATTGCATTTATAAATTATATTATTTAATTAATAATACCAACAGTTCAGCTTAAATAACTAAATTATTGACTGACTGAAATTAGAAAATCTAGTTAAAAAACTTATTTTAAAAACCCAGCCCAGGGCAAGGGCACCCCAGTGCCAGTGAGGCACTGTGTGCAGCAAACTGTCAGCTCAACAGCACTACACATTTGACACAGAAGTACTGAAAAAAATCCTACTTCAGTAAAAGTACACTGTGAGAAATGGCAGGCTGAGGATTACCAGTCTCAAACAGAACAATCTCTCTCTGTAACGCTCGGATGCAACACAGCAGTGTTGCAAAAGCAGTCACAGTGAAAATGAATGGATTCCGTGCAAGCTGTACTCTTTTATATAGACTTTTTCAAAAAAAGCAGCACAGACACTGGATGAGCCCTCAGCATGATTGTGAGCTGATTGAACAAAAGAAGATCAGCTCACTCAATCTGTATCCTCCTCTTCTTTGAAAAATTGGGCGCGGAACAAAGACGAACACGAAGAAACGAAGATTCTTCGTTTTGTGCCTCTTCTCAGCAAAGATGATTCTGTGACTCCGTGAGCCTGCTCAGCTTTACAGCGCTTGATATGCCCCTGCAATGTCTGACACTGCAAGCTGGATTTACACTCTGCTCTCCCTCTCCCCTTGCCATCTGATGTTTTGGATTTAGCCCTGCTACAATCTTGCTCTGACCTCTCTCCCTCCCACCTTCTACTTCAGCTTTACAACTCCAAATGATGTAGACAGGACCAAGGAATTTATGATTTTAAAGATCATCTCTTGTATCTTTCTTATGTATCCTATACTTTCGCATTATATGTCTTTAAAACTCATACTTCATGGATCTTACTTTGAAAGGACAATCTCCCAGTTCTTATCAAACATATAAATATGAGTGTTACAGGCTCAGTAGTTTTGAGGAAAGCTGAGGAATATTTAAAGCTACTATAATTAATTCACTATATGGTTATAGTATAAGGTTTAACTGAACTGGCTTACAAACCCTATTGTGTATAGAGATTTAACATCCTGGATATACCTTCTGGAACCAATACATATTTGGTGAACTGGACTGCACATTTATGACTCCAACAAACAAAAATAAAGTTACCCCTATTGAAAGCATTTTATAGGGGTTACGTTCCTACCCAACAATAGCCCTTACACATCTAAATGGATTTGGTCTAAATTTAAAGACCACAAATATTAACAACAAAGCTGTATAGAAAGGGTTATAGGGTTATATATCCTATTATACTTGTAGCCCATTGTTTTTATTGGTTTTTCCCCTTTATAATATGTGAATGCTATTTACAATATTTGGACTTCTGAGGACACTATACTCTAGCCTCTGAGAACTATCCAGAAGGAGGTGTGTCAGAACCTGACAGGGAAGAGGAGACGGCATCTTAAGGCCTATTCCCCATCCAGCAAGACCAAGTGACTAACTAGCAAGTGCAGGACCAAATCCTGATCTGTTTTGCCAAGAGGTTGCCTGATACAAACCAGAGCTGCAGCTTATTCATCTCTACAGAGAATCTGCTCTCAAGCCTTCCTGCAGTTAGCAAGGACTGTATCCAGGCTCCATCTGAGGACATCAGACCAGAAGTAATACCCTCATTACACAAAGGATATTGCTGTATATCTACCAGGGCCCCAACGTGCACCAACACCATTTACTGGAGCTCCTGGGTGGGCAATTATCCAGCTTTGGGTGGGCTATTGGGTTTCCGTATTTTTACAGTATATATGTATTTCAGCACTGGGTTGAACACACAGTTACTGTGAACTGCCACTCTCAGGACAAATCTTTATTTCCTGTGAACACTGTTACTGTATGCATCTGTTCCCCTATATTACAGTAAAATAGGTTTAATTTGTTTATCAGTTATTGTGTACTTATTAGTGCTATTGCAGGGCCACTTCTCAGTGAGTGGATTTCCTGTATCTAAATAAGTGGAGGCACTGAATGCAGAATTCAAATACCGTATTTGCTCGATTATAAGACAAGGTTTTTTCCAGAGCAAATGCTCTGAAAAATACCCCTCGTCTTATAATTGGGGTCTTCTTATAATCAGACCTCAAATAGGTCTGACTATGAGACGACTAAGATCCAGATCCCCCGCAGCTGCAGGGGACCTGGATTCTCCTGTCTCCCCCCCCGCCCCACTTACCGGTGCTTCTGAGTCCCTGGTGTGTAGCCGGGGCAGAGTGTAGATGTCTACGCAATTCGCATAGACAACTTACGCTGCAGCCGGAAGGAGATGTGGCTAGCAGCGGGGGTTGTCTGCGTCCATCGCGCAGACCTTCCCTGACTGTCAGAGAGAATTCCCCGCACCGCGACTCTCAGAGAGAATTCCCCGCGAATCGCGTAGACATCTACACGCTGCCCCGGCTGCATGACAGGGGAGTCAGAAGCAACGGTAAGTTTGGGGGGCATAAGGCATTTCTGGAGGCAGAGTGTTCTATGAAATGCCTTTTAACCCCCTTAATGCCACTCTGCCTCCAAAAATGCCTTTTTAACTCTCTGTACGCCACTCTGCCTCCTGAATTGCCTTAAACCTCCCTATATGCCACTCTGCCCCATAATATGCCTTTTAACCCCCTTAATGCCAGAGTGACATATAGGGGTCAAAAGGCATATCATGGGACACAGTGACATATAGGGTTAAAAGGCATATCATGGGGCACAGTGGCATATAGGGGGTATAAGGCATTTCTGGGGCAGATGTGCATAACAGGGGGAGCAGGTTGGAAAATAGAAGGAAATAAAACCAAAATATTTTTATCAATCATAGCTTTTATTAAAAAAATAGTTTACATCAATTAACATTCACTGGTAAAACTTTTTTCCTATAGGGTCGCCTTATATTCAGGCTTTTTCTTTTTTTTCCTAAATTAATATTCAGATTTGGGGTGTCGTTTTATAATCGGGGTTGTCTTATAATCGAGCAAATACGGTATGTCCCAATCTCCCTCACTCATTGCGGAGGCTCAGGAGCCATATCAGCGCCAAGAAGCAACAGGGATTGTTGCTGATCCTGACCCTATTTTCCAAGGGAAAGGAAAAAGGGTTACATACTATTTGGTGACAATACAATCTGGAAATATATATCAATCTGACGTAAATTTCAAGCTTAACTCCAAAGCTAAAGGTTGGCTAATTGGAGATTAAACAGAAAAGGGTAAAGAGGGAAGAAAGGAAAGGGGGAAAGAAAGAGGAAAGAAGAAAAACTTATTTGACTACCATAGCTGAACTAGAGGATCTACTGCACATTTTCCGGTGATGTGTCCCTTTAATACCACAACGCTTTTTGGGTCCCTATTAATACTCATGGTAGAGGATATACTGGAGCTTTGGACATGAGGAAGTAAAACCCAGAATGAAAAATTTTAAATCACATCGAGTTTTACAGAAAACTTCAGTAGGTTTGTGAAGCCTAAGAAACTATGGTGTGCAGTCAACATAATAACTGATCAGGAAATCTGAGGAGAGCTAGAAACTAGCCTGGATAAATACAATTATATACAATTCAGTAAAAACTCAGGAACTTCCGGTAAAAAAAATTGTTTGAAGATGGGCCCAAAAAAAAGAAAGGGAGAGAGAGAGAGAGAGGAAGAAGGATAAAAGACAAAGTTTGGAAAAAACAAAGACTTTGACTGCATACTACTCCCCCAAAACATCAACTAATATACTTAAAAATACCCTGAAAGATATGCCAGCATAAACGATTTGTATGACAAACTAACTGCAGATATTAAAGCAAACACATTAACCTTAAAACAAGAAATAAATCATATTTTAGATAACCTGACTCTACAATCTAATACAATCCAGACTTTACAAACTGAATTTAAAAATATCAAGAAGAAGAATAAAGATCTTAAATAGAATGTACAAAATCTGGAGCTTAAATTGACACAATTAGAAGACAGATCCCAAAGGAAGAATTTGAGAATGAGCGGTATCTCAGAAGAAGTTTCAAATGGAAACATGGAAAGTTACTTACGGGAACTTCTCCTATTATATATAAGAGATGATAAATTAGGGAATTTCCCAATAGAGTGATTTTGTAGACTTTATACAACCAAAGCTCCTAAATATGCGGAGACACCGAGAGACGTGATAATCACATTTAATAATTTTTTGGGAACCCAAAAAAAGAAGAGAACTATAAAGATCTCAAACTGCTCCTGGACCTCAACTGCAATGAGAATGAACAGAAGAAAGTTTAATGACTGCACCAGGAAACTCTGCGAAGCAGATATTATATATAAATGGGGATTCCCCACTAAAATTATATTAACAAATGAGGGGAAAACTCTATCGTTTATGGACCCTATAAAACTGGAAGGGGTTTATAGCCTCTATATCTCATACCAAGTTTTAGGTGGAGAGGTGAAAGTTTTGTTTTTCCTATTTAAAGTATAGGCTGGGAAGGGCAATTTATCTTCCTCAAAGGTAGCACTCAGTGGCGGATCTACCGGGGTCGCAGGGGTCGCGACTGCGACCGGGCCCCGGCGGCAGGGGGCCCAAGCCAAGGGGCCGCCCGAAATCTTTTTCAAGTTTTTTTTTTTTTTTTTTTTTTAAATAAGGCAGGGGCGTCCAACATGCGGCCCACGGGCCAAATGCGGCCCGCGAGACCTCGAGGTGCGGCCCGCGTAAGATCGGCAGCCAGGGCAACCGATCTTACACGAGCCGCACCTCAAGCCCTGCTACTTACTTGTGGGAGGGTCTTCTGGACAGCACAGAGGAAGCGGAGTTCACGTGACATCCTACTTCCTCTGTGCTTTAGCAGAGAAGGCAGAGGGAGGCCGCGCCCCCTGTTGAAGTCTGTGAGCGGCATCGAAGGGAGATGCAGTGCAGGTAAGGGGGTGGGGAGGGTGTTTGAATGAGTGTGTGTGATTGAGGGAATGAATCTGTGAATTAATGATTATATGAATAAATGAGTGTGTGTGTGTGTGTGTGTGTGTGATAGCATGGATGTGTAAGTGCTGGAACCTAGGCATGATGGTACTGTGATTGCTGTTAGCAATCACACTCCTATCATGCCAAGTCAGCCAGTACATGCTGAAACCTGGCCAGCTGCCCCCCTTGTGTAGTGATGCTGCCAGCAGTATGGGGTCTGCACTTACAGCCACCCTGTACCAGCATGTACTGGCTGACTTGGCATGATAGGAGTGTGATTGCTAACAGCAATCACAGTCCCATAATGCCTAGGTTCCAGCATTTACTGGATGGATGTGTAAGTGCTGGAACCTAGGCATGATGGGACTGTGATTGCTGTTAGCAATCACACTCCTATCATGCCAAGTCAGCCAGTACATGCTGAAACCTGGCTAGCTGCCCCCCTTGTGTATTGATGCTGCCAGCAGTATGGGGTCTGCACATCACTTACAGCCATCCTGTACCAGCGTGTATTGGCTGACTTGGCATGATAGGAGTGTGATTGCTAATAGCAATCAGAGTCCCATCATGCCTAGGTTCCAGCATTTACTGGATGGATGTGTAAGTGCTGGAACCTAGGCATGATGGGACTGTGACTACTGTTAGCAATCACACTCCTATCATGCCAAGTCAGCCAGTACATGCTGAAACCTAGCTAGCTGCCCCCCTTGTGTAGTGATACTGCCAGCAGTATGGGGTCTGCACATCACTTACAGCCACCCTGTACCAGCATGTACTGGCTGACTTGGCATGATAGGAGTGTGATTGCTAACAGCAATCACAGCAAGCACAGTCCCATCATGCCTAGGTACCAGCATTTACTGGTTGCCTGGGTATGATAGGAGTGTGATTGCTGTTAGCAATCACACTCCTATCATGCCAAGTCATATTGCTAATTTTGTCCAATTGTGTGTTACCTACTTTTATTAAACATGTGAGTTTTTATTATTATTTTTAAAGGTGGGGGTCATTTTCAGTTTTGGCTAAGTGAACCCTGAATGTTTTGGTCCAGAATTTTCATTTTAGTTCATCCCTAGAATAAATCTAGGGAATCCTGAATTTGTAGTCGCAAAACTTTCAAGGCCCAGAAATCAGTGAGAGGAAGAGTAAAGGTTTTGTGTCATTTTACTTTATTTTAATCTGCATATTTTATTAAAGGCCATATTTTTTGTCACAGTGAAAAATGAGTGCGGCCCGCGCACGTATACAATTCTGATGAAGTGGCCCACTGCAGAAAAAACTTGGACACCCCTGGATTATGCCCTTTGTACATGCGCCCCTTTTTTTTACAGATATGATTCAATATGTAAATTGAATTAGTTGAATTAGTTGAAAAAAAATTGTTGGGTAAAAATCATGTTTTTTGGGGGGGGGGGTGGGGGGGCCCTTAACAGATTCTCGCACCCGGGCCCTGAGGCGTCTAGTTACGCCCCTGGTAGCACTCCTTTCAGAGATTTAGGATTGGTGGGGCTTTAGAGCCTTCTTTTCATTATAATGAAACATTAAGAACTATGTTCTGGGACAAATCACTCTTTATTAATGCGTTATTGTATAGGTTTAAGACAGAAGGTTACATTTGCATCAAGGGATACCAGCTCAACTGAGACTGTTTTTTTAATTTTTATGGACACACTCACATTGTTATATTAAATCTTTACACACAGATATATAGCTCATTATTTATTCACTTTCTAAACAGAAATTTCTAGCAGAGCATTTTTTGCCTACACAAATGAACTTCTCCTTTATTTACTTATTTTTTTATTTATTTATTTTATTTTTTTGTCTTTTTTCTCTCCTATTTTCATCCCTATATAATTAATATTTAATTTATTTATAATTATTCTTCTTTTCCTTATCTAGGCTATCTATGACTATACTCACACTGCTATATTAATTTATACGCTTTGTCAGGATTCGGCCCCAGCCCTGCAAACTGCCAGGCGTAGCCGCCCCTTTAAGAAGTCTGCCTGGAGTTGAACTCTTCTCCAAAGCTTGCTGTTTTGCTTACTTGTGTGTGTTTTATGTACCTTTGCCCTCTTTCCCTTATACATCTGAGGATCTCGGTTCCTCTCTCCTCTCCCCATGTCCCGGTTGAGATATCCTATACTTGCTTAAAGGAGAAGCGTCTGAGGATCTCGGCTCCTCACTCCCCTGTGTTCATTGCCTTGTTCCCTGTCCTTTGTGGCGTCCTGT
Source organism: Sceloporus occidentalis (assembly GCA_023333645.1). Taxonomy (NCBI): domain Eukaryota; kingdom Metazoa; phylum Chordata; class Lepidosauria; order Squamata; family Phrynosomatidae; genus Sceloporus; species Sceloporus occidentalis. The sequence continues at coordinate 4,229,873 of JALMGF010000058.1, forward strand.
ACCATGTATGTCTTGTCTGGTTATGTTTCCTTGTTCTGTGTATTTATGTTCAGCTGTGTTGGATATGCTATAACCCTCACCAGAAGTCGATGTCATTAACACACCTGACCTAATCAGTAGGCTTTATATCCCTGCCTCTCAGTAAAGGTGTGAGTTCATTAAGTTACTTTGGAGCTATAGTGCATGCCTGACTCTGGATCTGTCTCTTGGATTTGCCATTTTGCCTGCCTGTTACCTTTTTGACCTGGACTGCCTATTGGATTTACCCCTTTTGTTTGCTAGCTGTCCCAAACCCTTTTGGATTGTTACCTGGACTATTCTAACTTTATACTTCCCAGCAATCTATATACTTGATATGCCTCTTACTCTGCTATTTATGGTGAGATGTATCTGCTTTGTTTAATATACCTTTATATATATCAGCTTTTGTCTCATTTGTGAAGTGTGTTTATCACTGTGTGCGTTCTTACACTCCTGTGCCCTGGACTCCAACATCCAGTAAGGGCTGAGATATTATGAACCACTCTGGATTTGTTGAGTTATAAGGAAGGTGGTCTATGTTAGATTTTCGGGCAAGCTGCAAAGGAAAATCCTGATTCAACTCCTGAGGAAGCCGGTTGTCCGGTGAAACGCGTTGAGAGAGAGAGGGATATATTGTGAAAGTTCTTGCTGCTGGACGGTGGACTTTCCTGTGCGTGGTTTAAAAGCTGATTACCTTGTGCACGCTTTTGTACATTTCGTCTGTTGTAAGTGCAATATTTTACCTTATCCACATGACCTAGTGTTACTGTGCCATTGCTGCTGTGTTTTTATATTTTTTAGCCACAAAGAATTAAAGAATATTTTATGACGAGCGCATTTATGTCCTTGGAAATGTGAGTGCACTACTTACTTGCAGTATTGCTAAGCCTTATTTGCATACAGAGTCACACTATATTTTTTTCAAAAATCTTTTTTCCCCTATGTGGATGTGCGCCCCATTTGGAAGAATTGTATAGATTATTAAATGTTGGAGGAACACTTATTTGGGTGCTGCTGCCTAATTAGGGAAAGTATTACTTATTCATTTACACTAGTGGTGTGTGTTTTCTTTTCTTGTGTTTCTGAGATATTATGAGCCTGACACACTTATATATAGTTCACCACTTATTTTTTTCTAATATAGTTTAGCAATTCTTCGTTCATGCAAATTATTCACCCTTGATTTTACTTGATTTTTATATTTATACAGCTTCTATTATGTTTTAAGAGAGTATTTTATATACTTTTTTTAAAAAATAAATATATATATATACTGATCACAGATTATAATTATTTTGACATAATTATGAGGTTTTTGACACGCTGAATTATTTTTTATTAATAATTAAATTGTATAATATTCACTGATCATCCCTCCTCCTTTGTGTGAGGAGATAGTGGTAGGTTTTTTTACACTGTATATTTGATTGTATTCTGTTGACACATGGACTATTTTTTATTTATTGATGCAGATTTTATTAAGTTATCTTAATTAGGAGTTTCTTTGATACACTAATGAGAAATAGTTTTGGATTATTAACTGTACAATAGGTATTGACTATGTAGCTCTACTCTTCTGTATGAGGAGTTATTGTAGCAGTTGGACTCTTTATATCGTAAACCTGATTGTATCCTGGTGGCACAATGATTCCTCTTTTTCCCCCTTTTTGTTTGTTGCTCAAAATGGGTACGCAATGGGATTGGCACCTATGCATTTGATGGGGCAAGATTCGTCTGTGTTCATAAATTGTCAAGGGTTAAACCCCCCCATATAAACAGGCTTGCTTGTTCGATATGTTGGTACAAGAAAAAGCTGACATATGTTGGGGATGTATGAGGAAATTGCGAATATTGGTCTATGCCCAAAAGAGATCAGGTGGGCTTCATTCCGGTTAGAGATTCTACCAATAATACCAGACGTCTGATAGATGGGTTGGATCATGCCGAAAGGGCTGGATACCCCCTCCTGACACTTTCACTAGACGCAGAGAAGGTGTTTGATAGGGTCAGCCGGGGGTTCCTCAAAGCTACTCTTAGATCCTTTGGAATTACTGGTTGGTTCTATACTGCTATTATCTCTCTTTATTCAAACCCCAGTGCATGCATTGTCGGCCAGGGGCTATGTTCTACTCGGTTTATTCTTCAAAATCCTTCGCTAGGAAGGTAAGAAGTAACCATGATATAACTGGTATCAAGATTGACAACGAGGACTTTAAAATATCACTATACGCAGATGATGTGGTCATCTCTCTATCTAATCCACTAACTTCAATGAAATATTTTCTACAGGAAGTGGAAAAATACAGTCTAGTCTCCAACTTTAACCTTAATTTAAATAAGACCATAGCTCAAGTTAAAAATACTAACTGCCAGACTAGAGATAGTATATATGAGTGCTTTTCCTTAAATACAAAACTAAAGGAATTAGAATTTCTCGGGATTCTTATCCCTGAGAAAATCTAAAATATTGTGGGAAAAAAACTTTCTTCGCCTTTTAAGATCGTCAAATGAAGCTATTAGAGAATGGCGAAAGGCAGACCTTTCGTGGTGGGGTCGAGTTAATGCCCTTAAATCTTACTTAATGCCAAAATGAAAATATTTATTCCGGATGCTTCCACTAAAGTTTCCACAGAGCTGGCGTGACATGTTACATACTGCCTTCGTAAAATTTTGTCTGGAAAGGAAAGGCCCCCAGAATTAATGCTAGACTGATGGGTGCTCGAACCAGAGATGGAGGTATGGGCTTTCCCCTAATAAAACAACAATATGAAGCCAGTATATTATATCATATCACCAAAACATACCAAGAACTATCTAAGCTAGAAGTCTGGTATAAGATAGAACAACAGACATGTGAGGTCAATAGTCTAAGTACATTTACTTGGTCTTTAAAAGACAGAGACATAATAACTAAAATCAAAGACAAAAATAAGGTACTAGAGAGCATCATACTGGAATGGCTAAATATCAAAAAGAGATTGGGTATCAAAGACAGACTAATTGACTCGCTAAACTTTAATATACTTGAAGAAATCATTGACGATATCTCACTTTGAACATTGGAGACAGACTTTTGTCAATTTAATTGCAGACAATTAGTATATTTAAGTCAATAAAACTAACCATATTCAATTACCTGCAAGTTAAGAACTGCATAATGTGGCAAGGTAATGGAGTCGGTCTACATCAGTGGCAGGTTGGAACGCTCATTATTCCCAGCATGAGGGGGTTAATTGCTAAGAGAATCATAGCTAAAGAATGGAAACAAGATAAATATTTTACTCTGACTCAGTTGGAGAGCCCACTAAAATTTCAGGTCGCAATGGAGTAGGAGGTCTCGCGGATCTTATACACATCCTTTAAAAAAACACAAATATGGGAATTATGTCTCCAAAAAAGAAATAACAAATTTAGGCAGTAGAAATCTTCACTCATAGACTTACCTCTTACCTCTCTTCCTTTCTCTTTTCCCTTAGCTCCATCTCCGAAGTCTACAGTGTTGTATTTTTTGTTGTATGTTTATGTCATTTAGTATCGTTATCAGATATTCGACGATAAGGAGAAATAATATGCCAATGTTTTTTGTGATCTCTATCAAATTACCGATTATATATGTTGTATGTAATCTTATGTCCTCTTTTAAAAAAAGAAAGATTAATTAAAAAAAACAAACAAAAAAACACCCATGAAGTATTATGAAAATGTTGTGGACACTACACAGGGCCGGCGCCACCTATAAGCAAAGTAGGCACCCGTGAACCGCCGTCTGGCCCACCGGGATACCGGGAAATTTCCCATTGGGCCGGTAGGCTGTCAGTCCGACATTCAAAACAGCCGCTGATCGGCTGCGAGTGGGATTGAAAGCCACCTCCTCCAGCCGCCGAGGCCTAATGAAATTAAAGGTGCGGCCGTGTACGCACCTTGTCGCCCAATGGCCGTTCCTCAGCACTTCGTCCCACGTCTTAAAAGGGGTGGGACGAAGAGCTGAGGCACGGCCATTGGGCGGCGCGGTGCGTGCACACCAGCACCTTTTAATTTTTGTTTTTTTAATTTAGGGTCCCCCTATACCATATACAAGACAGTTTTTGGCGCGGTCGGGGTGGGTCAGTGTGTGTATAGATTATAAAATCTGCATAAGATCGGTGTATGCATTTAGAAGGGTGAATCTAACACTTCAAATATTTTAAACCAGTGGTCCCAACATTGGAAAGATTTAAATGAATTTAGAAAAGGCCAGCTAATTGCTCTTTCCATTTTGATCTGAAAGACTAGTTGATTGTAGAAATGTTTCCATATAGTAAGAGAGGATAGTTTTAATTGCCACTAAACAGTGTGTTAATAGTCATTTATCTTTCTTGTCTAAATTCATAGTAACATAGTAACATAGTTCATAAGGTTGAAAAAAGACCAAAGTCCATCAAGTTCAACCTATATACATATTGTGTCCCTACTGTGTTGATCCAGAGGAAGGCAAAAAACCCTTATGAAGCAGATGCCAATTGCCCCATACCAGGGGGAAAATTCCTTCCCGACTCCAAATATGGCAATCAGAATAAATCCCTGGATCAACGTTCTGTCCCTATTAATCTAATATCCATAACTTGTAATATTATTGCTTTCAAGAAACACGTCCAGGCTCCTTTTGAACTCTTTTATTGAGTTTACCATCACCACTTCCTCTGGCAGAGAGTTCCATAATCTCACCGCTCTTACTGTAAAGAACCCCCGTCTGTGCTGATGTAGAAACCTTCTTTCCTCCAGCCGTAGAGGATGTCCCCTTGTTATAGATACAGTCCTGGGTATAAATAGGTCCTGGGAGTGATCTCTGTACTGTCCCCTTATATATTTATACATAGTTATTAAGTCCCCCCTAAGCCGTCTTTTTTCCAAACTAAATAACCCCAATTCTGATAATCTTTCTGGGTACTGTAGTCCTCCCATTCCCCTTATTACTCTGGTTGCCCGTCTTTGAACCCTCTCCAGCTCCACTATATCTTTCTTGTACACTGGTGCCCAGTACTGTACACAGTATTCCATGTGTGGTCTGACTAGTGACTTGTACAGGGGTAGAATTATTTCCTTGTCGTGGGCATCTATGCCCCTTTTGATGCACCCCATGATTTTATTTGCCTTAGCAGCAGCTGCCTGACACTGGTCGCTACAGGTAAATTTACTGTTAACTAAAACTCCTAAGTCCTTTTCCATGTCAGTCGTCCCCAGTGTTTTCCCATTTAATACATATTCCCAGCCTGGATTTTTCTTCCCCATGTGCATAACCTTACATTTATCTGTGTTGAACCTCATCTACCACATCCCAGCCCAAGCCTCCAACCTATGCAGATCCATTTGTAACCGTGCACTGTCCTCTATTGTGTTAACCACGTTACAGAGCTTAGTATCGTCTGCAAAGATTGATACTTCACTATGCAATCCCTCTACAAGGTCATAAATAAATATATTAAAAAGAATAGGACCCAAAACTGACCCCTGTGGTACCCCACTAGCAACAGTCACCCACTCAGAGTATGTACCATTAATAACCACCCTCTGTTTCCTATCACTGAGCCAGTTACTTACCCACATACACACATTCTCCCCCAGCCCAAGCATTCTCATTTTATGTACGAGCCTTTTATGTGGCACCGTATCAAATGCTTTGGAAAAATCAAGATATACGACATCCAGCGATTCACCCCGATCCAGTCTTGAGCTCACCTCCTCATAAAAGCTGATCAGGTTAGTTTGACAGGACCGATCCCTTGTAAACCCATGCTGATATGGAGTCATACACTTATTTTCATTGAGATACTCCAAAATAGCATCTCTTAGGAAACCCTCAAACAGTTTACACACAACAGAAGTTAAACTAACAGGCCTATAATTCCCCGGGTCACTTTTTGTCCCCTTTTTGAATATTGGCACAACATTTGCTATGCGCCAGTCCTGGGGAACAGACCCTGTCACTATAGAGTCCTTGAATATTAGAAATAGGGGTCTGTCTATTACATTACTTAACTCCCTTAGAACGCGGGGGTGAATGCCATCTGGACCTGGTGATTTGTCTATTTTGATTTTTTTTAGGCGGCACTGCACTTCTTCCTGGGTTAGACAGGCGACATGTACTGGGGCATTTATCTCATCCTGCTGTATATTACCTGGCATTTCATTTTCCTCTGTGAATACAGCAGAGAAGAATATATTTAATAGATTAGCTTTTTCCTGATCCCCGTCTATAACTTCTCCCTCATTACTTTTTAAGGGGCCAACGCTTTCATTGTTAACCTTTTTACTATTTATATAGTTAAAGAACATTTTGGGGTTTGTTTTACTCTCTTTGGCAATGAGTCTTTCTGTCTCCAATTTTGCTGCTTTTATCTGATTTTTACATATTTTATTTTTTTCCCGATAGCTTTTTAGTGCTTCCTCACTGCCTTCCTGTTTTAGTAGCTTAAATGCCTTTTTTTTGCCATTTATTGCCCCCTTTACATTTTTATTTATCCACATTGGTTTTCTCTTGTTCCTGACTCTTTTATTCCCATACGGTATGTACCTTTCACAGTGAGAATTTAAGATATTCTTAAAAATCTCCCATTGAGCGTCTGTACTCTTGTTTTTGAGGACATTTTCCCAATTTACAGTGTTAAGGGCTTCTCTTAGTTGATCAAACTTTGCCCTCCTAAAGTGCATAGTTCTTGTGGCTCCTCTAAGAGTTCCCTTATTGAAGGACAAGTTATAATGCATCATATTGTGATCACTATTTCCTAGATGTCCCCTGACCTGCACATTAGTTACTCTGTCAGGTCTGTTGGTTAATATTAAGTCCAGTAGGGCGCCCCCTCTGGTCGGGTCCTGTACCATTTGGGACAGATAATTATCCTTACTTATAGTCAGAAACCGGTTTCCTTTATGAGATTCACAGGTCTCGGTTTCCCAGTTTATGTCGGGATAGTTAAAGTCCCCCATAATAACCACCTCATTGTGATTAGCTGCCTTGTTTATTTGCTTTAATAATTTAAATGGAGTAAGGCCACTTGTGGTGATTTTGTAATTTTAGTTTTTATTAAAGAATCTAATAAATCAAAAGTCTTGTTCTATATAGTGCTAATCTCTTTGAATTTCCACCAGATATGGAGATAAATTCCCTCATCCTTATTACATCTCCAACAGATAGAGGAGCTGGATGGATACATTAGCTTTATCTTAGATGGAACCAAGTACCACCTATTAGCAACTTTGTATTGGGTCTCTAGTAAACCTATCGAATGTATGGCCCGATTTGTGTTCAGTTGTGCCTGGAAACAATCTGCTAAATGGATCTTACAATTCAATTATTTTTCCCATATTTTTATATAGGGGATGTCTAACGCTTTACCCCATTCTCGTATTAATTTCAGAGCTTTAGCAATTGCTCGGACTACTTTGTTTGTATTAAAAATTTCACGAAGATGTTCGGTCAGAATGGAAGATTGCATAAACAATCCTCTAAGAGCATTTTTTATTCTTAGATATTTGAAAAATTCTGTCGACGGTAATTGATATTCTACTTGTAAATCTGAGAAAGTTTTTATGTCTATGTATAATTGATCAATAAAGTTTATACCTTGTTGTTTCCATCTTTTTATATTGAGGTCTTCCATATTAAATGCAAGGATCTCTAAACGATGGAAGTAAATACATTTTTTATCTATCTTCCATTGTTTTTTTTTTGGTTCTCCCAAATAGGTATCAACTCTTCGAGAATCAGTGGCGACTCTAGAAACAATATATAGGGGGGGCACACAAGATACCACAGTCCAACTGGGGGGCATTAATAATTTCCAAAAGTAATGTACTATGGAATTATACTTTTGTTATTGGGCTAAAATAATATCATTCAACATGGGAAGCCTGAAGCCACAATTGAGTGCGACTAATCCTTGAAATAAATATTATAACACAATAAATAACTTTTCCACTGAAGTCACTACAACTTCAAGAGGGCATTTTATCTCTGGATAAATATAAATTAAATAATTCCTACTGTAAGTTAAGTGCCAGGAAACAGATGACCAAACACATACACCAACACAGGCTCTGTCACACCGACACCCAGACACACACACCAGGACAGGCTCTGCCACACCGACAACCAAACACACACACACCAGGACAGGCTCTGTCACACAGACACACACACACCAGGACAGGCTCTGTCACACCGACACCCAGACACACACACCAGGACAGGCTCTGTCACACCGACACCCAGACACACACACCAGGACAGGCTCTGTCACACCGACACCCAAACACACACACCAGGACAGGCTCTGTCACACCGACACCCAGACACACACACCAGGACAGGCTCTGTCACACCGACACCCAGACACACACACCAGGACAGGCTCTGCCACACCGACAACCAAACACACACACACACCAGGACAGGCTGTGCCACACAGACACCCACACACACCAGGACAGGCTCTGTCACACCGACACCCAGACACACACACCAGGACAGGCTCTGTCACACCGACACCCAGACACACACACCAGGACAGGCTCTGCCACACCGACAACCAAACACACACACACACACCAGGACAGGCTCTGCCACACAGTCACCCACACACATCAGGACAGGCTCTGCCACACCCACATCCAAACACACACACACCAGGACAGGCTCTGACACACTGACACCCAAACACACACCCTAGGACAGGCACTGCCACACTGACAACCGAACACACACACCAGGACAGGCTCTGACACACTGACACCCAAACACACACCCTAGGACAGGCACTGCCACACTGACAACCGAACACACACACCCGAGGACAGGCTCTGCTACACTGATAACCAAAACACACAAACAGCAGGACACAATCTACATCACAGACGTCTACATCAGAATGGATTTTTCACACTGCATTGTCGTTTATACCCCCCTTAGTGTTTTTGCCCCTTGTGTATTGATGCCCCTGCTGCCCATATATATTAACATTAGCCCCAGTTGCCGATAGCAGGTATAGATCAACACATTAACACACAAACCAAGCTTTGCATGTATAGATCAACTGAAATTCACTTGTGATCTCAAATAAACAGAATCAGACATACAAATCCTGTATTTGCAGGTATAAAATAGTATATGAAACGTAGCATTGCAGGTATAGATCAAATAAATACATGGAAACAGCATTGCAGGTATTAATCAACTGAATAAGACATATTAACCCTGTATTTGCAGGTATACATAAATAATGTATGGAAACATAGCAGATATGGATCTACAGAATAACACACAAACCCAGCTTTGCAGGTATAGATCAATTGGAATTCACATAAAAACACGTCATTAAAAGGTATATTTAAAACCCCCTAAATTACAAGCATAGATCACAGGTTGCACACCCCAAAGCCAGCCCTGGCGTCCACACTGCCCACACAGCAATCACACTCCTATCATACCAAGGCAACCAGTAAATGCTGGTACCTAGGCATGATGGGACTGTGCTTGCTGTTAGCAATCACACTCCTATCATGCCAAGTCAGCCAGTACATGCTGGTACAGGGTGGCTGTAAGTGATGTGTAGACCCCATACTGCTGGCAGCATCAATACACAAGGGGGGCAGCTAGCTAGGTTTTGGCATGTACTGTCAGCCAGTACATGCTCGAGGTGCGGCCCGCGTAAGATCGGTTGCCCTGGCTGCCGATCTTACGCGGGCCGCACCTCGAGGTCTCGCGGGCCGCATGTGGCCCGCATGTTGGACGCCCCTGCCTTATCACTTTCTAACCCCCTCTCCCTCCCTTATCACTTTCTAACCCCCTCTCCCTCCATATCACTTTCTAACCCCCTCTCCCTACTCACTATCTACCCACCCCCTTTGTAGTTGTCTCACCTTTAGGTTCAGCGACGGGAGCACGAGGCTTCTGTCTTCGTTCTCTGCTCCGGTGGCCGCTGCTTCACCGCTGAGTGCCGAAATATGACGTCATTTTTCGGTGCTCAGGATGAAATGCCGGCACCACGACGGAGGTAGAGGCTTCGTGGAGGAGAATGGGGGGCGCCGAGCAGTTGCTAGGCGCCCCTCTCTCTCCTCCGCATAAAAAAAATAAAATAAAAAGACGGGATTTAAAGTCGCATTGCGACTTTATTCCAAATTCGGCAGGGGGGCAACAGGAGGGGCAAGGATTAACCTAAGGGTGGCAATTGCCCCCCCTTGCCCCCCTGTAGCAACGCCACTGTCGAGAATTGTGCTACCTCTAATATCTTCTTTTATATATTTTAGTCCACGTATGTTCCAAATAAGAGAGTCCAAATCTAAGCCTCCCCCTAACTCTTTCTTTATCTCAAACCAGTCCTCATTGATATCCTGCGCTAATTGCATTCTATAGATATGAATGATCATGGTAGCTAGATACAAGTTTCTTATACTCGGGAAGGCGATGCCTCCTCGTTGGGGTTTCTGGATTAATATATTTTGTTTTAATCTAGGTTTTTTCCCCCTCCAAATAAAATTAGAGAAACTAGTTTGGATTAAGGAAAACCATTGATCTGAAATTTTTAACGGCAGCATCTAGAACAGATATAGCCACTTAGGTATAATATAAGTTCTTTTACACTGCCATTCTTTTAATTGTCTGTTAGTATCTTTCATCAAATTCAAAAAATTTCCATTATCCTCTTAATATCTGTAGAAATATATATGCCGAGATATTTAAGATCTCGTTTTGCCCAGGTAAATGCATATTTTTGATTTATCACCTTCTTTATATTTTTATCTAAGTTTTTCCCCAGCAGAACTGTTTTAGTTGTATTAAATTTATAATTTGAAACCTTACTATAACTTCTGATTTCATCCATCAAATGTTTCAGGGAATCAACCGGGTCAGTTAGAGTAATTAGTACATCATCTGTATACATATTCAATTTTAGGTTATTTGTAGACTTGTGCATTCGTCTTCGGGCGAACATGAAAACGAACATGAAGCGTGCGTTTTTTTGTTCGTTCTGAAGATATGTAGAACAGAATACAGTGCTGGTAAAACGAAGACGAAGATCGTCTTTGTTTTCGCGGCGCAACCGCCAAATTTTCAAACAGGAGTGAGCTGATCCTCGTCTGTCCAATCAGCTCGCTCTTGTGACGTCACCCTAAGGGTCTCGTCCAATGCCTGTGCTGCTGTTTTTTGAATTCTGAAACCGCCTTTATAAGACCAGAGCTTGCCTGAGATCTATTCATTTTTCGATGTGACTGCTTTGGCAACACTGCTGTGCTGCATCTGAGCGTTACAGAGGGAGATAGTTCTGTGTGAGACTGGTAAGCCTCAGCCTGCCATTTCTCACAGTGTACTCTTCTTCACTTCAGTTCTACTGAATTAATAATTTAGTCTTTTTTTTTTTTTTTCTTCAGTGCTTCTGCTTGTCATCAACTGTGTAGTGCTGTTGAGTTGACAGTGCACCCAGTGCCTCACTCGCACTGGGGTGCCCTTGCCCTGGTCTGGCAGTGCCTACTGCCTGCCCTGTCTTCACTTAGATAAATTAAATAAATAATAGAATTTATAAATAATAATTTAATAGAATATATAATAATTTAATACATTATAAAATTATATATATTTGTCAGTCACATATACTAGTGTAGAGTGTAGACATTCAAGACAACTACTAGTGTCTAATCTAAAATCATTATAGTAATATTATATAATTCATTTTAGCTAGCTTAATAATTAATTAGCTATAAATTACTACTAGTTTATTTTGCTTGAGACTGTCTGTCAGGTAGAAGGGTTAATAATTTATCCAACATAAAGATTAACCAGTCCACTAATACCTTTAAACTCAATCTAGAATTTGATAATTAATTTTATTATAATTAATAAACAAAATATTAATAATAACTTAGTTAATAATTTAATAACTTTATAGCTAATAATCTAATCTTATTAGTACTGGTGCTGCAGCTCTTTAGTTTGTGCTTTGTTTTAGCAACAGCAAGAGACCAAGTCAATTTTTCTTAATTAATATTTAATTTTATTTCATTTGTTTTGCTCACCTCAGTCCATCAGTGAAGTGAACTTGTTGGGCTAGTGAGTGCAGCCGCATAAGTGCTGTGTGTTTTTGTTCAGAAAGCAGTGAAGCTAACTGTTTTGCTGTTACATTTTATTTTCTAATTTCTTTTCAAGAAAGATTGACTGTGTGACGACAACAACTGTGCTAAGCAAAGCTTCAAGGTACTAGCTGTAGTACTATTAAAAAACAAAATAATTCTAACCTTGAATCTTAATCTATAATATATTATATAATATAATACATTCTAATTCATAATCTATAATATAAATCATTCTAATTCATAATCTATATTATATAATCCATAATATAAGTAATTCTAATCTATTAATATTATATAATTTAATATTAATTAATAAATCATATACTGAATCTGATTTAACTTCACTTTAGCTTAGTGGGCTTGAGAGCGTATGCCTAGAGTTAGACTTAGAATAGTAAGGAAATATAGCTTTAGTATAGTAGTAGGCTAAATTTAAATTTAAATTAAACATAAAATACTGCTAGTTAATATAAATAGTTAATCATGAGTTAATAATTTAAATATCTTGAGCACTTTGGCAGATTGAACACAACAGCACAGTGCAGTTGTGCATAGTTTTACTTTTTCAGCAGTAGCACTGATGTAACGTTTCACCCTTCGCTGTCTGGAATTCTTTTCATTCTGTGCTGCTCATTATCTTTGCCAACCACTAGTGGCCGCCCTTGTCACTCTGCAGCACTCAGACCTGATTACCATGTCCAGCTGCACTCAGACTTGATTGCCATGTCCAGGTGCACCTTATTTCCTGGATTACACAGACTTTATAAACCTGCCCAGCCTTTCAGTGTGGGCTTTGACATTAACGTTAGAGGACTGCCTGTTTTGGTTCCTGATCTGCTCCTGTTTTGGTTCCTGATCTGCTCCTGTTTTGGTTCCTGATCTGCTCCTGTTTTGGTTCCTGATCTGCTCCTGTTTTGGTTCCTGATCGGCTCCTGTTTTGGTTCCTGATCGGCTCCTGTTTTGGTTCCTGATCGGCTCCTGTTTTGGTTCCTGATCGGCTCCTGTTTTGGTTCCTGATCGGCTCCTGTTTTGGTTCCTGATCGGCTCCTGTTTTGGTTCCTGATCGGCTCCTGTTTTGGTTCCTGATCGGCTCCTGTTTTGGTTCCTGATCGGCTCCTGTTCTGGTTCCTGATCGGCTCCTGTTCTGGTTCCTGATCGGCTCCTGTTCTGGTTCCTGATCGGCTCCTGTTCTGGTTCCTGATCGGCTCCTGTTCTGGTTCCTGATCGGCTCCTGTTCTGGTTCCTGATCGGCTCCTGTTCTGGTTCCTGATCGGCTCCTGTTCTGGTTCCTGATCGGCTCCTGTTCTGGTTCCTGATCGGCTCCTGTTCTGGTTCCTGATCGGCTCCTGTTCTGGTTCCTGATCGGCTCCTGTTCTGGTTCCTGATCCGCTCCTGTTTTGGTTCCTGATCCGCTCCTGTATTGTTCCTGAGTTGCGGCCAGCGCCCCACTAGTGGACTCCCAAGTCGAGTGCCCTGCATACGGACTCCCTGGTTGAGTGCCCAGCAAGTGGGCGACCTGCCGTGTGTGCCCCATCCAGAGGGCGACCTGCCGTGTGTGCCCCATCCAGAGGGCTTCCTGCTGTGTGTGCCCCATCCAGAGGGCTTCCTGCTGTGTGTGCCCCATCCAGAGGGCTTCCAGCTAAGAGACTTTCTATCATGTTATGTTGTTGTACCGTCATTTGCAATACAATTATTATCAGCATCTTCTGTCTGTGCTTTATTTCCTTCACCTGTCTGTAACAACCCCAAGCCATCATGCATTGTGGGGTACAGACAGAGCCCCTCATATCCCCTGCACCTGGGCTCCTATTAGACCTGATCACCCGGTCCGTGACAACTGAAGAGAAACTTCCTTTAATTTTTTTTTTTTATTATTTATAGTTTTAAACACTACACTACACACACAATACAGAATTTGAAATGGATCCTCCTTTTGGGACTAAGGAGGGACAAGCTCCATCTACCACCAGTTCTAAGATGCAGCCTTTGCGTCAGTCTAGTTGGCCAAGTAGGCCAAGCTCTGGCTTATTGTTGGGGGAAGCATTGCTTGAAGGATCATCAAGTAAAGGAAAAGCACCAAAAGCATGCAGAAGTAGTGTTGCTAGGCCCACAAGCTCTATGGTTGTTTACGGAAAGCCTAAAGCACCAGAAGCACGTTCAAAGTTAAAGGGTAGCACTACTAGTACTTCTACTAGCCCAGTGAGTAAAAAGAAGTGCCTTTTGCCCCAAGCAGCATCTTCCCCATCCACAAGCAGCATGCAAGGTACCAAGCAGAGCCAAATTAGCAGCAAGACTCAGAGGGGTCCCAAACCAAAGCGATCTCATTCCTTCGTAGGGAAAACCACCACCTCTAGTGCTGCGCCTACTGTTCCCACCGGAACCGCCAGGCCATGTCCTCCTAGCACCTCTAGCAAGCCGCCAAGTCCTTACAATATTTTTGTAAAGACAGAGGGAGGGCTACACATAGTGGAACTCCACCTAGCGAGGTACCAGAGGAGCCTGAGACTGAGAGGCCAAGTGCAGAGTCTGTTCTTTCTGCTCGCACTACAAGTCATGATATCAGTCTTAGCTCCAGCCTAGCAGGAATTCCATTTGATCTGGCTAATGAAGAACTTGACTATGAGCCAGAGGAAGTAGAGGAGATGAGTAGTCAGGAATCAGATTCCTCAGGGAGCAGTGCACAAATGACTAGTGCGCAATTTTTCCCTGACCCTCCACCTTCTCCGCTACGATCCTCACCACCACTAGAGTTAAAGCAATTAGCAGTCCCACTATGGCCAGTACTGGTACGACCAGTGCCACCACCACTAGTTCTGCCGCTGTTCATTCACCCCGAGCAGTAGAAGCAGCACCCAAGGCACAGTCCAAGGCTATGCGCGCCCCAATTTGGGAGCACTTTGAAAATGTTGAAGAAGGGCGCTATGGAAAGTGCAAACATTGTGGGAAGCTAATAAGCAGAGGGAAAGTGTCTGGATGTTTTACCAGTGCTAGCATGAAGCATCACCTCAGCACTCAACACATGACTGTGCTATTGGGGAAAGATTCAGAAAAAAAACATAGTGCAAGCAGCATAGCTGGTGGCCGTGGTACTACAACAACAACTAGTCCAGAATGAGTGGAAAAACCCCAACAGCTGCTTCTGAGCCAATAACAGCAACAGCTAGTGCTGGCAGCCAGAGACCAAGGCTGGTTGGAGCACTGCATGTCCAGCCCACCCTTGAAGAATTTGGGGCATTCCACTCCAAGAGATCAATGCCCAAACAGCAGGCCAATAAAGTAACCTGACTTATTGGTCAGTTCATTGCTGTTGGAGGGGCATCCTTCTCCATGATTGAAGGGGAGCCTTTCAAACAATTGATGGCGGCTGTGGCTCCACAATAGAAAGCTCCGTCACGTTCCACTTTCAGTAGGAAGATTGACCCCTCATTGTATCGATCCTGTGTTTCAGCAGTGAAAGAGGAGCTTTCCAAGGCTGTTGGTCAGTGTGTTCATTTCATAACAGATTTGTGGAGTGCACCTAGTGGGCAGCATGCCTTTCTTTCTTTGACAGCACGCTGGTGGCAGCCCTGTGTGTCTAAGGAAGCTGCTGCAGCAGGCTACCGATCATTCCTTCTCCATGCAGAAGTGATGGATGAAAAGCACACTTCCGAAAATATTCTGCATGCAATGAGGAAAATGTTTAGCCTTTGGGTGGGAGCAGAGGTGGGCACCAATGTTGAAGTTGGTTTTGTGGTAACTGACGGAGGTGCTAATATGGTGAAAGCGAGAGATGGTCATATTGTTGGTGTGCGCTGTGCAGCCCACATCATCCATCTTGTAGTCAAGGCAGCAATGTCAGAAGGAACTAATGTAGCAGCAGTAGTTCTGTCCCGCTGCAGAAAGATCGCTGGGCACTTTCACCATAGTGTTAAGGCTAGCTAACTTTTGAGGGAAGAGCAAGAGAGGGCAGGTCTTCCCGTACACTGCCTACGTCAGGATGTCAGTACACGGTGGAACTCCACGTTAGACATGCTGGAGAGGATTTTGGAGCAGCAGAGGGCAATCCATAATCTTGCCTCAGAGCACAATATTGGGATTACCTCTCCATTGAATAGGGAGGATTGGACAGTGATCGCCCAGCTAGTGGCAGTCCTTAAACCATTCAGGGATGCCACAGAAAATTTAAGCTCAAACACTGCCAGTCTGGCCCAGGTAATCCCAGTGTTCTCCCATCTAGGCAGCAAGATGGATGTGTTCCTTGGAAACCGTGAGGCTGTTCAAGGTGGCACTCTACATCCTGACGTAGCAGCCATAGTCACGAAGCTGAAGGATCTGCTAAAAGTACACCTTCGCAAACGAATGGAAGAGAGTCCCGAAATGATGCTAGCGTGCCTTTGCGATCCAAGAATTAAGGGAAAGCTAGCTTTGAAATTTAATGTTCTCAGTAGCTACCGGGAGCAATTGGTCAACAAGGTGCGTGACTGGCAACGTAAAATGGGAATGCTGTCCGAGGAGGGAGAGGTGCAGGAGGAGGAAGAGATGATGTGGTCTGCTACTCCTAGCAGCAGCATCAGCAGCAGTGCCACAAGCAGCACAACACAGCTGAGTGGAGCAGCTGCGTTTTGGGAAGAGGCACTTGGGAGTATAGTTGGACCATCTGACAGAGCTAGCAGCAGAAAGGAGAGTAGTGCTGCTGAAATGGTCAAACTTTACCTCTGTGAAGTTCCTTCTGTGCCTAATGTTGATCCGCTTAGCTACTGGGATGAAAAGAAGAGTGTGTGGCCTGCACTCTCATGGGTTGCGCAGCAGCTACTATCATGTCCGCCAACCACTGTTCAAAGTGAGCGCATTTTTTATGACTGGAAACATACTGAGTCCACCGCGCTCACGCATGGCACCTCATCTGATGGAGCAGATTGCCTTTCTTAAATTCAATCTGCCCAAGTTGGGTTACCCAGCTCTTAGCTTGGAAAGTTAATTTTCTCTAATGTTCAAGGTAGTTTCTCCCCCTGGTTGCACTTGTTTGCGGTGTGGCAACGTCTGCTACCTCCGCCGGTGTAGCCAATTTACGCTAGGGTCTAGTGTCTGAGCTCTGGAAGTCCGCTCCCAAACGTCTAGGACTGACAGTCTTTGGATGCTTTGCCCTGGGGTGAAACAGGTGAGCGGGTCATCAATTGCCCACTCATTCGCCTTTCCCAATGCTGCTGCTGTTGGTGGTGGTGCCAGCGTCTCTTCTCTGCCAGTTCGCTTCCTGGCTAGAGTCATGCCTCAAATGTCCCTAATGGTAAGGGTAGTTTCTCCCCCTGGCTGCGTCTGTTTGCTGTGTGGCAACGCCTGCTACCTCCGCCGGAGTAGCCAGCTTACGCTAGGACCTAGTGTCTGAGCTCTGGAAGTCCGCTGCCAAACGTCTAGGACTGACAGTTGTTTGGATGCTTTGCCCTTGGGTGAAACAGGTGAGTGGGTCGCCAATTGCCCACTCATTCGCCTTTTCCATTTTTCAATGCTGGTGGTGGTGCCAGCGTCTCTTCTCTGCCAGTTCGCTTCCTGGCTAGAGTCATGCCCAAAATGTCCCTAATGGTAAGGGTGGTTTCTCCCCCCTGGCTGCCTCTGTTTGCGGTGTGGCAACGCCTGCTACCTCCGCCGGAGTAGCCAGCTTACGCTAGGGCCTAGTGTCTGAGCTCTGGAAGTCTGCTGCCAAACCTCTAGGACTGACAGTTGTTTGGATGCTTTGCCTTGGGGTGAAACAGGTGAGTGGGTCGCCAATTGCCCACTCATTCACCTTTTCCATTTCCATTTCATTTTTTTCCGTCTGATACACAACCAACCAAACATAACACACACAATAACACATATAACACAATGACATAACACACACAATTCACAAATCACAAGGACATTTCCTCCTGTTATTTGCCCTGGCCTTCACTTCTACACTCACTAGCATTAACGCTATAACTCACACTTCACCCTATAACATTTTTCCATCCACATACCTGCCAACAGACCCAACTTTTTCAAGGACAGTCCTGCTTTTTTCCATTCCTGTCCCATCAAATTTAGCTAAACTAGGTATGCTAATGCATGTAGGTAGGTATAGTTGGGTAGGGTAGCACTACAACATTAAATAAATATAATAAAGTAAATAATAAATATAACTTTAAAATAAAATTAAATAAACCCCTATTTTTTTTTTAACACCCATTAAAATTAAAATTTAATTATTATTTAGACATAATACATCTTTAACCAAAACAGTGCACTGCTAATAATCTTAAACATAACCGTACATTAACCCTAAGCTATTTTTAGTTCTTGTCCCACATTTTTCCATTCGCATACCTGCCAACACACCCAACATTTTCGTGGACAGTCCTGCTTTTTTCCAGTCCTGTCTAGTAAAAGTTGGGTTGTTGCAAAGTATGCCATTGTAAATAGGTAACAAATGTTAGGCATGTATTTAAAAGTGGTCTAAAATTGATTTAAAAATGTAAAATAATCCCTATTCTTTTATTAAACATCTATGGATGTGAGACTGTGTATGATAAATAAAGAAGGCCAAGTTCCTTGGAGCATTTTTCTAGGTCTCAGACAAGACAACTGCTCGGAGGAACTTGGCCCTCAGTTTCGGGCAATGTGTATTGTGTACACCTCAGATAGCACCATGAAGGTACGTGTGTGCAACTCTATTGGTCGTTTCGGCAGGGGCCTCGCCTGCAATCAACGAATGAAGTGC
This sequence comes from Sceloporus occidentalis, assembly GCA_023333645.1. Lineage (NCBI taxonomy): Eukaryota > Metazoa > Chordata > Lepidosauria > Squamata > Phrynosomatidae > Sceloporus > Sceloporus occidentalis. The sequence continues at coordinate 4,248,708 of JALMGF010000058.1, forward strand.
GTTCTGCAATTCATTCGTTGATGCCAGACGAGCCCCCTTCCGGCGACCAAGAGAGTCGTACACACGTACCTTCACGGCGCCAACGCATCTGCTGCTGCTGCTCCGATGTGTTCTTAACCCCGTATTAACCCCTGCTAGGCAACCGGGAGAAAACGAAGATGAAACGAGCATGAAGAATGTCCACGAATATTCGCCTGAAGAGAATACAGGAACGGGCGAATATTCGCGGAATCCGAAGATTTTTTTTCTCCCGAAGACGAGCACGAAGACTAACACGAAGAGCCCCCTGGTGCCCAAGTCTAGTTATTTGTTCTAGATTGGTATCCTTTGATCTTATTATTGCTCCTAATATTGATGGCTAAAGGTTCCATAGAAATTATATATAATAAGGGTGATAATGGACACCCCTGACGGGTGCCGTTTCGTAATTGGAACCATGGGGAGCAAAGATTTGGGCCCACTACCCTAGCTGAGGGATCTACATACATAGAAAAAATTGCCCTATGCATCCAACCATGGATTCCATTTCTTAGTAATATCCAACCTAAAAACTTCCAACTGACCCGATCGAATGCCTTCTCTGCATCTACTGCTCTCGTTAATAGAGTTCTCAACCTGGAACATGCGTCCATGATATCTATTATTCTTCTTGTATTATAGCTGGAAGATCTACCTGGGACGAAGCCTATCTGATCTTTATGAATTATTGTATTAGCTTCATCCTCGCTGCCAATATTGATGAAAATAATTTAACGTCCACATTGATTAAAGATATCGGCGATAATTTGTGATGGTCGTAGGGGATTTACTTTCTTTCAAAATTGGTAGTACATTAGCTCTCATCATTTCTGTGGGGAAGCAGCCCTTCTCTACAGTGTCATTAAACAATGTTGTTAAATGCGGAACTAATTGGATCCTAAACACCTTGAAAAACAGGTTACTAAACCCATCCGGGCCCGGTGTCTTATAATTAACAAGTTTCAAAATTTCTTTATTTACTTCAGCCTCTGTTATGGGTCTGTTTAGTGCGTCTCTTTGATCATTGGAAATATATGGTATCTCTGTCCTCGCAAAATACTTAATTAAGTCTTCCTCTGAATTTAAAATTGGAAGATTATATAATTCCCCATAGTATCTATTAAAAAATGTAACTATGTCTTCAGGAGTGGTTAATGTTCGGCTACCATCTACTAGCTTAATTATTCTATTATTTGCTCTTTGCTTTTTCAACTTGTTAGTGAGCATCTTATCTATTCTATTTCCTCTAGCATAGAATTTAGTTTTTAATCTTTCCATATTTCTAGTAATTTTTTCAGTTAGTCTTTGATTAATTTGATCTTGTATTTCTTTCATTTTTTGTGCTAACATTCGTGATGGTATATTTTCTCTGGAAATTTTATTCAAGTGGCAGTAGAGTTCAGGTTTTTACACTGGGCTCTTCTCTGGTTGATATTTATTTTAACGAGGTGTCCTCTAATAACAGCTTTAAATGCACACCAATTATTCCCGCTAGAGGTATCCTTTGAAACATTATCTTTAAAATAATTAGTTATTGTATTTAAAAGGACAATTTTTTCCTTCTGATTTTTCAAGATATAATCATTAATTCTCCAACCAGTTCTTGGTTTTGGGGATTGGGCATCTTTTAATTCTAAGGAAATAATATTATGATCTGACCATGTGTTGTCTTTTATGCTAATTATTTTTATTTTATTAATCAGGTCTGCATCTCCCCACATCATATCAATAATAGAATAGGAACATGCGCAGCTTAGTGGAGGGAGCCTTGACAGGGCTAGGAGGTGGGCCCTAGGAGTTTTGTTTTAATTTAATTGGTTTGCCTGGTTAGGGGGTTGGGTCTTATAAAGAGTGGAAGCCATTTTGTGAGCTCACTTTTTAATCTGCTTTCCAGACCTGTGGTTGTCCCTCCCTATTTATGGTTTGGGGGGGTGTTTTCCCCGTTTTGTCACAGCGGCGGGGTGGAGAGGCAAGTTTGGAGAGTTTTGAATGGGGGTCTGAGTGGTAAAAGTTAAATGAAGGTTGTTGGTTGGTATGTTTTTTGTAGGTTTCGAGCTGGTCTGTGGCTCAGAACCTGGGGGTGTAGGGGTATCTGGATATACCCCTAGTAGGATTTGTGGCAAAGTAAAGTATTGGCACTTTATTGTTATGTTTTTGGTTTATTGTTAATTTATTGTTTGGGGTCATTGTCATGGTGGGTGGTGTTGGGATACTATTGTTATATTGTATTTTGTGTGACAATGATTTTTCGTGTATTGGTGTTTAAGCTGTGGACTTATAAATAATTTTCCACTGCAATTTGGTGTCCTCGTCTTAATTTGGGGGGTTTGGGTATGCTGGGAATTTTTCCACAGGGGGCACACGGATCGACTATGCTCCTGTCAATGGGTAAAATCTATTGCTTGTGGGTTAAAGTCCTCCAGATATCAAAAAGATTGTTATAATTCAAAGTCTTGTTTAATGCTTTCACTTGTTTTATTACCCTAGGATGTACAGAACAGCCCTTCGGTAATTTTTTATCCATATATAGTGGTCCAGGACGCAGTTAAAATCCCCTGCAATCAGACATCTACCTATCTTAATATTCTCCACTTCTCCTAAGATTTTATTTAAAAGATTTACCAGTGAAATGTTCAGGAGATAGATGTTAATGAAGGTATACTTTTCATTATTAATTTCACAGATCAAGATTAAATATCTGCCTACTGGGTCTGATACTTGGTGGTCAATTTTGACTTGTATCTTATTAGAAAAAATTATAGCAACCCCTTTTTTTTCGTAATCTTATCTGAAGAGTGGTATACTTTAGAAAATATATTCCCTATCTTTCCCATTTTCTCAGTTTGTCTCCAATGTGTTTCTTGTAGAAAACAAATATCTACTTGTCCTTTACTTTAATATTTGTAATATTTGTTATTTTATTCTTAATAATAAATTGTTTTAATTTAATCCCCGTCTATGTGTCTTTTTCTTGTCTTGGTGTGTGTGTACAAAGATTATTAAGTCTAACGAAATAGGTATAATTATAATGATAATGAATAATCACCAGAACCCTTATACTTATAAGAATCAATAGAATTATAAATTATATTAATTGTGCCATTCCTTAATAAATCCTAAAAAGAGATCTATTGATTTATTTTCTTCAATAGTTCCCTGCATTATAAGATTAAGTGATCAAGTATTATTTCCTTTTCAGGATTCTAATAATAAAAGATCCTATATATTTCATCATTGTTTGTGTGTGTGTACGTATCTCTATATCTTAATTACTTTTATCCCCTATTTGTGCAAAAAAAAAAAAAAGAATTACTAATACTACCGAGGTAGTGTGGTTATAATAGTAGTAACTAGTCACCGACGCCTTTATTAATTGCAGAAGTCAATAGAATTTTGGATTGTATTAACTATACCTTCATTTAGTAAATCATAAGAATAAATATATTAATTTATTTAATTCTATAATTCCGTGTATTTATATAATTTGTGATAAAATAAACTTTCCTTTTCAGGAGTCTGGTATTAAAAAATTCTATACGTGTCTTCAATATATGTGTATGTGTATCTCTGTATCTAATTTCTTTTATCCCCTATTTGTGCAAAAAAAAAACAAACATAATACAATCTTAAATTCTACTCATTAAGGATCTTTTTTTGTTTTAGCCAGGTTTCGACCATTTCCAGAGAATCGAATATCTGATTTAATTAAGTCTCAAAGTTCCTAAGACGGTCCTGAAACCTCTTCGCCATTTCCTTGTTTGATAGGACAGATCATGTGAGACCAGGATATCTTTGAATTTTTCAGCTGCTCCTTTTTTTCCACGGATCGCTCTCATTAAATTATCTTTTGTTTGAATCGAATGGAATTTTACAATTACTTCTCCTGGATAGTTTGCTGTACTCTCCCTTGGTCTTAATACAATACATTTTCTTGAGTTTTAATATTAAGTCCAAGGTCCGTAAAATATTCTCTCAATTTGAATTCCAATCGATCCATTCTATCAGAAGTTTCATTTTGTTTTTCTTCAAGGATGGAGCAGCGTTGGTCACTTTCTGCCACTTTCTTTTCTATTATTGTGATTTTGGTAGTCAGGTTTTTGATCTCGCGCTGATTGTCTCTGAGCTATTATTAATTCCTTCTTTAATGGTTTTTAAAAGAGAATCTAATTTATTATATTTATCAGAAATTCTTGTGTAATTATGTCTCTATTCACATTCCATTCCTCCAAAGTTTCGTGAGATAAGTATGGCTCCTGGTGACTAGGATTATATATATATATAAAAAAGTGTCTGTCTTGGAAATTGTCTAATAAATAAAGAAATTGCTCTATTTTGAGCTCAGCTGCACGTTCTTTGGTTTGTCTTTTTTCTTTTTCTTTTCTCTCCTTCCTTTCCTCTCCCTTCTTTCTTTCTTCTTTTATTCCCCCCCCTCTCCTGGCCTCTCTTTTCTTGCCTTTTCTCTTCGTCCTCTCTTTTCTCTTTCTGTGTTAAAATTGCTTGTAAGCAGTTTTCAGTCAGGGAAGAGTAACATATATGTATATGGAGCTAGAATAGCAGCAAGCCCCAGCGCTAAGGAGATTGCAGTATTGCGAATAGTCGATTCTTTTCAAACAAACATCAGTCATTAGGTGCCACTAGAACACATTTGTGTAATATAAAGTAAAGAGAGGGGACTTATCTCCAACTTATTTCAGGCTTGTTTCAACGCTTCACCGTGTTTTCTGCCTTGAGCCTCTGGAGGGGACAAAGGGAGAGCTCATCTCCTTCCAGGTCAAATCCAACATGCTCCCAACTCCAGGAGCTTGTCCGACTTCACCACGAGGACGCAAACGCCGGAACCAGCCACAGCAGGTACAAATTCACCATAGGGATCAGAGTCCCTATTCTACAAATTATCCGGCCACTTTATCCAAAGTATCCAACCGCTTGCTTGGCAGCTTCATCTAGACCAGCGGTTTCTCCAAAGCGGGCTCCACTATGACCAGAGCCATAGCTAGCTCTTTTTGCGCCTGAGGCAGAAACAGAAAATAGCGCCCCCGCCTTTATTTTTACAAAGGTTATTTTGAGGAAAGCAGATAAAAAATAAGGACATTAATAATACTAGAACAGATTTATAAAGATATGTAATTTAGCATGAGCAATTTATGTGACAAATTACAATCAAATAACGTAATGTATTGAAAAATTCAAATTTACTCAAAAATAAAGTGCTCAGTATTAAACGTATTAATCTGTATTTAGGATTTTATACAATCTTTAAGGTGAAGAATTTAAGTGTTTTTTTCATGGTAATTCATCCCTCAGAGACGTAACCATGTTTGAATACTTAGAGAGAAAAACAAAGGATAGTGCAATAATGTTGGTTAAATAAGGATTTATAACTGTCACTCACATTTTAAGTGAGCAATAAGGGTTCACAGAGGGTTGTCTCTCTTATGAGAACACTATATGCACACCTGACCATTACACAAACAGGGACTTTTATGACATTGCATTCTAAATACATAGACATTAATATGAAGTGGGTCTTCCCATTTGCTGCTATAACAGCTTCCAATCATCTGGGAAGGATTTCCACAAGATTTTGGAGCATTTTTATGGTGATTTTTTTCAACCATGTCTTTATGGCCCTTGCTTGGTGTGCTGGGTCTTCCCCAAACTGTTCTAGGGCTGCAACAACGAATCGATAAAATCGATAATAATCGATTATGAAAATCGTTGTCAACGATTTTCATAATCGATTAGTTGAATCGATTTTTATCGATTTATAAAATTATGTTTTTCAGAGCAAATGCTCTGAAAAAGTTCCTTCTATTTGAGATCGGATTATAACTGTAGAATCCAGACCCCCCCCCCCCCAACGCTGCAGGAGACCAGGATCCTCTCTGCCACCCGGTGAGGGTCTGTGGAAAACGCGCAGACATCCTCCACTTCTCCCCTCCCCTTCCGCTTCTCCCCTCCACTTCCGCCGGGGCTTCTATTACTGAACCCGGCATCACGTGACCTCCCGGTGCGGCTTCCATCATTTTTTATAAGACATATCAGGGGGCACAGTGGTATCAGGGGGGACAGTGGCATAAAGGGGCTATAAGGCATATCGGGGGCACAGTGGCATAAAGGGGCTATAAGGCGTATCAGGGGGCACAGTGGCATAAAAGGGCTATAAGGCGTATCAGGGGGGACAGTGGCATAAAGGGGCTATAAGGTGTATCAGGGGGAACAGTGGCATGAAGGCACTATAAGGCATATCAGGGGGCACAGTGGCATGAAGGCACTATAAGGCATACCAGGGGGCACAGTGGCATCTCAGTGGCATATAGGGGTAAAGGCATATCAAGGGTAAAATGCATATCAGGGGCCATGGTGGCATATCAAGGGTAAAAGGCATATAGGGGGCTATAAGGCATATCAGGGGGCACAGTGGTATATCAGGGCACTGTGGCATATATGGGGCTATAAGGCATATCAGGGGGCACAGTGGCATATAGGGGGTAAAAGGCATATTAGGGGACAGAGTGGCATATCAGTGGCATATAGGGGGCACAGTGACATCTCTGACATATAGGAGGGTATAAGGCATATATAGGGGCAGAGTAGCATATAGGGGGTATAAGGCATTTCTGGGACAGAGAGGCAAGCTGGGGGTGAGATGTGCATAACTGGGCAAAAATAGTTTACATGAATATTTACTAGTAAAGCTTTTTTGGTATTTTTTGGGTTCTTGTTAAAATATAGCTTTAATTATTATGTCAGTAAAATAAGAAGGCAAATCGTGAAATGCTATTGTAAATTATAAGTTTTTATTTTACATAAACAAAAAGTTTGCATATTTTTTTTTACCCGATTAATCGATTAATCGAAAAAATAATCGGCCAACTAATCGATTATGAAAATAATCGTTAGTTGCAGCCCTAAACTGTTCCCACACAGTTGGAAGCATAGCATTGTCCAAAACATCTTGGCATGTCCCCTTCAGCTCACAAATGCTCTACTGATTAAATGGGCGAGAATTCCCACAGAAACTTTCCAAAATCTGTTATAGCTGCAAAGGGGGACCAACTACACATTAATGTCTATGCATTTAGAATGTGATGTCATCAAAGTCCTTGCAGGTGTAAGGCTAGGTTTCCACTTGGTTTTTTTTTGCTAAAAACGCCCATAAAAACGCCAATAACGCCACCTGGCGTTTTTTTAGTGAAAAAACGCTGCAGCCAGATGTTAGCTGTTCTTCAATAGGAAATCGCAGAATGCCATATCCACTTGGCGTTTTTTTGTTTGGCGTTTTTTCAATCCTCTTTGGCGTTTTTCTGCTTTTTTGGGCTCTGTGGCAGTTTTTCAAAATCGCAGCATGTTGACACTCTGGCGTTTTTTGCAAGGAAATCTTGGCGTTTTTCTCCAATAGAAGTCAATGGGAGAGAAAAAACGCCATGAAAAAGCCATGTGGGTTTTTTGCCTTGGCGTTTTTTATGGCGTTTTTTTCCACAGTTACAATGCAGAGGATGGACCCAGTATCTGTGTGTCCTATGAGAAATAGGCTGGAAACAAACAGTTTCACACAAAAGAAAGTTCATATTGAATTTTACACCATTTGGAACAAACATGCCATTACAAACAAACCAACTGGATCCTGCCTGCCAAAAGCAACAGCAAACAATTTGCACCATCATTTGGGGCCAATTTTCCTAGAGGAGCAGACATTCGGAATAAAGCATGCCTTACAAACAACAGAAAAGAGACAAAAGGGTCCGCCGGGGTGTTTAAGTAGAACTCTACCAAGTAAATGGCATCAGGAGGGGGCAGATACTTGCCATTTATCCTAATCCCTTTTAGCTGGGTGAAACTTCTAACTTGTAAAGGCTGGAAAAACTGCCTAAGGTCAAAAAAAGCAATTTCCACAGAAAGGCTAAAACTCCAGAAAAAACGCCAAAAGGCTAGGTTTCCACTTGGTTTTTTTTAGCTAAAAACGCCCTTAAAAACGCCAATAGCGCCACCTGGCGTTTTTTTAGTGAAAAAACGCAGCAGCCAGATGTTAGCTGTTCTTCAATAGGAAATCGCAGAATGCCATATCCACTTGGCGTTTTTCTGTTTGGCGTTTTTTCAGTCCTCTTTGGCGTTTTTCTGCTTTTATGGGCTCTGTGGCAGTTTTTCAAAATCGCAGCATGTTGACACTCTGGCGTTTTTTGCAAGGAAATCTTGGCGTTTTTCTCCAATAGAAGTCTATGCGAGAGAAAAAACGCCATGAAAAAGCCATGTGGGTTTATTGCCTTGGCGTTTTTTATGGCGTTTTTTCCACAGTTACAATGCAGAGGATGGACCCAGTATCTGTGTGTCCTACGAGAAATAGGCTGGAAACAAACAGTTTCACACAAAACAAAGTTCATATTGAATTCTACACCATTTGGAACAAACATGCCATTACAAACAAACATACGCGACGCATCAACTGGATCCTGCGTGCCAAAAGCAACAGCAAACAATTTGCACCATCATTTGGGGCCAATCTTCCTAGAGGAGCAGACATTCGGAATAAAGCATGCCTTACAAACCACAGAAAAGAGACAAAAGGGTCCGCCGGGGCGTTTAGGCTAGGTTTCCACTTGGTTTTTTTATGCTAAAAACTCCCATAAAAACGCCAATAGCGCCACCTGGCGTTTTTTTTTGTGGAAAAACGCAGCAGCCAGATGTTAGCTGTTTTTCAATAGGAAATCGCAAAATGCCATTTCCACTTGGCGTTTTTCTGTCTGGCGTTTTTTCAGTCCTCTTTGGCGTTTTTCTGCTTTTTTGGGCTCTGTGGCAGTTTTTCAAAATCGCAGCATGTTCACACTCTGGCGTTTTTTCAAGGAAATCTTGACGTTTTTCTCCAATAGAAGTCTATGGGAGAGAAAAAACGCCATGAAAAAGCCATGTGGGTTTATTGCCTTGGCGTTTTTTATGGCGTTTTTTCCACAGTTACAATGCAGAGGATGGACCCAGTATCTGTGTGAACTACGAGAAATAGGCTGAAAACAAACAGTTTCACACAAAACAAAGTCCTGGACTGGTTCATATTGAATTTTACACCATTTGGAACAAACATGCCATTACAAACAAACATACGCGACGCATCAACTGGATCCTGCGTGCCAAAAGCAACAGCAAACAATTTGCACCATCATTTGGGGCCAATCTTCCTAGAGGAGCAGACATTCGGAATAAAGCAGGCCTTACAAACCACAGAAAAGAGACAAAGGGGTCTACCAAGTAAATGACATCGGGGGCAGATACTTGCCATTTATCCTAATCCCTTTTTTAGCTGGGTGAAACTTCTAACTTGTAAAGGCTGGAAAAACTGCCTAAGGTCAAAAAAAGCAATTTCCACAGAAAGGCTAAAACGCCAGAAAAAACTCCAGAAAAAACGCCAAAACGCAGGTAAATGCAGTGGCAGTTTTCTTGGCGTTTTTCCTGGCGTTTTTCATCAAGAAAAAAACGCAGGACAAAAACCCAAGTGGAAACCTAGCCTGAAACGTCTAACTTGTAAAGGCTGGAAAAACTGCCTAAGGTCAAAAAAAGCAATTTCCACAGAAAGGCTAAAACGCCAGAAAAAACTCCAGAAAAAAAGCCAAAACGCAGGTAAATGCAGTGGCAGTTTTCTTGGCGTTTTTCCTGGCGTTTTTCATCAAGAAAAAAACGCAGGACAAAAACCCAAGTGGAAATCTAGCCAAACGCAGGAAAATGCAGTGGCAGTTTTCTTGGCGTTTTTCATCAAGAAAAAAAACGCAGGACAAAAACCCAAGTGGAAACCTAGCCTTATTGTTTTAAAAATGAAAATGTCCTTAGCTGAGTCTAGCAGCTGTGAAACTGTCCTCCATCTAAGACTCCCGACATGTCAAACATGTGGTCACACGCACCCATGCACAGTGTGGTTAGTGTGGGTTAGTGTCATGCTCCCTCAGAAGAATTTGTCTACTGTTAGGTCGCAAGGGGTTAATGCACAGCAGATGCGTCAAAAAGGCATCTGTTGGTCATTGAATGATTCCCAATGTAAATGGCCTAACTCGTGTAGATTTAAACATGAATGTACAATTTGCGCTGGAAGCCACCCAGCTAGTAAATGTTTTCGTAGGGGACAAGGAAAGGATAAGTTTCCAAACAGCAGAGACACCGGTGAATCAGTTAAATCAGCTCCCCTTTTTAAACGATTATCCAAACAAACAGATGGCTAAGCTGTTACATGACGGGTTTAAATTTGGTTTTAATATCCCAGTTTTTAAAGGTGATAATTTATGTTGGGTTAATAACCTTAAATCAGTAGAGGGTAATATTGCCATAGTTGAAGAGAAGATTAAGAAGGAAATTTTGCTCGGAAGAGTTGCAGGCCCCTTTCAATTTCCTCCGTTTAATAACTTTAGGTTGTCGCCTTTGGGTTTAGTCCCAAAGAAAGAAAAAGGATCATACAGATGAATTCATCATCTTTCATTTCCAAAAGGTGGTTCTCTTAATGATGAGATTTGCACATCTGATTTTCCTGTTCATTATGCAAGCTTTGAAGATGCTTTGAAGTGGGTGAGAAGGTTTGGGAAAAATGCTTTGCTTGCTAAAGTGGACATAGAGGCTGCTTTTCGGCTCTTGCCTATTAACCGTCTTTGTTTTCCTTCTCTAGGCTTTCATTTTAATGGTCAATTCTACTTTGATAAATGTTTGCCGATGGGATGTTCAATTTCATGTTTTTATTTTGAAGCTTTTCCATGTTTTGTAGAATGGGCAGTTAAGAGAGTTGCGGGTTTAGATTCTGTAGTTCATTATTTAGACGATTTTTTGTTTATAGGTAAGGCTGATAGTTTAGATTGTTTAAAGTTGTTGAACTCCTTTTTTGCTTTATCAGATTATTTTGGTATTCCGCTAGCGCATGATAAGACATCTACTTCTTTATTGTTTTTAGGAATAGAGATAGACACGTTTAATATGTTATTTAGGTTACCTAATGACAAAGTTGTTAAATTGTGATTTATGATTAATGTGGTTTTATCAGCTAAAAAGGTGACAGTTAAGTGTTTCCAATCTTTACTTGGTTTATTGAATTTTGCAACTAGGATAATCCCTATGGGTAGAGTTTTTTCCAGACAGATGGCAAAATCTATTGCCGGGAAGAAGAGTTAGGGTTACTAGGCAGGTTAATTAAGTTGTTTCTGAAAAAATGTAACGGTGCAGCCATTTGGCAAAATGATTTCATCAATAATGATGAATTGGAGCTTTTCACGGATGCAGTGGGTTCATCTGGTTTTGGAATTTTCTGGCAAGGTAAATGGGCGGTTGCTAAATGGCCTTTGGATTGGTATGAAGCAGGTTGGACAAAAAATTTAGTATTGCTGTTATTTACAGTAGTCGTGGCTCTAGAATGCTGGGGTCAATCCTGGAGTAACAGGAGATTTTTGTTGAATTGCGATAATATGGGGGTAGTTTGGGTGGTGAACAGTTTGAGAGCCAAGTCAGTACCAGTGATAAATTTATTAGGCTAGGTTTCCACTTGGGTTTTTGTCCTGCGTTTTTTTTCTTGATGAAAAACGCCAGGAAAACTGCCACTGCATTTTCCTGCGTTTTGGCGTTTTTTTCTGGAGTTTTTTCTGGCGTTTTAGCCTTTCTGTGGAAATTGCTTTTTTTGACCTTAGGCAGTTTTTCCAGCCTTTACAAGTTAGCAGTTTCACCCAGCTAAAAGGGATTAGGATAAATGGCAAGTATCTGCCCCCAATGTCATTTACTTGGTAGACCCCTTTGTCTCTTTTCTGTGGTTTGTAAGGCATGCTTTATTCCGAATGTCTGCTCCTCTAGGAAGATTGGCCCCAAATGATGGTGCAAATTGTTTGCTGTTGCTTTTGGCACGCAGGATCCAGTTGATGAGTCGGGTATGTTTGTTTGTAATGGCATGTTTGTTCCAAATGGTGTAAAATTCAATATGAACCAGTCCAGGACTTTGTTTTGTGTGAAACTGTTTGTTTCCCACCTATTTCTCGTAGGACACACAGATACTGGGTCCATCCTCTGCATTGTAACCGTGGAAAAAACGCCATAAAAAACGCCAAGGCAATAAACCCACATGGCTTTTTCATGGCGTTTTTTCTCTCCCATAGACTTCTATTGGAGAAAAACGCCAAGATTTCCTTGAAAAAACGCCAGAGTGTGAACATGCTGCGATTTTGAAAAACTGCCACAGAGCCCAAAAAAGCAGAAAAACGCCAAAGAGGACTGAAAAAACGCCAGACAGAAAAACGCCAAGTGGATATGGCATTCTGCGATTTCCTATTGAAAAACAGCTAACATCTGGCTGCTGCGTTTTTCCACTAAAAAAACGCCAGGTGGCGCTATTGGCGTTTTTATGGGCGTTTTTAGCATAAAAAAACCAAGTGGAAACCTAGCCTTAAGGCGTTTAGTTTATTTGTGTCTTATTAATAATATTTGGTTGAAAGCCAAGCATATTCCGGGTAAGAAGAAGAATATAGCTGATGCTCTCTCGCCCTTTGATTTTAAGCTGTTCAGGGAGCTGGTACCCCAAACAGAAAAAGAAGGGCCGCAAGTTCCACCAGGCATATGGGAATTGACTTCTCTCAGATAAGTGAATTAATTGAGAGATCTTTATCAAAAACCACATGGTCATGGGGATTATGGAAGGAATTTGTTAAATTTAAAAATGTGGATTTGTTAGATGCTAGGGTTGAAACGGCTTTAGGCTTTGTTACGGATCTAAATAATAATAAAAAAATTCTTCTTCTTTTATTGATAGATGTTTATTGGGTATATCTTTTTTCTTCAATTTAGCGGCAAAACAACATGTCTTTAAAGATTTTTTTTATTGAAGCAGATATTGAAGGGTTATGGTAGCAGGTCTGGTATTCAAGATTCAAGAAGACCTATTTCTTATGATTTACTGCATGATTTGGTGAACATTGTAGATGATATTTGTTGGAACAAATTTGAGTCATGCCTATTCAAAACGGCTTTTATTATTGCCTTTTTTGGGGCGTTTAGGATTGGTGAGTTGGTGGCCATTAATAAAAAAGGTGGGTCGGGTTTACAAATGGTAGATGTTATATGTAGTGAAAATTTTAAGCTTTTTCTGAGGTCATCTAAGACTGACAGATGGGGAAAAGGATGTTGGATAGTTCTACAAAGGATTAATGTTAGTGGTATTTGCTAGACTTGTGCATTCGTCTTTGGGCGAACATGAAAACGAGCACGAAGAGTGTGTTTTCGTGTTCGTTTCGAAGACACATAGAAGAGAAGACAGTGCCGGTAAAACGTAGACGAAGACGAAGACTCACACACGAAGAATCTTCGCCTTCGTCTACTAATCTCCCCGGTCCCTTCCTCATCTAAGCCTACCTTATCTTCACGGCATCGCGGGAGTTGACTGAAGCGGAAATCCGCAGGTTTGTCGTCAGGTTACAGGGCAGTGCGAGTGAGCCTATTGGCCAATGGTTGATGCCAGAGGAAGACCCTACAGGTGACCAATAGGCTCACTCGCACGGCCTTTTTAACTCCTGATTTCCGCACCCGTTAACCCCTGCGATGCTGCATTGGATAACGGGAGCAGAAATCCGTAGGGCAAAGGGCCGTGCAAGCGACCAATAGGCTCACTCTCAAGGCCCCTTACCACTAGTTGCTATGCAGAAAAGAAAAAAAAAACTGGGACCCTGCTGCAACAGGGCTCATTTGCATTTATTCAAATAAAATATATTCCCATGATCCTTTCATGTAATGGTTTAATACAAAAAAAACCCCAAAATAAATAGAAAAAAAGAGTTTGCAAGTTCGACAGAATTAATGTCCGCGAGTGCGGACATTTAACTATTTCAGCGGGGAGACCAGCGGATCATGGGAATATATTTTATTTAAATAATTAATAATTGAAAATGAACACGCTACCACATATGGCTAATATATCTTCGGACAGAATGCTGCCCTCTGTTGGTTTTACATTGAGTAGCATAATATTAAATACTACCCGAGAATATATTAGCTATATATGGTAGTGTGCTCATTGGTCGCCATCAGGCGGCCCCCTGCTGGCGACCAATAGAGTTGCTGATACGCACATTTAAACTACTGGCGCTAGAGCTGCTGCGGTATGTGTTAACCCCGTATTAACCCCTTAACCGGAAAAAACAAAGAAAAAACGAATTTTCACCCGAAGAGAAGACAGGAATGGGCGAATATTCGCGGAATACAAAGTTTTTGTTTTTTTACGAAGACAAGCACGAAGACAAAGACGAAGAGCCCCCTGGTGCCCAAGTCTAGTATTTGCCCTGTGAGGATGTCTGAGGCTTTTATGGCTCAGCGCCCTAAGGTCTCTGGTAACTGGCTTATACACGGTTCGGGGCAACCGCTTACACGATTTCAATTTAGTAGTGTTTTAAAGAAGTGTTTGTTCGCGCTGGGTCTGGGGAAAGAAAATTATTCTTCACACTCTTTTAGAATTGGAGCAGCTACAGAGGCTGCTCGGTTAGGCCTAGATAATTCAATAATTAATTCAATAAATTCAATTCAATAAATAATTTTTCTTTTTCAGGTCATTACCCGAAAATAGTATGGATTATTTGACACTCCTTCATTTTTTGGGCTCAAAGAAGAGCAGAAATAAGAAAGGGAGGAGAAAACCTTGGTTTTGATGCTAGATATGTTAAAAAATTTTGGTTAGGTATTCGTGGTTTAGGTATCTGCCAGCTGCAGAGTATATTGCAGGAATATGTTTCTATATTTCCATATCCGGATATTGTTATCATTCACTGTGGAGGAAATGACTTAGGCAAAGTGAAATCTATTGAGTTATTGCTGTTTTTTAAGGAATTGATTCTTAATTTAAAAAATCATTTAATTAATGTGTGCTTCGTTTGGTCTGAAATTATACCACGATTAGTGTGGTCAGGCAGACCTGAATTTAAAGCTTTAGAAAGGGTCAGGCGCAAGCTGAATAGAGCAATGCAGAAGTTTTATGCAGCTAGAGGGTGGTTTTTAGCTTTAGGCACAGTGATTTGGAAGGTTGTTGTAAAGGTATATATATAGGAAGGATGGAATTCATCTGTCAGATATTGGCAATGATATCTTTAATCTGAATTTGCAGTTGATGGTGGAACAGGCCGTGGTTCTTATGGGGTGGCCCGCGAATGTTTGATTGTCCATTCGCGGCTGGTGGGTGAATCAGTGGTTTTGACTGTCCTGGCTTTAGGGCGGAGGGTCTTTGAGTTTTTAAGTATGGCTGCACTCTGGGGCTTGGGCCAAGAGTTGCTTTATGGTTATAATGTTTCTGTTGATGTTAGTAATTGATTGATGTTACATTGTAAGCTAAATAAAAGACCACGGCCTGTTTATCCAATACAAAGTTGTCAGTGTCTTTATTTATTATGATTTGTAAGAGTTTATGTTAACCCCTTCAATCCCGGAGCAATTTTGCAATTTTTGCGCTATGTCGGTTCAGCGATGATTCTCTTTTACTGTGAATAGTGTACCCATATAAACTATATATTGTTTTTTCAAGGAGAGATAGAGCTTTCTTTTGATACCATAGTTGGATGATTAGCTGAAAATTTAGAATTAGAAATTTAGTAAAAACTAGCAAAAATTAGAAAAAAACATCTGTGTTTTTTTAATTTTCCCTCTGAATCCTCACAAAATTAGGTAAAGAGAAAGAAAATTCCATCCAGATTTATCCATTTAGGTGTCCTGTAGATGTCGATGTGCCCAAAGTGCCCGTTCCCGGCCGCACAAGTTGCTCGCGGCCGGCTGCTGGCCGGCCAAGTTGCTTTAAGCAGGCATTACAGCAGATACTCCCCATCCTGTTGCTCTGTTGCCGGAGCTCCTTCAGTTGTCCGGCAAGGTCTTCCTGCAGAACCTCTTTATAGAGCCGCACAAGTTGCTCGCGGCCGGCCGGCGTTTTTGCTCCAAGTCCCCGTTCCCGGCAGGCCAAGTTGCTCGCAGCCGGCTGGCAGTTTTGCTCTAAGTCCCCGTTTTTGGCAGGCCAAGTTGCTTGAAAAACCCTGGAAGTCAATGAGGTCAGATTTGACGGCCGCATCCGACCCTCGCTCTATCGATCTCGGCCTGCCTGCCGGATAGTTAGGGGAGCCGCTCAAGTTGCCGGGAGCCGGCTCACGCGATCGGCTCCCGCCACCAGCGAGTCCCGCCAGGGCCGAATCCGCCGCGGCTGGGGGTCTGCCCCGGGGTCCCAACGACCTCGGGACGCCTAGCCCGAGTGCCGCACCGGCGGTGCAACCCGCCCAGGTCCCGGGCCGGCTCCCGGGAACCCTACCG